>CM024574.1:42831127-43220080 GCA_014182395.1 Eucalyptus sp. ANBG9806169 | reverse complement strand
ATCCAAGGTTCAGAGCCGACAATAACCAAACCCATGGGCTCTGGAGTGATGGCACTTGAGTGTGCCGTGTGCTTGGATGTGAGGGATTCGAAGATGGTAAATTCAATCAAGTCCTCATCTTTGATATCGAATGAACAGAAGCAAGTGCCTGCTACATCAGTTAGCCCAAACCTGATGATGGGAACAATCAGATCCCGAGATCTGTTGGGATGGCTCAGGAGCGGTCTGTTTTGGATCCCAGAAGTCCTAAACATGAGGCAGCTGTGAAATTACAGAAAGTTTACAAAAGCTTCCGCACTAGAAGGAAGCTGGCAGATTGTGCGGTACTTGTTGAGCAGAGCTGGTAAGCATTCTAAATGCTGATGGTGATATATTATAGGTCTATGGTGCGAATGTAATTAGCTACTCATACTGCTGTTCGTGGAACTTACAGGTGGAAGCTCTTGGATTTTGCTGAGCTCAAGCATAGCTCTATATCATTCTTCAATGACAGGAAACAGGAGACGGCCATTTCACGTTGGTCGAGAGCAAGAACAAGAGCTGCCAAGGTAAGTCTATGAGCTTCAACAGGTTGATATGTGTTTTCTGGCGTTTCCTGGATATGTAACTAAGCTATTTCATATAGCAGGTTGGAAAAGGTTTGTCGAAGAATGATAATGCTCAGAAACTTGTATTACGACACTGGCTTGAAGCAGTAAGTTCACCACGGCAAGAAATTGTAACTAGCAACTATCTTTCTTCATCAGCTTAGTTTATTCTCCTGAACTCTTCTACAGATTGATCCGCGTCATCGTTATGGGCATAATCTACAGTTTTATTATATCAAATGGCTTCACAGTCTGAGCAGAGAACCCTTCTTTTACTGGTAATGGACCAGATCTGACCACACGATACTTTCATGTTGTTGATATCATAACATCTAATCTCTGACAGAAGGTGGACATCTTCGACTTGCATTGCAGGTTGGATATAGGAGAAGGCAAAGAAGTAAATCTCGAGAAATGCCCCAGAGCAAAGCTTCAACAGCAGTGTATCAAGTACCTTGGCCCGGTTGGCTTCCAACTCCACTCATGATCGTCCTTTGCTATTGTTGTATATTTTTAATGTCTCACTTAGAGCTTTCTTGTTCCAAACAGATGGAAAGGAAGGCCTATGAAGTTGTCATTGAAGATGGGAAGCTCTTCCACAGGCTGAGTGGCAAGCCAATCCACACCACAGGTGAACCCAGGGGACGAGAAGTGGATTTTCGTCCTGAGCACGTCGAGAGTAATGTATGTCGGTAAGAAAAGAAAGGTTCGTTCCAGCATTCCAGCTTCTTGGCTGGAGGAGCTGCAGCAGCCGCAGGGACATTAGTTATCGAACACGGTGTAGTAAAGGTAATTTGTCAGTTTTATTCTTGGATTGCCGATTATTCATATCAGCTTCTTCTAACAACACTCGTTCTCTGTTTGTTTGCAGGCAGTCTGGCCTCACAGTGGCCATTATCAGCCCACCAAAGAAAATTTTGAGGATTTCATCTCCTTTCTCCAAGAGAACGATGTGGACCTCACTGATGTAATGGTAAGATTGATAGAGATAGATTCTCGGCTATGGCTCATATCTATGTGTTTGATTAATGGGGATCCGCTGGCTGACACTTAGAAACACGAGTTGGCACTCATGTTGATAGATCGTGCAAGGAGATGTCCCTTGTTCCCGCATGCCAATCCTTGTATAGGCAGGATAACGCCTTAGATCTTTTGGACGATGGCGAGAAGCTTTGTTGATTATGTTTTTAATATGCTTCACGATAAGCAAATAGCTGACTCATTGGAGTCTTCCCATTTCAGTTGAGTCCAGTGGATGAGGAAGGCATGACGCCTAGCAGGAAAAGCAGCAGTCTTTATTTACGAAGCAACCCATCGGAAGAGGATTTAACGCAAAAGACGGATGCCTCGGAGATTGATGTTTCGACCTTGACTGAAATAGAAACAGATCCACCGAACAAAGAGGGTGGCGATTCTTCAGAACTGGAGTTGCCCAAGCCAAGGCACCTACAAAGCTTCGTTAGGAAATTGACCAGTCTTGAAGTAGAGAGCGAGAATCTAGATGGTCATGAAACAACGGAAGAGTCCTCTGTGTCTGAACCCAATTACATTGTTCCTAAACCTAACTTGTTTGACGAACATGGAGAGAACGAAGTGGAAACTACACCAGAGGAATTGGTCGTACAAAGGATTAACTCGCATAAAGAATCAAAGTCATCTCAGCAGGTAATGCAATTTTCCTACAAATGGACGACAGGAGCAGGGCCCCGCATTGGTTATGTGAGGGACTATCCCCTGGAGGTGCAGGCTCGAGCTCTAGAACATGTGAACTTGTCTCCGAGGAGTGCAGGTTTTTCAAGGTCATATTTCTCTCTGCAAACAGCTAGTGCAGTTACACCGAGGAATCTGAGGTCGACTTCTTCAGTGCCAAGACTAGACTCAGGCTCATCAGAACACAACAGTACTTCTTTATCTAACATCGGTGTTCAAGACTCTGCAGTGAAGTCCCCACCTCCGGAAAGGAAAGCATCAGCATCGTGGACTAGAATCGATTCCTAAGTAGAGGAATTGTTTATCAGCTTTTTTTTTTTTTTTTTTTTTTTTTTTTTTTTTTTGTGAATAGAGAATCGATTCTTTATACTTGAAGAAGAGAAATTACAGCAAAGAAACTAGGAGGGAAGACTAGAACTTATAGGAATTCGTTCTCATTCTTTTACTTAGGAGAAATTTTTTTTTTTTCCTGTTCATCTTCGCACATGTGATTGTACATTGCAGAACTCAGAGGTTTTTTGGCCCTCAGGAAATGCAAATCACTTCTTTTCCCCGACTGTCGGATGAATACTTGTTTTTTTGTGAGGTCGCCACTTCAAATACTTTACATCGGCAGTCCAGTTTATCCATAATTGAAAATTTATTTCCTTATTACTTTTGCTGCTGCTGCTGCTGCCCTCTGTGGTCAGCATAGTCTCCTGAAGCACGAAATTAAACATAAAATTTGCCGGTCAAGTTCTTCTAACTCTGCTTATGGTTATTATTATCATCATCACTATTAATCATGGGAGCATGAAAGTAAACTTTAGCGGGTCAAATGTACACTGGAGATTTTTTCGTTCTAGCCACTGACTCAACTCATTTATTCTTGAAAGGTTCAACAGATCTCCCACGGTGTGTCCAGAAGTCGCCTTGTAACTGGGGAAGTCTACTATAATGTCATCAAGAACTACGTTGCTGACCAAACTAATGACCCATCTGTGAATCGGTCCAAAGTTTGCTCGATATCTCATTTCGCAACTTCAGTTGTACAATCTAAAGCATAAAATCATGCTGACCATGGCAGAGATCCCAGGAAAATTCATGGCCTCCATAACATAATAAGTAGCATCAACCATGGCATCAAACATGCTGTGGTAGTGGAAAAAAAATGTTATTCGGGACAACAATCTACTTCCCAGAAGGCGAAGTAAGTGTAAATCCGGTTCCCTTGAGTGCATCCATAATGTGGATAAGCATTCAACATGCACGAGGAATATGCATTCTTCAGGAATTGAAGCAGCTAGTACTCTGTAGTTCCATGAAGAGTTGAAGGCGGTGGCGGAGGGAGGGGAAGGGCCTTGGTATCACAGCCGTTGATTGTGGGGTCGAGACATTAACCATAAGATTGAGATCACAGGCAACCGGGGCTTTTATGAATGTTGTTCATTGCCGGAACTAAAACCGGAGCAGCATGAGGTACTGAAGTAAGAATTTAGTCAGGAAGAATGAAAGTAGAAGCAGAAGAGTGTTCTCCCCAGCCCTCTTTCACCCTCCTCCTTCGCCTTTAGGTGGAGTTCCAAACTGCAAATCCAACGAACTTTCCAGGAGCAGGGGTCATGATTACATGGAGATGAAGGCAAGGAAACAAGACACGGACCTCCCGGGTAAACTAAAAGTGAAAACTGCCTTTCTTCACTCACTATCTCTCTCTCTCGCTCACGACGCTCGTCGCTCACCCTGCCACCCTCAGTCCCTCTCCACTCGGCTCTCTCTAACTCCTGCATTTATTCTCAACGTCGTCCGTCACCCCGGCCACCTCAAACCAGCCGAGCCAAGCTAAGCAACGCCTCCATCTACTCCTCATCGCCCTCTCTCTCTCTCTCTCTCGCTGTGCCGTGACAAGCTCCGGCGGCATGTTGTCTGCGAGGTAGCGGTCGCTGTTTTTTGTTTTTTCAGTTTTCCTTGTCTAGAACTGCAAGTAGGCCTATGAATTGATCAATTTAGCATTGATCCTTGGCATCATATAGGGCACCTGTGAAAAAATGAAAATTTGTTTCGGCTCACTAGAGTTGTAATACTCGAAATCGAAGGGAAAAAGAATTCGGTTTTGCTCTGCGGAAGCAAGAGCCCTCGCATGTGAGTGTCGAATTTTCCTACCAATAAAAGGGAAAAACTAAGTGAATTGAAGCAAGGACATTCGGTATGAGTAAGGGAGGATAATGAGAGTATGATGGTAGAACGGCTGGTTCCCTGGACCCCCATGGGAATCTGGTTGGTTTGGTTCACGGGTGGTCCAGGACCAATTGGGCCAGTTACTAGTTCCACAAACTGGGGACCGGCTCTTTTGCTCCGGTTCCTCGGTTCCTGAGTGGGAATCGGCCCACCTTGAACAAAACACTCCTACCCGTCGTTACGTTTTGCACAGTGAATTCGGATTTATTGTCTTGCATTTGTCTTATGTCTCGCAAGTTACTCTGTCTGCCCTCTTTATGTGGTGAACGTTCTGGTATCTATCTCTCTGATGATTCTATCAACCATTGTGGCGTCTTACAAGACCTATGATGATACTGTTCTGATTAAAACTGCTGACAATCGTCAGGTGAAGTGCACTTTTTAAGAGTTCCAGCATCGTTACTTCATTTGTGCACCTTTTTCTTGAAAGGTAACTCGTGTGCAGATGATAATGGTTAGAGAGCCGAGATCCTGCCCCAGATGTGGTGGAGTACAGAAATGGCATGACTCCTCCTATGAAGGATGCACTCAAGAGAAGATTCTGCAGAGAAGCTGACCTAAATGTAGTCATCACCTCATTCTTCTTTGAGCATGTGTCTGTTTTTCCACCCCCTGGGGGAGTGGAGGGAGGGGGGATTGATTAGGAATGGTATAATCATGGCTGTTGGGACAGGAGAAAATGCCGATATCCTTTGATGCTAATATCTATTTGTTTATGTTATCAAAAACCAACATCTATTCTTGATTATGGTAGTAGGCATATCAGCATCTGCTTGTTAATTAACTTGTATCTGTTGCTTAGGTCGGTCAATATGGGTTTTTGGAGTGCCATATGGGCTTCAAGCAAGGTTTCATCATGTTGATTGAGGCATCTAAGTTGTCGAATCGATGATCATGTCCCCCTAACGTCTGGTGATGAATTGGTAAAGCATATTAAGTGCAGACATTCTAACTCTCCTTTAGGTTCTTATTTATGGAACATTTAGCATGTGAACCGTCTTTATTGCACGGGTAGCAACTGCCATTGTTGATTTTATTTTGTTTTTTTGGGTGGTATCGGCACAGATGTGCATGGAGCTTCTAAGGCTTCTATCACCTTGGTTGAGGCATCTACGTTGTCCAACTGATGATCACAGTAGTAAGGTCAACAAATGAATTTGATGCATATTAAGTAGAGAATCTTCGGTTCTATCTTTGGGCTGTTACGGCACATCATGGGAACCCGCTTTATTCGGCAAATGGCACTTGGCATTGTTTGTTTCTTCCTTGACATGGACATGGCTGAGCAAGAGGTAGACGGTGATGAAAATTCCCACAAAGGCAAAAGGACTACTCTAAGGACATTGCAAAACCTCGTTAGAGGTATCTCAAATCGGTTATGGAAGGAGTTGATGGTCAATTTTTAAGTGTGAGGAAAAGTATCACATTTTAAACTAGTTTTTAAGGTGAGAAAGACCCAAGGCTACCCAACATTAGTATTAGAGCCCAGTTTATTAGTAAATCTGGACCCAAAGAACGACACAAGAAAGATACGGGTTATTGCCTTTGTACTTAGGCTTGATGTGTGAGGGGAAGATTGTTAGGCTAATTACACATCTCTTATGAAAGAGTCTAGTGGTTAGTTTATAAGTGTGAGGAAAAGTCTTATTTTTTGAGTTAGTTTTTTTTAAGATAAAAGAAGTGCTAAACTACCCAACAAACCCTTTTCTCTCTCTCTCTCGACTCATTAGAGTAGGTGTTGTAGCCTTGTGTTAAACAAGGGGTGGAGTTGTGGCATCACGTGAGGCAAGGAAGAGATAGAGAGTGGAGAGAGAGTCGTCTCGCGTGAGACAACAGACAAAGAGAGGAGTTGTTGTGTCGCGTGAGACAAGGGAGAGATAGAGAGCGGAGCATGAAGAGTGGAGAGACGGAGTGGCCCGCAATAGTTTTAAATTTTTTCTAATAGGCCCGCAAGAGACACGTGTCACATGGTGAATGAATTAGTATTCTACCGACACATCATTATTGTGATATCCTATATTTTCTTGTAGAATGGTGGTTGTCCCCTTATTCATGGCCATCACGTCAAACTAGTTATACAAATGTATCGGAGGATGGGTATCTTTTGGTTGTTCTGGCATGTTAGTCTCAAAGTTTGTTCTCTTATGGTATTATGTTGAAAAATGTAATTATCTTGAATATATTAATCATTTCTTTATTTACCAATTGCCTAGAATGGACAAAAAGACGTCTTCTTTCTTTAACAATCTGATCTCTAGTGTATCTCTTAGTAAGATTTGAATCCAAATAAAGTTTCGATCATCCATTAGATAAAAAAGATACCTTACATAAAGAGATGCTTTGCTTTTGATCGTGTTACGGTCATGCTGCAAGAAATGTCAAAAAAATAAAAAAATAAATCTGAAATCGACTTGGATTTCTGCTGCATCGAGACTTTGCTGGCTTGCGATGTTCTTCTAGCTCGCTCTCTTCAGTTGTGAGTGCAAGGCTCTTGGGTTATACTTATAGTACAACGCAGGCCCAAACACTTGCAGGTAACATCATGGAAAACTGGAGCCCAATGGCATGCTCGTTAACTTGCCAGGAATTGCTAACATACTGGGTTGGATTAGTCGGGTGCTCAGCTGTGTATTTTCCTGGCCCATTTGTATCTGGTGCACCCTGCTAGGTCCTTAGACTTTAAACGTAGTCCGTAGTTTGTCCCATGATGGTCTCTGTAAGCTTCTTTAATTTATGTTTTAGACAGGCGATAATCGTATAGATATCTGCAGAGCCAGCTAACTTCTGACTTCCTTGCTGGTTAAATCATGGAAACTTGTCTCAAGGGAATATTCTATTCCCCATATGATTCAAGCATGTAATGTGATTTGCAATCCTGAAAATGTTCTGAGCTATATTTCAGATCCGAGTGTTCCGTGGTACCTCAAATGTTAGTCCTGGGTTCATTGCTCGTGACAGGCCCATTATTTTCTATTTCCATGGACGCAATGATTGAAAACCATTATTTTCTGGGGACATTAAGAGGACAGCAAATGCGGCTTCTTTGTTCAGGAAAGTACCCATTTGTGTTGGGGTCCGGGAGGACATCTTGTTAGATTATAAATCTTTTGCAGCATCTTCTTAATATTGGTGGTTGAAGATAAATCATATTTTTTCAAGGTTGTTCAGATTCCTGATAAGAGTTATAGTTTAGAGAAAGATTGCGAAAGATCGCGAAGCGACCTCCCCTAGAAACTTGCTAAAAAGTCGCGACACAATCGACCTTTTCGGATTAAGAGTTTGATTGGCATTGTGCTAATGGTGTTGAATGGCTTGAGTTTGTAACTGGGTAGGGTTTGGTTGGTAGATTAGTGCGGAGATGCCAGCTTGCTCGGTAGGTATTAGGGTGTTGAGTTTTGACTTTGTCTGTGTTCTTGGAAGGATACAAATCTCTTGGCTAAATCTTGGGTCATTAAATGGTCAAACCATCATTCTAATTAATGTTTCAACTGTTGAACTCAGATGGGTGTTCCTTTCTCATCCTCTCAAGCTAATTCTAATTGGTCTTTTTGTCAAAAGTTCAAACGCGAGCCCCTCTCTTGTTTAACATGCGCTGGATCACGTGAAGCCCTACTCAGTCCAGTTCATATTTGCACAGAGGAGGAAGAAAACCCAACCATCTTTGCTGGTTTCCATTTTCTAAGCCGATGTTTCTTGCTCTCTCATTGATTCTTTTCTAGTGCTTTCAGACGCAAGTTGGTTTGGCCTTTGCACTATCCATTCCGCCATCGACGTCGTACCTTCTAACAGGTGTACATAGTATTATGATTATAGAACTCACTAAACGTGCCTCCATTCCCAACCATCCGAACCTTATTTCTTTTAGAGACCCTTTTTTGCGGCGAAGAAACTAAGTATATCCAACTGAAGGGGGATGAAACATTTTCAACATCAGAGATTTAGACAACCTTCTGATCCTCTCTAATTAGTGTTGCGTCATGTGTAAACGTACATGCTAATTACGTTAAAAAGATAGCGAACATGGAATACTTGTCAATGGATGTACTTATAAGAACTAGCTCAACATTAAAGATACATATAGGTGAAAAAGTACCATGAAATCCCACCAATATTATGCAATTAGGAGGTAGAGAGGTCCAACATGCTATACTAGTATATACTTAATTAGAACGCGTAATGCTGCCTTGAGGGGTCAATGATTGTGATTACTCGGAATGGCAAATTTTTGCCTCGTTGACAGTAGTGTCGAACCCAATGAATTGAAAAGTCAAACAGTTACTTTATGCTCATTGACTAGTGGGCTAACTATTCCCATGAAGGGCAGCTTGCGACTAGAGAAGACTGAAAGGAAATGAATGTATCCAAGGTAGGTTGGTTATGCGAGCCCTAATCAAGGTTGACGTAAAGAAATCGACCTCAAAATAAAGCACTTTTAGCAATCAAGAAGTTTAAAAAGTGGTTATGCTCGAAGGTTAGCATAGACTTGGGTTTTTGGCAGGTCACATGACTCAATTAAGACAAGGTATTTCAGATTGATTTGGTTGGATACGCATTCATTTTTTTTTGGGTGCAGTTGTAGTTATCCAAGACGTGTTTTAATTAATTGAATTGTCTTGGTTTTAATTAACAATATTTTTAACATTAAACAGTGCTTTCCAGCACAAATGTAGTGTCCTAAGCCTAGTGATAAGATGACAAGGTGAGAGGAGAATAGTGTTAGGGAAATCCCTTATGATGTTTTGAGTATGACAAAATAAATCAAAGTCTACTAATGCGTTTAATGGTTGAAGTAATAGACTATGCAGATGATAGAACATGTAAAGGATATTGTTGAAGTTTATGCTTGGAAGAACTAAAAGACGAACGCTATGCTTGAAGTTGAACTGGTCTATTGCTCTCGGACTTTACATCCAGTTCGACATAACGTAACATAAGCCCCGAAGATATAATGGCTAGTGATTTGGTTTGGATTCCACATTAAGATTGATTTAATTGACTCAATCTAATTGATTGACAATTAGATCTTGAAGACAATAACTTTCTATACAAAGAAGCTCTACTTATGGAAACCAAGATTCTGTTTGTATGGGCGATCGGAATCAATTTGGGATTCTACTTTTGTTACTCAATGGCTACCAAATCTTTTAGATACAGATCTGTCCAATGGGTAGATTGGAAGACGATCCTCGAGATGCTTTGTCTAACGGCTAGTTTGGAAGTGGAGGAGTATTTAAGGAGATCAATGACCAATGAGCAAGTAAGAGACGGAGAGTAGAATTTATAATTCCAAAGTTTGAGCAACTTCGATCATACACTTGTCTTTGGTGAGCTTAAACGTTTGTGATCGTGAGAGAAATACCAAAAGAGTGACTTAGTGAGATAGTGAGATTTACTACTAAGTGTTTGCACTCAAAGTTGTAATCTCTTGTTGAATGCATAGTGGAATCTAGCCAAGAAGGCTTTAGCTTGAGAGAGTGGACGTAGGCAGCCGAACCACTATAAACCTTGTGTTCTTATTCTCTTCCCTCAACTCATTTATTTTATTCTGCATATATTTGCCAAAGTTTTATTTAAACACCTATTCACCCCCTCTAGGTGTTGTTACTAGCAATTTCAAATAGTTTATATATTGGGGTTAATTTTTTGCACTCTTTCATTCAGTTTTAGACGCTATATGATGAAATTAATGTCTAGAGACATATGTCTTCTCTCTAAATTCTTACTTTTAGTAGGTTTTCATTTTGATCGAGATCAATATATTCAACAAATGTGTCCAACTCGACCAATGACAAAATGGTTTGAAAATCCTATTAGATCTATCTACGAGCTAGTGTAAGGTATAAGAGTAGGATGTGAAATCGGAAAGATCTTACTTTTATCATCATTGAATTTCAAGGCGCCTATATCTTATCGGACACTAGTTAACCTTTCAAATTGAGGACTTTTGAGATTATGGTGCCTTACATTGACCTTTTTTAAGACTAGCTTAATGCAGTACAATTTAGGCTTTATCAAGTCATCTGCAATCTACCAAACGACAAAGTCGAATCGATGGCTCGAAAAGCTTTGAAACTTGCTTTGCAAACATACACCAACCCCTTTCACTCGGCAATTTTCACATCCAGTCGCATCAGAAGAGCGTGGGTCCGACGACTTCAGGTTCACGTTGAGTGCGACGACCGTCTTGGATGTGGAAAATGGCAAACGTCCATCGTGTCGCACCACCATCTCCTCAGATGACGAAAAGCAGCATCGGATCCATCCCTCCCTTACGTACATTTGAGTTTTTATGGTCGCTGCATACATTGTTTCATCACCATCCGGTGGGGCCACTCGTGAGAGAAATGGGCGGTGATTAGGTGATGCAGATCATGATAGGGGGTTCGATAGTAGGATGCGCGCACGCACTGGGTTAGCACGAGTCAATGTCAAGTGGGTTGTGCCATTTTGCAGGGAACAAAGGTCCATGTGGTCCGACCAATGCGGTCCTCGCTTCATCCAAAGGAGGCACAAAGATGCACCGTCCTTCTATACAGAAATGCACCGACTCCTACTTTTGAATTATGCGACTATCTATGATCGCCCCGTCTAATTTGGATCATCAACACACCGGTCGAACTCGTACACACTGCAGTTTCTCCATCATGATTGCAAACCAAGTTAAAGTCCCACCGGAGGTTGACAAGTAGGAGTGAAAAAACTTAGGTACCACATAGGTTTCATATGAAATTTGAAATCTACCCCATCATAGCTTCCAAAATCTATCCAAGTTTAACATGCATTATTAATTAAATGATTGCAGTGAATCATCACTTTTAATAATTATTATTTGCTACTACAATTCATTACAACGATATTTAGACATACGAAAAATATGAAATATTAACAAAATAAAAGTCTCGATCATATAATAGAAGCTTAGACTAGTAATTTCAAATTATAAACTCATAATTGGATATCATGGAATACCACAGGATATTGTGAAGACATGGACCAAGAAAAATATAAAAACTCATTTCAGGTTCCAAATTTTATGTTCCACTTACCTGAAACTAAAACCCGCATGTCGAAATATATTTAATTAATTTTTGGAATTCGGAACCTATCATGCATACTTTGAAATTTAGCACCAGTCAGGTTCCCATTGATCTAATTCTTTGATTTCAGGTTTTACCCTGAAACCTTGTATTCAAAAGCAGGCCGATCGCTATATCTTTCCCTATCGTATGCGAGCGTTTTGTCATCCTGAAAAATCACGTTGTGAGGTACCGTGAACCAACGTCCAAGAAAAATGCTTTGGATAAAATCAACGCGGATCGATGTAACACGGGGGGGACAACCCACCGACGCGCTCGCGCTGCTTTCCAAATTTCATGTACGAGAAGTCTTAGGAGTAATGCTATGGGGAGACAACATGGAGTTAGGGTCTGGTTGTCCGACCGGCCAACCGGCCGGCCTTGAAGTCATGAGGACTCCACCACCGCATTCGACCTCCCCCAGGGGCGGCGGGTCCTCCTGGCGTGGGGTGCGAGTGCATGTCAGCTAATGTAGCGGGCGACTGCTTAACTTCCCCGCACCATACAAAACCAAACATTTATCAAATCATACTAATCATAGAGACAGAAGACCCTTATTTCGGTCGAGATTCCGTACTCCCTTGACGACATCGGAAGCAAATTTGGACACCACTAATCTTGTTTTAGTCGCATACGTGTCGTCTGTGGGAGTGTCTAATGTCTGCATGGACGGAGTCGTGGAAGTGTCCCTCTGGATAGGGCTTTTCTTTGCACTTTCCTTGTTCAAACTGGTGCTATATAATTCTAATGCGTTCTCACAATTATCTATTCGTTAAGTAGCATAGATCTGAGATTAGCCTCCAGGGAAAATCTGGTTAGGTAGAATTTGGATTGCGTGCGAATTGTTTTAGAGAAAAATCAGAACGAGATTTGGGACTAATCGGCACTATCAAAATTGGGTTTAGAAAGGATGGAACCGGAAGCGTCGAGTAGCTCCAGCCGGCCATCGAGAATCATGACACCAAACCCTTATATTTTCCAAGTCAAATCCTCCCCCTCAATTTCCGTTCACCCAAATTCTTCTCGTTGTTCAGTAGATCAAGGGCATTGCGTTAATTTTTATTTTTATATAATTATTTTATTTATTTTTTTAACATTTGAAGTTTTCTTTTTATTTGGATTTGGCAAACTGAATCTTTGAAACACACACATATATATGGACTTTTAAGATCACGTGCAACATGTTAACTTTTTTGGCCCCCTTAACTTTTGAAATTAGAGATAATTTATTGGGATTTTGGCGATAAAGCCGGGTACCATCTTTCCCCTTTTTCTTATGGCACCAGAAAATTCAACTCGTATTCGATGCCAAACTATTGATATGATTCACGAATGCGAATAGTAACACGTAGAGCCACTTGGGACTTTTCCCTGTATCGGTTAAGTTAAAGTCAAAATATTCCTTTTGGCTTTCAAAACTCAGGAAAGCAACCATATTATTTCCTAAATTCAAAAATATATTTTCAACAAGGTTTTTGCCTTTAGTCAATAAGTCAAGGCGTGCTCACTTTTGATTTTTCAGAAAACTCGAAGCGTTCAAAATTCCATAAATGAAAGTGTGAACACATCAATTCACATAAATAAAGCACTTTGCAGGCCGTAGTTCTCTACTAATTAAACAGGTACGAAACAGACCGAGTCAAAAGAACAAATACAAATACAAGAAGGGGAGGGGAAGCCGAAGAGGTGCGGGACCGCGAGAAGGCAAGCTGGAATCTAACTGTCAAGGCGAGTACGTGGAGGATGTCTATTGGGGAGGAAGTGAACAAGACGCAATCCAACAAAAGTCAACCCCTGTCCGAGCGTGGACTTGGGTTGTGTTGCTGACTTTCTTCGACTCCGTCGTCGAGTCCGTGTTGGATACATCCGCTCTCTCCCCTTCCCCTCCTCCTCCTCCTCCTCCTTTCCAACGGGACAACGCCCGCCATTAAAGAAAGTAGAGAGCAAAAAAGGCAAAAATGCGTCGGCACTTAGCTAAGCGCGTTCTCCCTTCTGGCCCCCTTCGGAACTTTCACGGTAAAAGCGCACTCTCCCAACCAACCAACCATCCAGACCGACCCGAATTCCTGTCTTTTTCCTCGTTTGTTTCGTACTTTTCTTTACAATATTTTGGTTCGATCGGGTGCTCGCCAGCTATGACGTGCTTCTGGAGGAGATCGGGACAGCTCGAGACTGAAGTTGCGAGCGTGTTCCTTCTCGAGCTCGAGTTTGAAATCGATGGCGTTTTCAAGTTTTTGGGTCGAATTCGTGCGCCTAGACAACACTCGTTCGGGCCGCCAAACGACGGCACCGGCATGGATAAGTGTTTCGACTTTTTCGACCATTTTCATTCGATTGTCTCTTTCGGTCTGGGGTTGGAGTTGGTGGATGAATTGTGGCGATGTGGAAATTTTAGACCACGACCTCACGCGTCTTCATCCATGATGTCCCCCCTCGACATGGCAAATGTTTCCGTACCGTAATTTAGACTCCGAGTTTGAGTGTGAGTTTCGTTTATCCATTAACTCTAAGATAGCATTTGCATTTATAAAGTTTATATATTAGTTGTTACGATAACAACATCAGATAGAAATGGAATTTTGAATTAGTTTGTTACGGTAATAACATTATGAGATGATAGTGGACTAATTTAAAATATTTTGAATTTAAACAAGTCATGCGTTATTATCCTTAACAATGATCAATGATGATTGGTGTGAATGTTTCTATGTTCCATAAGGTTTCGGGCGTTCCCCTTGAATGAAGGTGACAGCGTGAAAATCGCAAGATCGGAAAAGAGCAAAAATTTAGAATTAGAGACGCCTCGACATTTGTTCTTTTAATCTTTCACATCTCTTTTTCGCCGACATAATTAAGCGCGAAATTGCTTTTTCAAAGAACAGTAGAAATTAAGACGGTCCGTCTTAAAGAATGCAAAGTGATGGATAAAATTAATCATTGTGTGTAGTTATCTTCTGTGTGTAAACACGGAATTATTTATTAAAAAAGAATCATAAGCACACACAATCAATAAAGACATTCATACTCGATAATTATCATATCACGTCGTTGATACAAAAGAATCTCAAACGCGACCTTAATAAGTGACTATACAAAAATGTTTCGGGTGAACTATAGCAATGTGGAAATTTCAGACCACAACGTCATGCGTCTTCATCCATGATGTCCCCCCTCAACATGGCAAATGTTGAATTAGTCCGTTACAGTAGTAATAATTACGTGAGATAATGTTTTGAATTTGAACGAGTCATGCATTATTATCCTTAACAATAATCAATGATGATTGGTGCGGATATTTCTATGTTCTATAAGGTTTCGAATGTCCCCCTTGAACGAAGGTCAAAGCGTGAAAATTGCGAGATTGAAAAAAAGCAAAAATTCAAAATTAGAGATGCCCCGATATTTGTTTTTTTATCATTTCATGTCTCCTTTTAAATGACATAGTTAAGCACCGAATTGCTCTTTCAAAGGACGCGTAGAAATTAGGACAATCCGTCTTAAAGAATGCAAAGTGATGGATAAAATGAACCGTTGCGTGTTGGGTCTATTATCTTCCGTGTGTAAACATAAACGATTCTCAATCTAACATTAACAATTCAAAATGACTCTTTATGATGATTTGGAATTGGGGCACTGCTAATTGTTTATTTAGAAAGAATCATAAGAAAATATGATCGATAGAGATATCTATACTCGATGATTGTTATGCCATCTTGTTGATATAAAAGAATCTCGAGCACGACCTTAGTAAGTGACTAAAAAAGCAATTTCTACACAAATCGGTCATATCCACACCGCGCAACAGATGCGCAACATTGTATGTGGACACAACCGAATCTCCATAAAACTAAAATGAAGTAGAAGAAGAGATGGGGTAAAAAAATAGGAATTATTCTCGCATTAATTTGACGTGGCAACAAAAATCTTCGAAGAGGGATTTAGCCTGTACCGGAGTTTCCCGGCAAGCGCGACGTGGCCGGAGCATTCTTCTGACACCTGGAATCCAGCCAGTTGGACTTCCTACCGGCTCGTACGTACGGCACATCGTACTATTATGACGGTGTAATTTAATCGCGTAGAAGAGAGAGAGAGAGAGAGGCTTTGTATTTGCATGGAGATCCGAGATGGACAGTTGGAGGTGACGGTATCGTGTCTGGTCGGTCGTCGCCTTCTCCGATCTCGCCGTGCTTAAATTAAACCTTAAAAACTGGGTTTGACTTTAATCCCTCGGGCTCTAAACCCCGAACTGCGCTTGCAATAATGGACGTGACGAGGTTTATGTCCGCACATGGCGGCGACAAGGCGATCGGATTCGCTTCAGATTCGGCAGGGTCTGTTTTTTGCTGCCGAAACTTTGCTTACAAGCGTTGCTGCCCTAAGCACGTCGGGGGCTGCTCGTTTCGGCCACGCAAGCTCCCCATTTTCTCGAATTTTTTTTAACTCTCGAAATAACCAAATGATTAGAAAATTCGTTCAACTCGCGATGAGGTCTAGGAGAATTTTGCATTTCTAATAAAAAAAAGGGTCGTCGGACCGATTTTCCTGGGGGGGAATTTGTTGGGAAATTGAGGTTGGATTGGAGGACGATGCTTCTTGGGCGCAAAGTAAAATTTGGGCCAGCTGATTGACCGGGACCAAGAGGGAAGTAGGAAGAGAGAACGGTTCAAGGCAGGGAATTGAAGTCACGCTGGTCGTCACACCCCATCCGGTCGTTATCAAAGACGTATATACTTAGCTAATCAATCGAATTTAATTAAATTAATTTATCTGATTAGAGTCATGCTTGTCGTCATTGTTGCTGTTATCTCCCGCCGAGTGATTCCCTGTCGGTGTGAAGTGGATTGACCGCATTGCTTTCTTCCCCATAATTTCCAACCGTGCCGCTCGTTTAGGTCCGTCTTCGTCCATCATTATTAACCCTTTTTTTCCCTCCTGGAAATCATCGGTTTCTTCCTCGAGAAGGAAGTGGGTGAGAAACCCGCGTCATTTGCCTGGAATTTGGTTTCGTGAAAGCAAAGCTGGTTGAGTAAACTAGGCTTCCAATTTTCGTTCCGTCGGATGAAAAGAAGGAAAGGACGACTACCGACAGTGACTTTGTCGACGACAAAACATCATATTAACCCCTCGAATGGTTGTTTCGTCACCGACTCAAAGCACTGATTGCATTAAATGTAAAGTTGTCGGTATCTCGATTTTCTTGGTATAGCCTAACTATTAGTTTTTACAGACATGGATACTATTAAAGCCAAAAGGGTCTTGATAACAACTACGCATTTTAGCAACATTACTTACTTCGAATGGTCAATTCTAAGACTTCAAAGCACGTTAAATAAAGCCCGGCAAGTGTTTCGAGGGGCACTTTCTAAACATTTTCGATTATGCAAGCGCCGTCCATCAAACGAGACTCCCATCTTTTCTCCAAAACTTTTCCTCGATGTTATGTTTGACGACAAAAATAGTCATTCACCAAATACAAACACAAAAAATTATTGCTATCTATATATACAAATTGTTGTTATGTGTGTTTTTGTAGGCATATTGCCTCAAGTTAAATTTTACACTTACCAAATGACACCTATCTAATTTTAGGTAATTTGGATATGACACCACTGATATGGCGGAATAAACTTATTGATTGTACCTTATCTCGACTCTACATATGATTAAAAAATATTCCATAGCTAGTGATGTATCCAATTCGATAAATTAAAAAAAAAAAAAAAAAAAAAGACCATTTACAATGCAAAACCCATTACAATGCAAAACCCATTACATAATATTTTCCATATGAAACGTTAAAAATTGGATTAGTGCAATCAAAAACGTCCTAATCAGCTTGTTCTCTAATTACGTCTGCATTGCATGACATCGTCCATGGCGTCGAACTTTCAATATCCAAACCTCAATTTCGCTTCAGTCAATCATATGACTCCATTGTCTGTCCGAGGGATTCACGCGTGCCATGACGTCATCCGGCCGATCAAACCTCAACAAAAATGACATAAACAAAGGCAAAGAAATTATATTATTGACTTTTCTATCATAATATGCCAAAGCTTAAAAGTTTGGCTCGACGCATCGGATGACAAAAGCCATCGCGAACTTGCGATTCAAGGAACAAGTCAACCCCTCCCTCGCTTAGTTTTGAATTGACTCGGAAGAGCAAATGACTCCGCGGGAGCTGGAAAAAAAAACCTCCACAGGCGTACCGTGCAAGTTTAGGACTTTAGGACTGAAAACAGGAGAGGGCCGATTTAAATTGGTTTTTTATTTTTTATTATTCTGTACCAATAAATATTAGATAAGACCTAGGTCTCTCCAATGAGAAATTGAAAGTTAGCAAGGAGCAAGCGAGGAAGCCTCCCACTAGCAGAAAAATGTGAATGGATAGTACGAGAGTAGACATTCTAAGTCCTTGGGATGTAGATTTTATGGATTAAAATAACCATAATCGAGAAACTTTGTTTTAATCGGTCGGATGGGTCGCGATAGGACCATAGGGAGTTTACATGGAAAGTACTCTTTTATCTTTCTCTTTGGGAGAAAATTGAAAATTTTCCTTTGAGCAATGGAAAGGCGCTTATTCAAGAAAATCGATAACATAATATGAAATAAAACATCAACATGCGTTTCTCCAATCCCGTGGTAGCCTTATGCCATCGCGATGTTTGAGGCCTTGCTTGGTTATGCTTTTAGAACCCTTTTCATTTCTCCCCAATATATATATCACAGAAATGTATTTAGAAAATGAATGAAATGGGCCCGAATTTATAAAGGCATCTAGAAAACTAAATTCACAGTAATTTGGAATCCAAGAACCTGGCGTGTGGAAAGGAGGGAGAGTCCGCAATTGCATCGAAATGGGTAGGCTACGATACAAGATAAAACCGGAAAAAGAAGAAGAAGAAGAAGATGAAGAGAATTTTCTACGGAGAAAAATTCTCAGCCCCTAATGGGGCAAATGGTCTACTCCACGTGGCGGAGGACCAAAAAGAAAGAAAGACAACTCCCACTCTGCCTCCCTATATATAACAAGCATCGAGCGAACGAAAGGAGTAACCTTTTCGGTTTCCGCTTCGAAAAAAGCCACGAACTTTGCACGGCGAGAGCCAAACTGAAGCCACCCCCACCACCATTTGACTCTCTCCTCCCTCCCTCCCTCCCTCCTCGACGACGACGACGACGACGACCAGTTCTTCTCCAGTTCACATCGCGAACTGCGGGACTCCGTTCGATCTCAGGTACTCCCCATGTTACAGGCATTTGCGTTGCCGTCGCGTTTGGTGAATTTTCCGGGATCTCTGCTCTGTTCCGTAATTCTCTGTGCGATGGGTGTTGTTAGATGTTCTTGCCCGTTCGGGTCTCTGTTTCCGATGCATTCCTTTTTTTTTTTTTTTTTTTTTTTTTTTATTTTATCGTGGGTTCTTGGGAACGAGCTCGTCGACGCGTTTCTTGATATACCGTCGCCCCGACTGGTTCCTGATGATTATTTTGGAATGGAATGGATTGAATTAGTCCTCCTGCTGAGTCTCTTCCCGCTTTTGGTGGTTTTTCCGGTACTGGGTTTGATGGACGGGTTCTTTAGGATGTGCAATTCTTGTTCACCAGCTTGTCTGCACCAGTTATATAGATCAGTGGTCAATGCTGATTTCGACGGCCTCTTCATCAATGTTGCATTGGTTCATTTCTGCTAGCATGGCTTAGATAGGGATGCATTCCACGGTTACCACGTTAATCTGCTTTTTTTTTTTTTTCCGTTCTCCAACATCGTTTCCTGACATTTCGGTTTGTCTCTTTCAGAAGGAAATTCGGACCCTGTCGTGTATCTCGTCGTATGGGTATTACTTCTTCCTGCACATTGGCAGACTTTGCCGACGTTGAAAACGGTGTCCAATCCCTTATCTTCAAATCCATAAGTTTCGGATATGATGAAGTCAAGACTCCGGCTCATTCCATCAGTTTCGATATTCAAGGTTCAGAGCCAACAATAACTAAGCCCTTCGGCCCTGGAGTGATGGCACTCGAGTGTGCTGTTCGCTTGGAAGAGAAGGATTCGGAGATGGTAAATTCAGTCGAGTCTCCAACTCCGATATCGAAGGAACAGAAGCAAGCGCCTGCCATGGCAGTTAGCCGAAAATCTGATGCTGGGGACAATCAGATCCCAGGATCTGTTGGGGTGGCTCAGAAATGGTCTGTTTTGGACCCCAACAATCCTAAACACGAGGCAGCTGTGAAATTACAGAAAGTTTACAAAAGCTTCCGCACTAGAAGAAAGCTGGCAGATTGCGCGGTACTTGTTAAGCAGAGCTGGTAAGAATTCTAAATGCTGATGGTGATGCGTTATTAGTCTACGGTTGCAAATGTAATTAGTTACTCATACTGCTGTTCCTGGAACTTACAGGTGGAAACTCTTGGATTTTGCCGAGCTCAAGCATAGCTCTATATCATTCTTCGATGACGGGAAACACGAGACGGCTATTTCACGTTGGTCGAGAGCAAGAACAAAAGCTGCCAAGGTAAATCTATGAGCTCCAACAGGTTGATGTGTGTTTTCTGGCCTTTCCTGGATACGTGACTAAGCTATTACATATTGCAGGTTGGAAAAGGTTTGTCAAAGAACAATAAGGCCCAGAAACTTGCATTGCAACACTGGCTCGAAGCAGTAAGTTCACCATGACAATAAATTGTGACTAGTAACTATCTTTTTCATCAGTTTGACTTATTCTCGTAACTATTTTACAGATTGATCCACGCCATCGTTATGGGCATAATCTTCACTTCTATTATGTCAACTGGCTTCATAGTCAGAGCAGACAACCCTTCTTTTACTGGTAATGGACTAGATCTGACCACACAACACTTTTACGTTGTTGATATCATAACAAGTGATCTCTGACAGAAGGGGAACTTCGTTGACTTGTGTTGCAGGTTGGATATAGGAGAAGGCAAAGAAGTAAATCTCGAGAAATGCCCCAGATCAAAGCTTCAACAGCAATGTATCAAGTACCTTGGCCCGGTTAGCTTCCAACTCCACTCATGAATGTCCTTTGCTCTTGTTGTGTACGTTAATGTCTTACTTAGAGTTTTCTCATTCCTAACAGATGGAAAGGAAGGCCTATGAAGTTGTCATAGAAGATGGGAAGCTCTTTTACAAGCAGAGTGGCGAGCCGATCCACACCACAAGTGAACCCAGGGACGGGAAGTGGATTTTCGTCCTGAGCACATCGAGAGTAATGTATGTTGGTAAAAAGAAGAAAGGTTCGTTCCAGCATTCCAGCTTCTTGGCTGGAGGAGCTGCAGCAGCTGCAGGGAGATTAGTTGTCGAACATGGCGTACTAAAGGTAGTTTTTCGGGCTAAGAGATAGCAATATGTTCTTGGATTGGTGATTATTCATATCAGTGTCGTTTAACAATGGTTGTTCTCTGTTTGTTTGCAGGCAGTTTGGCCTCACAGTGGCCATTATCGGCCCACCAAGGAAAATTTTGAGGATTTCATCTCCTTTCTCCAAGAGAACGACATGGACCTCACTGATGTAACGGTAATATTGATAGAGATAGATTCTTGGCTATGCCCCGCGTATCTTTTGTTTTAGTATACTTCACAACAAGCAAATAGCTGACTCATTGTTGTATTCACATTTCAGGAGAGTCCAGTGGATGAGGAACACATGACTCCTAGCAGGAGAAGCAGTCTTTGTCTACGAAGCAACCCATCGGAAGAGGATTTAATGCAAGAGGCGGATGCCTCAGAGACTGACGTTTCGACCTTGAACGAAGTAGAAACAAATTCGTTGAACAAAGAGAGTGGTGATTCTTCAGAACTAGAGTTGCCCAAGCTGAGGCACATACAAAGCTTCGGTAGGAAATTGACCAGTCTTGAACTACCAAAACAACGTCAATCATTTGAAGACCTAGAGAGTGAGAATCTAGATGGTTATGAAACAACAGAAGAGCCCTTTGCTTCTGAACCCAATTACATCGTTCCGAAACTGAATTTGTCTGGCGAAGACGGAGAGAATGAAGTAGAATATACAGAAGTAGAAACTACACCAGGAGAATTGGATGTACAAAGGGTTAACTCACATAAAGAATTGAAGTCATTGCAGCAATTAAAGCAATTGTCCTGCAAATGGACGACAGGAGCAGGGCCTCGCATTGGTTACGTAAGGGACTATCCCCCAGAGCTGCAGGCTCGAGCTTTAGAACATGTGAACTTGTCTCCGAGGCTTGCAGGATTTTCGAGGTCATATATCTCTCCGCAAAGCGCTAGTGCCGTTACACTGGAGAAATTGAGGTCCCCTTCTTCAGTGCCAGGACTCAATTCAGGCTCATCAGAACACGACAGTGCTTCTTTTCCTAATATTGGTGTTCAAGACTCTGCAGTGAAGTTGTTACCTCTGAAAAGGAAAGCATCAGCCCCGTGGCCTCATGCCTAAGCAGAGGAATCTTTTATTGACTTGATTATTTTTTGTGTGAATAGAGAATCGATTTTTGATACTTACTTGAAGAAGAGAAATTACAGCAAAGAAACTAGGAGGGAAGACTAGCACATATAGGAATTCATTCTCATTTTTTTATTTAGAACAAATCTTTTCCTGTTCATCTTTGCACATATGATGTACATTGTAGAATTCAGAGGTTTTTTTTGGCCCTCACCAAATGCAAATCAATTCTTTTCTCTAATTGTTGGATGAATACTTGTTTTTCCTTGAGTTTGCCACTTCATATACTTTACATTAGCAGTCCAGTTTGTCCACAATTGAAATATATGAATTATTATTGCTGCTGCTGCTGCTGTATTGATCTTCCACGGCGTGTCAAGAAGTCACCTTGTAAGTGGGAAGTCTACTTTAATGTCATCGAAAACTTGGTGAATGATAACCAAACTAATGATTCATCTGCAATATGTTCCAAAGTTTGCTCGATATCTGATTTTGCAACTTCAGTCGTACGATTTAAAGCACAATAATCTTGCTGTCAGAGAACCAAAACCATCCTTAGAAATGTAAGAGAAGTTCCTCCAAAGATTCGATTTCCTCGTTCATTCAACTACAAAAGCACTCCTAAACTCACTGGTGATCTAATTTAGAAAACTAAAAGTTTAAAAAGTAGCTTCCATGTTGAGCTCCAATCAAAAGAATCAGAGCTACCAAAAGATCAAAACGCCGCAGGTGGAAAAATTACTATGCTCATTAATTACGTGGTAACACAGAATTAAGCGATTGTTGCTTCTCCAGTGTAATGAAAGTTAAACTTCCCAAAATAACCAATTACTCATCCGTATCAAACAAATTGGCCCCATGAGTTTGCAAGTCCATGGCAGAATCATCCAATAGAAATGCCAACGCGTGAAAAAATGATTTTTATAAATGACGTAAAATATATCATTTAGAATGCCTCAACTGAAGCGACATAGTTGAAGTTTAGTACCTCTAAACTGAGCCAACAACTGATCTTGCGCGCAGGCCAGCACCTTAACTGTACCAGGATGAAGTCTGCTTTGACGAGGACTAATTTGATGATCACCGTCACTAAATGGAGATTCTGATGCAGCATTTGAGACCAGAATAACCAAAATATCTCTAGCGATCTGCTGTGAAGTAGGATATTATGCCCATCTGATTTCCACCAAGAAGGAATGTCAAATCCAAACTCCTAGGCAACCCGTCTTCCTCCAAGTAGTAATCCAAATCCGACTTCACGTCTACTTTTCTCTGCTTCCTCTCAGAAATAAACATGTCAAAATCACAAAGGCTATTCCCCTTCCCTATGCTCCTCTCCTTGGCCTGAAGAGACGCGGATCGATGACTGTTTTGTTTACTCAAACTTTGTTTTGATTGGTTATCCCGTAAAGGTCACAATAAACTCAACAAGTTCTCTTCATTTTGCTGCCATCCTCTTCTCCATACATTCTAGGGAAATTAATAACAGATAATACCCTGAATCTAGGACAGTTGCCACTCCGACAATATCATGAATGACGGGACGGTACTCATCAGCTTCTCCAACATATGGTGTCATTCCCACATCAGACCATTTTGTTAGGGTAATTCTAACTTCATAGAATTTTGGGAGATACAGATTTGATGTGGGATATTTTGTGCCTGATAACATCTCAGTGATACTGCAAAACAGTTTCAATCTTTCCACATGTTTCCCCAAACATATACCACTCCATGGCGTATGGTACACAATTATATCATAAATCGAAAGCTGGGAGATGAAGCAACACTTTTCTACAAAGCAATGTGGTTCGAAGCATTGCAAATGTTGAATGCCATCGAGTTTGCCAGTCAAGTTTTAGATTCTCAGTCGTAGGAACCTGCAACTTATGAGCAAGTTTTGAAACATTTCTCGTCTCTCTTATGTAGCTGACCAGTAAGAAACACTTTCGAGACCTTATGCATTCACATCACAATCATCACCCTGGTCAGAAATGTTAACAAATTTTTGTTTCCATCACCTTGTTTGATCCTTTTTCACTGCATCCGGATTAAAGCTCAAACTAATCTTTCTTAAACCTCGAGACTTGATTTATTGCCTCATTTCCATGTTTCATTTGCCACAATCAATTAGCATGTCCATTTAAAAATAAGGGTGCCTGTGTCGTCTCAACCCCAAAAGCTTCCGGGAGATGAACCCCTTGGATAATCGTCTTCGCTGACATCGTAAGGACCGAGAAGAATCTCTAATGCTGCTCTTGATACATACTCTCAGTCTTAATATAAAAAGCGAAAAGAAGCCGAGAACTAGTACCATCTCCAATCGACAATTGGGCAAAATCAAACAATCATAATGTATAGGCTTTAGCTTCATGGAGCGAAATTCTAGCTAAATACAAGCTGAACTCGTTAGAAAAAATATAAGAAAAAAGGGCGAAAGTTGGCACTTTGGACGACAGAAAAAGGGCAATGTCTTAACGAGAAACAGAAAGAAGATGAAAAAGATGCGGGAACTGATGGTGACTTCTCGGGGGGAGGAGGCGGTGGTGGTGGTGACGGTTTGCCAGGTTGATGGCGGAACGGGGTGGGAGGGCCGCCGTGAAGTGGCGGAGTAAGAGGGTAGAGTAGGAGATGATGGTCGCAGATGCATGAAACGGAGAGCACTCTCATATAATCCTTTCTCGGTTCTAAATTTATGGAAAATATGGTTAAACGCATAAACACTATTTATCAAGAAAAATTCATACCAGAATTTGCATTACCTTTTTTGCAACAAAATACTATTAGCACCACCATCCGAGGATCCTAGGAAAGTCATAGAAACGAATAATTTGCAGATACCGGGAAATTTGAATAGAAAGAAAAAAAAAATACATTTATTCTTATAAATATATTGGCAATTTATTAAAATATCCACTTTGGAACCAAATGGTTTAGCAATTTGTCAACTCTTTTTTTCACCACATATGTTTAACCTAATGTTATCATTACTTTTAATCAATTGTTAGCTATTCTTGTCATCTTGTATCTCATGAAAGCTTCTAAATACATTCGCCTTGCTCATGTACTTTAATTCCCAAATGCTTCTAGTCCTCAACTTCTCTTTCTCTTGATTCTTAGTTTCTAAATCTTCCGACTAAAAACAAAGGGTTCCAGTTTTGTGTTGTTGAAACTTCTAATTTCATCTTTTTTAAGTGATCACAATATGAATTATTGTATTTTTGCTTCAACTTATCAAACTAGTTTTGTTACTTGCAAGGATTAAGGGCTGTTAATTGGTATTCTTGATTGTTTTGCTTTTAGGGTATCTAAAGCTTTGATTGCTCAAGTCATCTTTCAAGTAAGTGAAAATTCGAGCGACTAAGTTAGATTAATTTACTTAGTACTCTTAACTTGATGGTTGCTTGATAGTTGTTAATTTTATATTAGTTGAAATCGATGCTAAATGTGAGAAAATCTCGGTGGTGGTGTATTGAGAAGGTGTGATGATTTGACTTTTTTTTATGAGGAAAAAAAATGTTAAGTGTGGATTATCCACGTAGGATATTCAACTTAAATTAGAATATAAATAATTCTTTTAATTTGTTCACTTTAGAAAATATAATTATCCATGTCATTTGATGATGTTGATTATATATCTTGATCTGAGTTATATATCACGTGTAAAGTTATTTTTTTTGTCTACCATTCAAACATATCAAATTAAAAGTCAAATTGACAAATTTAGGATAATGTTGGATATTTCCATGTAATTTATGGACTAAATTGAATATTTACAAAAATGCAGCAACCGCGTTGAACAAATAAAAAATTCAAAGATGATATTACACATTTAGTCAAAGTCCATAGATCACATTAAATAAATTAAGAATTTAAGGATGATATTATCAAAATTTAATGATTATTTATGTAATTATACCTACTATAAATGATATTGTCAGCCATTGTCACTTCGACGTAACACGAGAGATTTAATTTATTTATTTTTAGTTGCTCGAATCATCTATTCACCTGTATTAAGTAGAAGGTTGGGAGACATAAAAGTGCTATTAAATTATTAATGACATCGAAAAGAGAACGACTGGACAACAACTGTCATTTACAGCTGCGACATCAGCTAACCTTTCAGATCTGCAAAAAAAAAAAAAAAAAAAAAAAAATGTGGGGTTCGTTTAATTTAAAAAGGTCGAAACACCACCATTTCTAATTTCAGCCAAAATTCGAGAAATGATCTTTACAGTATTTTTCACGTCACATAAGCCGATCACATATCAAATCGGACAAAAAAGATGTGCAGAAAATATGTGCTGCCATTGAATTTCCTTTTGTCCTTCCTTTCTTTCTAAGTTTTCTTTGGCTTCGGCTGTTCCATCTTCCTCGTCCTCCTCCGCTGGCTTAGAAAGCAGGGATAGTCCGCGGAATTTTCGATCCCGGCGAGCACGAACTCAAGAACTGAACTGAAGACAGTGAACCCAGATTTTGCTCCAATCGTGTCACCAGATCTCCCGAGAATCCCACCCTTTTCCTCGTTATCCGAGGTGAGTGGACGCTACCCAGTTTCTCTTTCTGTCAGCTGAGCACGAATTTTGCTGAGATTGGCGGACGTACAGTTGAAGAAGAAGAAGGAGGAGGAGAAAGAGAAACGCCCATGAAGGATTCGAGTCCGGGCACGGAGCCCATCGGGCAGAACCTGATAAAGCTCATAGGGAACCTCTGCTTCTCCGTGTTCGTGTTCTCCGTGCTCGTCTTCACCGTGGTCGCCATCACCTACCAACCCCCGGATCCCTGGCTCGAGTCCGCCCCTGCCCTCACCCGCCTCTTCACCCAGAGCGAGAACGCCACCTTCAAGAACGACAACTCCATCCTCAACACGGGCGAGGATCTGCAGCTCTCCCCCGCGGGCGCCTCGGCAGCGGCTTCGGCTTCCCCTGATTCCGGGGCGAACCCCATCACCGAGGCCGTGATCGAGAAGGCCGAGGAGGGGATCCTCGGCTCTTCCTCGAAAGCGGATCCGGGTTCATGTGAAATGGCCGGAGGGGCCGTTAATTGCTCCGACCCGCGTGTCTTGATCGCGGTCGAGAAGTTTAATTTGCGGGTTTTTAAGTCCATTGTGTTTTTGGAATATCAAGCTCCGGTTAGCGGGTTGAAGCCGGGTGAGTGCGATGTAGCTTATAGGTTCAGGAACAAGAAGGAGAAGTCTTGGAGGAAGTATAGGGATTTTAGGAGGTTTAGGGTGGAGATTGGAGACAATTGCGAGTATAGGGTGGTGCATTCTGGCGGTTGGCATTCGGGCACCAATGCTCGTAGACCGAGTAGATCGAATGCCACAAGGGGCACCAAAGCAAAAATATTGATGCCTGTTAGAGACAATGAGATAAATGATACAATTCCGAGCTTGGGATCGGATGCAAACTTTAGAAAGGGCAGATACTTGTACTATTCGCCTGGTGGTGATTATTGCAAGGAAATGAATCATTATTTGTGGAGTTTTCTTTGTGGATTAGGAGAGGCTATGTACTTAAACCGCACGTTTGTGCTGGATTTGAACATGTGCTTGGCTGCAACTTATAACCCTAGTAATAAGGATGAGGAGGGTAAGGATTTTCGATATTATTTTGATTTCGAACATCTCAAGGAGGTGGCATCAATCGTGGAGGAGGGCGAGTTCCTTAAGGATTGGAAGAGATGGGATAAGAGCCATAAGAAAAAGATGCCAGTGAGAAAGGTGGCAACATATAAGGTTACCCCAATGCAACTGAGGAAAGATAAGAGTTCAATTATATGGAGACAGTTTGATGCTCCAGAACCAGAGAATTATTGGTACAGGGTTTGTGAAGGGCAAGCTGCAAAATACATCCAGAGGCCTTGGCATGCGATCTGGAAATCGAAGAGATTGATGAATATAGTCTCGGAGATTAGTGGGCGAATGGACTGGGATTTCGATGCCGTACATGTGGTCCGGGGAGAGAAAGCTCAGAATAAAGAGCTCTGGCCTCATCTTGATGCTGACACTTCTCCTGATGCTCTTCTTCAGAAGCTTAAGGGAATGATTGCGCCTTGGAGAAATCTCTACATTGCAACCAATGAGCCTTTTTACAGTTACTTTGATAAGTTGAGGTCTCAATACAAAGTACACTTGCTTGATGATTACAGGGAATTGTGGTCAAATACAAGCGAGTGGTATAATGAGACAATGCTTCTAAACAAGGGAAGACCTGTAGAATTTGATGGTTACATGAGGGTTGCAGTTGATACAGAGGTCCTCTATAGAGCGAAGACACGTGTGGAGACATTTTATAACCTAACAAAAGATTGCAAGGATGGAATTAATACATGCTGACCAGGTTGGAGAACACTCTTATTGCTTCTTTTTGTTGTTCCATAGCTTTTGCTATTCCTTTTTTCTCTCAATTCTTTCTCTGGAGTGAGAAGGTTGAGTTCATCTTAGCACATCTTACATGTACCTGTTACTTCATATATTTGCTGAATGTCAATACGATAAACTTGCCGAATCTGTTTGTACTATTCTTCAGCTTCATGCAATTTCCTCGTTCTTCTAAATTCCAAGTTGACATGTGCTTGAAAGCAGTCGCTCCTCTGTATCTGTTATTTGTTCTTCATCTGATGCCTGTGCAGTTCGTGACTTTTCCTGAATGTACATCGCATAATCCAATTATGCTGATATAGGTGAGAGAAATAGAAACAGGATGTTCTAAAATCCTGGTAGGTTACAACTAAACCGATTTGGGAAGAGGGCACTTTTTCAAATAGAAGACTGCCCAAACAGGAAATTAGCACCTCGTATTTGCCCAACATTTTATGTTAAATGCTGTAAACTGGGTCTCTCAAAGGCCCCCCAATCGCAAATCTGGAAGATCCAGAGAAGATCAAATTTGATCCTTTTGTCTGTTCGTTTCCTGATTCATGGTAATTTTGCCCTTGTAATTTTTCTTTTCACATTGCGTAAATGTCACCCACTGATAAGTTGTCATGCCCGCAGTGCATTTTCCCTGTACTGTATACCATTAAGGATGATGCTGTTAACTCTTAACACGAACGCTATATTGATATTGTCATTGTAGTTGGTGAATATATGTCAGTACATCATTGTAAGTGAAACGAACAGACATTTGCTTTATTGTTGTGACTATCACATCCCTGAGGTGGCCCTTTTCTGTAAGGAGAAAAAAAAAAAAAAAAAAAAAAACTCGAGACCTCAAATTAAACCTTTTTATTGCACTAGTTAATAGCCTTGCTGGAGGCAAAAAATGAAGTTCTCTTCCTCTAAAATTTGACTCTTGATTGGGGAAGAGAAGCAAAGGAGTGGAATTGTCCCTGAATCTTGTTTTCCTCACATCTACAGATGCATAGGAAGTGCCTCAAAATCTATCAATAAGGCATCAATGGGTATCAGATAAAAATAGTTATGTAATGTTGAATATTGACATTCAAGCTGCTTGGATTCGCTCATCAAATCAACCGGTGCACGGTTATCGTTCTCGATAAGATCAATTTGCGATATTGTCAAAAAGAAGAAGCAATAGCTCTAAGATTGATCTACTATCAGCCTTAGTTTTATTTCCTTCTTTTTCTGCTCGTATTGGGGAGTTCGAAAAGTAGGAGGAGAAACGAACTAATTGCTTTCAATCGATGGAGTTTCAGCTTTTCTTGTGCTCTTTTTATGGTGGATTTACCAAGACATTTAAGAAGTTACTTACAGGAAAATGAAAATTACTAACAAAACTGAAAAATCACCATCACTTTTTAGAATTACTAAGCACGGATAATTTAGTCACAGATTTGTAGAATTTCCTCTTATTATAGCCTGCTGATCAAGATTGTTGCACATTTCACGTATCATTCTGCAGGAACAAATATATTGTTTCTGTTTATCATAATTTGTGTTTCGGTATTGGCATGCTGCATAAACCAATCATGCAAAAATGCAGATGAATCTATTCCTGCAAAGACATGGAGTTCCTACCCTGTCAGGATCAATTTATCCTTTTGCCTCTGACAGACCTCCTGTTACCCTCTTCCATAACTTGATAAGAGCATTATCCTTCAAGCTACTATATATTCAGCTGATGCTATTGATGTTAGTATAAGGCTTTTTTATGTCGAAAGCCCCAAAACTAGCCGAATTGATTTCATGGATTTACCTAGTTCAGGTCATGGACCAAGAAAGGTTTTTTTTATCTTCGAAACCCATTAGAATTAAAGAGGGGCCCCACTACCCTCTCAAAAAGGACCTAAGATAAGATGGTGGGATTGTAGCTCCGTAGGTCTTACCGTAACTGGTTTGTCTAGAAATATACGTACCCATATTTTTCCACCACGGTGCACATTTCTTGTCATTGCTCGTCCCAGCCATGGGGAGTTCTCTTTCTCTAGTTTGAGATCTGGCAACAGAAAGAAAAGCAATGGCGAAAGACCGGCAGATCTAAGAACTCTTGATCTTTTTGTCCTTAAGATAGAGGATCGACCAAGCCATTCAATGGCATGGCTTCATCCTATACCTCAAAGGCTTTCCCCTTCGCCTTTCCCTCTGCGAAAGAATAGCCTTTCTCTGAATGTTTGGTCAACGAGACGTATGTAAGTCGACATAGCTCCATGTACAAAAAAATGAAATAATGGGCCAACCTTACCAACTTCTGGCTCATCCACTGACTCAACCAAATCAATCGGTTCATATACTGCGTGCAGGACTACTCTATTCGGTGACTTATCGAACAAAAAACGGAGAATCTTGTTAGGTCTACTTGAATGCATCATTTGCAGCAGGAGAAGAATGAATGGTCCGTCACATGAACGGGAGCGGATGCAGACACCACAGGGTTGTCCTTTGTATCCCACAGAACCAACTCACTTTTCAAAATTCACTGTCTCCGTAGACTCATTATGTCTTGACATGTTGATGCCGAAATGAGAAACCCCCAAGAAGCATTAACTCGGTTTTCGAAGTCTTGCTCTCCATTTGGGCCGGTTTCATACGGTTCTCGAATTAAAGAATTGTGTACTTAATGCAAAGCACAAGAAGTGCATGGTCAGGTCGGGACAAGCTTGGTTCATTGATTGAAGGGTAGTGAAAAAAACTTGGTTCGCTATGTTTTCAAATGCGAAGCGTGATGTCCTTGAAAATTCTCCAGGGCTAAGGACGGCAATTGGGTGCATCGAGGGCGATGCTTCTGCATGCCACCAACTGGCCGCCTTTATCTTCCAAATTACATCATCTCTGAAGGTGAGATGAAACTATCAGATGTCAAATCGGAGTTTCGAGTTTGTTTATCATCCTGAAAATTACCAACGGCATTGTGATTACAAAACCGTAGCCTTAGTCGAGTAATCGAAGTTGTATATAAGAGCATACAAGGGCGAGAGTTATAAGACCCCATAAGATAAAGGTAAAATCATTAAAATATACATTCATCAAGAGGCGGTGACTTTGCTTCTCAGTGCCACTATTCCTTAAGCATTCTTAACACCAAATCGTTATTGGGGACACTGGAAAAAAAGGAAGGTATCATCTACAATGAATTTCACAAAGAAAGAATGGTCTTCCAATTCATCATGTTGATGCAGTTGATGGCGCTGCATGACGAGCCACAAATGATTCAACAAGCGGGTTTACAAGATGAGGCGCTTCGTCCTTCATAGTTATGGCAAGAGACAAGAACGAATCTAGTCAGAATGTTTGCAGAAAGTATCATCAAGTGTCAAACAAAAGCACAGAACCCATCGAGTTTCGGCACCAAATCGCAAAGGGAAAATGCCCACAGATTCTCAATAGAACCTCCAAAATAATCTTTATCTCAGCGAGAGAGAGAGAGAGAGAGAGAGAGAGAGAGACCTGAGGACAGTGACCAACATCAGGGAGCACCACAAAGTCTTCCACTGAGTCGAAATTCCTGAAGTCTCTTCCAAGCTCAATGGGCTCCCATGGATCCTTGTCTCCCCATGCTATCAGAACAGGACACTGACAAAGAGAAGCGACAATAAAAGGAGCTTATAAGTATCATCACAATCTCTATCTTTCGATAAACAACACTGCATAGCTTTTTGAGATTGTGGATGAAAAATAACATACCTTCACTTGCGGCAGTAGTTCTTCTGGAAGCGGACCACCTGAATAACAAATGAATTCGAGAAAGACATCGACAGCACCGGGCTCGAGTCCCGGTTGAAGGATCTTCTGAACTAATTCATCAGTCACTTGGGAGGTATCGTGGTAGCACTGTCAGAAAGTTCATCAAAAGCACTCGACTCAGTGAAGAAGAATATGCAAAATGCTTTCATTCTGCTCTGTCGTGGACTCGGTGGAATTTGAACTTTTTTACCTGGCAAAGGATACCTTTCACAGACTCCGGTGTAGCAACAGAATTGAAGAAGAATTTCCCTAACATTGTATTTCTGCCACAATGGTAACTCACTTCAGAAATTAAAGCCGCTCGGCAAGAGCTTAAAGCTTCCAAGAAGGGGCAATAAGTTTCACCTCAGCAAATTCTGGAATGATCTGATCAGGGGTCTTCCATACCATGGCTGCTTCTTAATATGAAGCATTCGAAGAGAGATGTTCAGGATGACGATACCCCTACAGATCTGCGGCTGCATCACAGCTGCTTGAAGGCCAACAACTCCTACAATCAGATGGAGAAAGAATCAATGAGTGAGAATATCTACTAAGCATACAAAATTTTTGTAATTTAGGTCTTTTTTATCAAGTATGCATATGCTGAATGATGAGATATCTGAAGAATGGGGCAAGAAATTATCTTCACCATAATCTCACATCACCATTAAAAAAACAAAAACTTATCCTTTGATCCTTTTGTTTGCAGATACAAGAATGGAGTCACAAGTCATAAACTGAAATTTTGAGCATCACCAAGTTAGCTATGGGCTAAACCTCGTTACCTCCAATAGAGTTGCATATAAAAAATGCTTTATCTTTGACCACTTGGACACTGAAGTCGTTTATCTGCGTCGCCCATGTGTCAAATGTGTAAAACAAATCACCTCCAAAATCACGAGGATTTGGCTTGTCGGAGTATCCATAACCAATCAGATCAATGGCGTATACCCTGTGCGATTTCGCAAGAACTGGAATATTTTTCCTCCAATGGTCACTGAGGAAAAGGACAGGCACATCAGCAATGGGCACATCAATCTAATTCGCAAGAGAATGAAGAGGGTGTACTTGAAATATGCACTGAATGGCATTCTCATGTTTATACTTCTTTTCTAATTTGAAGCATAGGAGATACACCCCACCTGATATTAAACCAGTGTCACTAAATTTCAAGAGTTCAAGAGTTCAAGAGAAGTCTACATGGAGCAAAGCCCTCCCTTCCATAATCTAATCAAGAAACAAATGGTCATGCCCAATTTTGCCACTGCTAATAGCCTGATACAACAAATCAATTTTCACTCAGGTTTTACAGAAATTGTCAGATGAGACTCTGCCATAGCAAAACCAGCAACATCATGGAAGGAACTTCAAAGCTCACGTAGAAAAAGGGAACAAAAACAAGAACAAATGCAGACACAAGACAGAGCAACGTCAAGCGATCAAAACAATCAATACCTAGCAAATAGTTTGTCTGATAATGAAATGTGAACGGTGTAGACCTGTTCGCTCCAAAACCATGGATCAGAACCAAAGCCGGTCCGCTGTCTCCACAACACTGATACCGAATCGAATAGCCCCTCCAATTCCATACCCTACAACACACAAACACAAGGCAAGAAAAAGGAGCCGACTTTTCAATTACCCACAACACGAAGAAACGAACCCGAAAACTCGCGCCCCATGATGATCCCCGTTCGTCGGTTCCGTATTACTCACCGGCTCTGGACTTCGAGCTGCGGCGGGCATGGGGCCTCGTCGCCTTGGACTCGGTCCTGGGTCGCGTGCCCTTTGAGGATGGCATTCGGCACGGTCGAGCTCGAAGGAAGGGAGGCGCGGCGTCGGTATCGGACGGCGATCGGCTCCCGGGAGCGGACGGTCTTGCCGGAGGATAAGGAGGGAGCGAACGTGCTCTTCCTTCTTCTCCGGTGGGATGGGTCGAACGGGAACTTGAGCTCCGTCGACAGGTGCAGCGTTGGGGAGCTCGTGCTCGCCATGCCCTTCGACGCTTCCCCGGAAAGAGAGAGAGAGGGGCGTTTCGAGCGGTTGTCGGGAAAGAGGGTCAAAGTCAAACAATCGGTGGTCGGAAATTCTGCAAGCTCAACGTCCTAATGGATCCACGTGGCACGTTTTTGCCCTTTCCAATTTGTCTTCTTTTATTTATTTTTTCAAAATAAAAGACAAAGATAGTTTTTATTGAAAGTTTGCCAAGAGCGCCATTAAGCATATTTTATTTTTAATAATTTAATTTTCAAAATTCAAATTTTGTCTGACAAAATAACCATCAATCTTAGGGGTGAGCGGTTCCCGATTCCTTATAAATTCCGTTTGGAACCTGGAACTTATCATCGGGTACAGGTTCCTCATTTTTTGGAACTTGAAATCTACCCATCAGAACCAAGAACCTAGAACCTACCCTATCACAGGTTCCGAAGTCGGTTCCAAATTCTAACAGGTTCTTTTTTTTTTTCTTTTTTTTTTAGTTAAAAAAATGCTTCTATTGGAACTTATCGAATGATTAATTAGCCGAGCAATATTTTCTTTATTTGTGGCATCGATTACAAGTTCTTCACCGATCTTGAAGAGCTGCACAATGTCTTATCATGTTTAGAAGACAAACTGACACAATGCAAATCATGATTTCAATGCTAATCAATGAACCTGATGAGCCAAAGACAAAGCTTTGGGAGGGAAAATCATGAAGAAACACACTTCCTAAACCCACCGGCACTATGTGTCCTCAGCAAGCGACAAGTACATGGATCAATTAAAATGTGAAAATAGTTATGGAGATCTTGGACACATTTCGCTTTAGAAGAGCACAAACATGATAGGCAATACTCTACTTGTGTAACAAAGCACACCATGTCATACATTTATTATTGACACCAGAACTATTTGTCTCTTTTTATCATGTCCTCCATTTCCAAGAATAAATGAAAAGCATAATGACAAATACAGCATTTCCGTCCAACTAAAGCATAACATCAAATAATGAGGTACTTTTCACAAGAAAGTACCATTTCTCCTTCCTGAATATGTCTTCGAGCAAAGAGTCCCCATCCATGTATACCAAATTTACCAAAACATATTCGATGCTTTTCTGTCCTCTGAAACAGTAATTTAATATTAGCCATTATGAAAGACACATCAAGCAAAATGCGATTATAAAAATTGGAGGAGCAAATGTACTTGTAAGAGGTGAAGCCGTTCCTTTAATGAAGTAAAAATTGTAGAATCATTTTGTTTTTTTTTTTTGGTAAAAGGTAAGTAATAAATAAGCTAAGGAGAAATGTACACGAATTCGGAACCAAAACTCACACTATGGCTGCAAGGAGCAGGAATAGTTAGAGGGCACCGAACCAAAACAAGAAGAACAGCAAACGCTGAGGGAAAGAAGCAGAGAAGGTACAACAGATAGCGTACAACAAGGAAAGCTAAACCAAAACAGCCACACGGCTGGACAAACCCAAAGCCGGCCATCAACAGAAGGAACTATCAAGGCGCAGGGGCAAAAGGAGCATATGAGGAAGTGGAGCTGAATATAGAGGGGTCTAGCCCCCAGCTTCTCTGAAGACGCATGTTCCTAGGAGAGGGGGGAACATTAGAAAAAAGGAGAGCTTTGTCCTTTACCACTTTGATCAAGTGGTTCTTCAAGGCCGAAATCGCCGACGAATCTCCACGAAATATGATGGAATTCCTTTTCTTCCAAATGAAATGGCATAAAGCCCCAAAGGAAAACTTGGCAATGCTATGAAAGAAGTCCTTGCCGGAAAGGAATTTAATAGCCCATGATAGGTTGTCATCCCAGGATCTATTCTTCCACGGCAAATTACAACGCGAAGCCCAAAAGAAAGCCAAAGTAGCTGGCGTTTCACATTGAAAAAATAAATGGTCTAGAGAGTCCGGGACCGAGCCACAAAAGGCACAAACAGAAAATTCAATCCTACCATAGGAAAGGAGGAGACACTGAGTTGGTAATCTCTGTTTTGCTAGAAGCCACATATGAAACTGAAATCTGGGAGCGGTACATTATCCCAAATAAGAGACGCCCAAGGAACAGGATCTCTTTTGGTCCTAATAAAATTCCGAGGCGGAGGCTACGGAGAACTTACCGGATGGATCTTCACGCCGAGATGAACGGTCACGTCTTCATTAAGCGAGGGGATGATAATTCCCAATGAAGACAAGATAGGCTGTCATAGGAATACCTGCGGGGAGTAGAGGTCCGCCACCGCCGAGTAGGATGGAAGACGAGGTCTCGATAAGGTTCGGCGGTATAACGAGCGAGAGAGGACCGCACTCAAGCCAATTATCATGCCATAAGGAAACGGAGAACCCATGGCCGATCTTCCAAAAGAAGGATCGCCTAAAGTGTCTTCGAAGTTGCAGGATCTTCTTCCACGCCCACGAACACTGAGATGGTGTGGAGGCGTTCCAAAAGTTATCCTTTTTTAAAAAATATGAATGGATCCAACGGCACCAAAGAGACTCGCTATCCACGAAGAGAAACCAAATATACTTTAGGATAGAGGCTGAGTTGCACTCCCTCAACTTCCGTAGACCAAGCCCGCCCTCCTTTTTAGGGCGACAAATGTCATCCCATGAAACTTTGGCACCACCTCGCCCCAACGCAGTGCCTTTCCACAGAAATTGTCTTAACAGCTGTTCAATCCTGTCCAAAACAGAGGCGGGCAAGGAGAAAACGCTGGCCCAAAAAGCTTGTATGGAGTGCAGAACTGACCTTATTAATTGGAGTCTGCCGGCATAGGAGAGAAACCGGTGTGCCCACGATTGAATTCTAGCCGTGATACGGTCAATCAAGGAAATACAATCAGCTTTTCCCAGTCTTGAGGTGATGATCGGCACCCCTAAGTATCGAACGGGCAAGCAACCTTCCTGAAACCCAAACGCCAGTCTAATATTTTCTCTTAGAGAAGAAGGGCCCCCAGAGAGAAATACCTCGCTCTTGTTTCGTTCGGGAAGAGACCACTCCATTTGGAGAATAAATCGAGGCTTTTCTTGAGGATAGTGGCGAGTCCCAATCGCTTGGCAAAACAAGAACACGTCGTCGGCAAAGAAGAGGTGAGATAATCTTACATTCTTACACCTCCAGAAATAGTGAAACTCTTTAACCGAAGTACGAGAAGTTATGATCCCTGAAAATACTTCCATTACAAGGGTAAATAAGTAAGGTGACAAAGGGTCTCCTTGGCGTAAGCCTCGACCACTAGAAAAGAACCCGTGGAGTTCACCATTAATAGAAACCGAGAACTTGGGAGTCCTGATGCAAACCATAATCAAATGTATAGTCCAAGTTGGGAAATTAAAGGCACGAAGGGTCAATTCAAGGAAGTCCCAATCCACCGTATCGTAGGCCTTTTGAAAATCAACCTTAACCGCACACTTTGGAAGGTAAGGGTCAAGGTGAAAACCTGTAAACAATTCTTGAGCAAGAAGAATATTATCCCTAATTCTTCTACCCTTGACAAAAGCATTTTGATATGGACCAATCAACGCATTCAAAAGAGGAGCTATACGATTTGCCAGGAGTTTTGTAATCACCTTATAGATGGTGTTACAGCACGCAATAGGTCTAAAGTCGGTAACTGCAGAAGCATTCTGAACTTTAGGAATCAAAGCTAGAATGGTAGTGTTTACCTCTTTGAGAAGGCAACCCGAGTGAAAGAAATCTTTAACTGCTTCAACGACCAAAGGGCCGAGAATATCCCAATTGGTCTTGTAAAAATCCACCGGAAAGCCATCCGGGCCCGGGGCTTTGCCTCTGGCAAGGGAGAAGAGGGTCTCCTTAACTTCAGAGTCTGAGATCGGGGAGGAAATGGAGACACTCTGGGCATCCGAAAGAGGATGAATAAACTCCTTCAAGAAGGCAATGGACGGCAATGGGACAGCTGGTCGAGCCTTAAGAAGCTCGGAGAAAAAATTCACGAAGATCTGAGGCACCAGTGAGGGATCATCTACCAAGGCCCCAGAAGAATCCTTAACGGATAGAATGTGGTTCCTGACCTGTCTATTCTTGACCGAGTAGTGAAAAAATCTCGTATTTCGATCACCCTCTTTAAGCCAATGAATGCGGGACTTTTGGCGGTAAAAAGATTCCTCATGGTTTCGCAATTCTATGAAGGCACGCCGTTGGGTTTTTTCCAGGTTAGCAAGAACCAAATTAGAAGGGTCGTCATGAAGACCAACCTGAGTGATGCGGAGAGCCTCTCTAGCTTCGGCCGTACGCATCGAGATATCGGAGAAGGACTCTTTGTTGAGCTGCTTAAGGCGAGCCTTTACTAGTCTCAGCTTAGAGACCAAGCAGAACATAGGCGTACCCACGATTGAGCTACTCCAAGCTTGAGTAATGCAGGAATCATAATCTGGGTGTTCTGCCCAAAAATGGAAATATTTAAAAGGTTTACCTTTGAGAACCGGGTTTAGCACTCTTACAATCATGGGAGTATGGTCCGAGATCCCCGGGTTAATAAAAGACACCTCAGAGAAAGAGAAATGATGATTCCAAAGCGAGTTAGTAAGAACTCGATCAATTTTCCGCATTTTCCTTGCATTGCCGGAAGAGGTTGACCAAGTAAAGCGGAAGCCAGTGTACCGAAGATCCACCAGATCGGTTTGAGATAAACAAGATCGAAACTCATCAAAATAGGGAATCCAAGCGGTCGAGCTCCCGACTCTATCGGAAGGGTCTCTGATTGCATTGAAATCCCCGGCAACAATCCAAGGGGAGTCCTGAAAAACTTCATTATAATGTATAAGATCATCCCATAGCGGCCTACGACTGATAAAAGTGTGATCACCATAAATCGCAGAAACACAGCACGCCAATGTAGAGGACTTGAAAGAGAGAAGGCCGTGAATGGCTTGCTTATTTGAAGAAATAGTCTCAAAATGAACAAGAGAAGGGTCCCATCCAACCCAAATTCTACCACGAGGAGCGAACTCATAATTGGCCGTCCAAATCCAGTCTCGTAAGAGCGAGGAAGAAACCGAATCAAAAAGTTCCTGAGGTACCTTAGTCTCAAAAATGCCAAGTAGGCAAAGCTTATTGGAAGATACCAGCTTTCTTACCTCACTTTCGTCTTCTTTGGGCCGAGAATACCTCTAACGTTCCAAAATCCAAAAAACATGAGGAATGGACGGGCAGTACTTACCTCTTAGAAGAGGTCTTACGACCAGTGAGGGTCTTATCATGCACAAGAGGAGGATGATCCGCTTGGAGAGAATCCAACTGATCCAGCATTGGGACTGGCTTTGCTCGAGCTGCCCGGCCTCTCGGCGAGGAGCTTGAGGAAAGCAGATCGTCTTCTTCAGAGGCAGCATGGAAGCTGGAGCTTGCAATGTCATCAGATTCTTGAGAAAATTGAGGAATTTTTGCCAAATCATGCTTTGAAGAGGCTGATAACAATCCTTTAGATAACCGAACAGGCGGTATGACAGAAGGCTTGGGCAGCTTCGTAGGGACAGGTTTCAGATTGAGCTGCTGTCCACCTTCAGCAGTACCGGCAAGACTGAATGAAGCTGCTGCCTTCTTAGATTGCTTTTTCTTTTTGGTAACCACTTCCTGCCACTCCTCTTCATGAGGGATAGGTGGCTTACCAGAGGGACGGCCAGCTTCCCTGGTGTTACTAGTCCGGAGATTATCGGTAGCACTTCTTCCCGGGCGGAGGAGGGGCACTCGAAGAAGTCTCTTGTGCGGTAGGTTTCTTCACAAAGGCACGGGAGGTTCCTCCACTCCACCTCGCCTCGATAGGGCCTATGAGCTTCTCATGCTGCAAGAGAGGAGCAAGGTTAGTTTCTGGAGCAGGGGAACCAGGGGAAGCAGGGGAATCACGCCTGTCTTGAGGGGCCTGAACATCAGGGACAACAGATTCAGGGGCCTTGGCCACCGGTTTTGTAGAGTTATCACGAGTCTTCGCAGCACGGGAAGCTGCAGAATTACAGTTGTGACCAAACACTCGGCATTTGGAGCATACTTGAGGACGCCATTCGTACTCTACTGTCACAACACAAGAGTCATCATTGTGCACCAGAACTATTGAATCACAATCAGCTTGGTTTGCTGAAATTTCGACACATACACGCGCAAAGGCAAGCATGTCCATGCGCTCAGTGCGCTGATCTACATACAAAGGCTTCCCGATCGCACTTGCTACCTTCCCAATGGCCTGAGCGGACCCGAGAAGGAAAAGGGCGAGATTCCTCAATTTAACCCGCACAGAAACAGTCAAATGAATGTCACGTTTCAGCTCAAGACCCGGTCTCCACTGCTGCAAAATAAACGGAACCTTAGCTACCGTGATTGGGCCTCCCTCGAGGATTTTATTTCTGAACTCTTGGTCAGGGATGTGCAGCACAAAGAAGCCCTGACCATTAGCCATGACTCCGGTAAGACTAGGGCTCCACGCTCTTTTTAAAGCTTCCTCCGTCACTTTAAAGGGAACTTTTCTACCCAGAAAATACCCAATTAAACATTCAAAAAGCTTAGGATCTGCAGCTTGTAAATCAGAGTCTGTCATCTGCACCATCGGCTTATCATCTAACCGCCCAGCAGGTGTATATTCAAGATCGTAACCTTTCCTAGCAACGCTAGCAACAGCAGCCCATGAACGAGTAATGCTTACCTCACCCCTAGGAGGAGGGCGAAGAGTTCGAGACCTACCTCGAGTCCTGGCTCGCCCAGCTCCAGCACGAGCAGAACGTGAGCGGTCTGCCTGTCTCAGACCAGGCGAGCGAGAAGGCCTACGGCCCTCAATCACTCGCGGGGTTCCACTTTGGGTGTCTTGGGGCACCACCGAAGGGGAAAGAACACGAGCACTTGGCTCAACAACCGAACGAGCCGCTTGTCCCGAAGCCGACTCCATGACTGCAATTCGCACCAGAACCAGGCGGAAACCCTAGAACAGAAAATCCATGATTGGTTCAAGAGGAGCTCACATACCGGACCGGACTTGGGGTTTTGAGGGGAAGAAAGGGCGCTCTAGCACTCGAAAAGCAGCCCCAACCAACGGCTAAACGTAGAGAATCGAGCACGCGGAATCGGTGCTACGAACTCGGGCACCTTGCGGTGCTTCACCGACGAAGCGGCCGGAGAATCGAAAGACTTCACGCCGAAGCGCCGCGAATGGCGCGCCGAACCGAAACCGAAGCCTCTCGGCACCGGCGGGGACGCCCGCCCCAAAACCTCGCGGATTCACCAGCGTGGACTCTTGGGTCCTTCTCCGTCAAGAAGTTTGCTGAAGTGTTATCTGTAGAATCATTTTGTTTCTGCAAAAGAAAAGAAGAAATCAATAAAACACTACTATGATCATCAATTTGTAAAGTAGAGAAAAAAGGTATCCAACTAGAAGGGGTTGTGATAGTAGAAAAATTACTTCGAAATTTCGCATGTTAATCACTTCTTGAAGAGAATGATGCGTTGGCCCCGTTGGACGATGAGACACTGGTTCTTCATTTCTCTAAGAAGTGAATGAGCACACATCACAACTCAAATAGACCATGTAATTACTGGCAAACAATTGAAATGATGATCATGACAAAAAATTTAGAGCTGCGTGGATACAATACCATTTTGTTAGATCTTGTAAAGACCCGACATCTTGCAGATGAGAGTGGTTCAATTTCATCATTCTTGACGGTTAAGGACTTAGGAAGTTCTTTCCAAGATGATATCAGCCTTGAACCTTTGAAGTTCCCCTGCTGATTTTGTACCAAGTTTCTAGCAGAGAACACCCCTAAGGGGGTATGAACAACCACAACCGAATCTGGATTCGGGACCCTGGGCAGAAGTCAAATCAAGTACCTTTCCTTATGTTAATTTTGCTCAATTTTCCACGCGGCATTTCAGACATATTGATTTCAAATTCCATCATAGCAGATCTGCAGTCAGTATTGGACTTAGATAGAATACAAAGCACCATAGGACATGGAATTCTATTATGGGTTATCATATGACCTATATGTCTCCACATTAAAAAGCATCCTCATTAGTTCTTTCAATGGAGGGGCAAGCTGGCTATCTGCATCATCTGAGGTTTTCTTTGTGGCCTGTTTGCTGACTTCGTAGTCCTACAAATCAATCATTTGGAAAGTTATAAAGAAATAAAAGTTCACACTAAATCAGTATTTACGACATGTTATATTCCATCTCACTTTCCGCTGAGCAAGAGGACAGATATTTCTTGTTTCTTTTAAAAATCAATACTTACAACATGAAAATTTCAATCTCTCCACAAATTTCTTGTCCATGAAACCAAACACAACTAAAATGACACAAAACCAGAAACAAGCATTAACTAATTCACCTGAGATCTGTATTCGTTCCTATGGGCGTGTAATCCTCAATCCTTACGAGCTGCAGCAGTGTCACTCGGGAAAAGCTCGGAGCTGGGCGAGGGCGATGTGGGTCGCGGGCTTCAGGGCATGGCGAAGGCAGAGCAGCGGCGTCGCGGGATCACAGCGGTGGGGTGAGTAACGACGTTGGGCAGCAGCAGGGGGCGGAGTAGGAGCGATGTCGGGTCGTCGCGAGTCGGTGTGGGCTGCAGGCAAGGCGCGGCGGGGCTTGGGATCTGCTGTAGAGGGCTTATGGTGTCGGCGTGAGCGAGCAGGGGGTCACTTGGAGACGCGGCAGTCGGCAGAAGTGCAGAGCAGGGATGCGGCGAGGGAATCTCATGTGGCGTCGAGCAAAGGTGGACTAGAGAACGGGCGAAGAGACGAGAGAACTGTGTGAATGTGAAAGGCTGAAAGCGTCATATGTCAAACGATGAAAAGTGAAAGTCAATTTGGGGCTTTTTCTTTGAGCCCTAACCGGACCAGTTCCGATTCCGATTCCCAGAAAAGGGGAACCAAGAACCGAAACCGAAACCGGTCCCTTTAGAACCGGGAACCGGACCGAAACCTCCGGTTCGGTTCTCTGGTTCTCGGTTCTACCCAGGAACCGCACTTACCCATAATCAATGCATCGTAACTGGTAAGTTTTTTATAATATAATTACTTATTAACAAATTACCACCGGCCGTAGTGGCTCCACTATAATGGCTTCATTGATCATTCCTCAAAAGTGAGGGGTTCGAAACCCAGTGGAGGCGCTTGGTGTCGTGACGTCAGAGTGGTGGATCCTCCGCTAGCGTCACCCCGGATTTATCTCGCCAGCTACTGGCTGTATGGGGGTTCCCGGGTCACAAAAAAAAAAAAAAAAAACAAATACTTGAAATTGCTTGCTGGAAAAAGTTTATTAATTGATGTTCGGCATAACTATTGTATTGTGAGAACTCTTGTTTTCTAAGTTCAATTAATGAGTGCCTCGACAAGACCCTTTTTGTTATACTAATTTGTGTAATAAATCATGTAATGAGCATTGTTAAAATTAAAACCATTCTTTTCTTAATATTTTATAAGAGGAATTGGAATAATGATAAGTTATTTTTTTGTCGAGAAGTCGTTTTAACATTCTTCTATGATTTGGTAAAATGTAAAGGACGAGCTATAATGACTATTTGATGTGTGCTTCTACAATGTAGATTAATTTTATAACTACTCGGTCCGACGAGGGTAGAGAGTGGTCGTTGGGACTAGAGGGTCTGAATAAGGAATGACTCCTAGCAGACTTCTAAAATGACGAAGAGAGTGGAATTGAACTGAACTATATACGAACATGGGGAGAACAATTCTCAAATATATATATATATGAAGACTAAAATTAACTCACTAAAGGACCTTTTGACCTAACGACAAGTTTTATTTTGGAACTCAAACGTTAAACAAATCCAAATGCCTACTTGTACGTCAAATGACAAAATCATAAGATTCAGCATAAGATGGACCAAAGCAAGCAATATATTGAGTGAGTTAATCGAGGGATATCACAAATTTGATAACTAAAGAATTGTGTGTGCCATCATCAACACCCTAGGCAAAGAGGTTCTTAGGGCATATGATGATTCATCTAGACCTTAATTAGCCCCAAATGTAGAATTAAGGATAGGTTGGACCGAACCAACCCAACTTGCGATCTGGGTATTTGGCAAGAATTGGTAAGAGTCAGATGGGTTGGACAAAATTGTTGCCCATCATGTTTGGCACTGTAGCAATTCGTGCTTATGCACGACCTGCTACAGTGCTTCATGCGTGCGTAGAACGAGCAAGGTTGAGCTTGTGCCTGACCAAACACGTCACTTTAAAAATAAAAAATAAAAAATTAAGGGCAGCCAATGGTTACTCATCATATATGGTTGCCTTTGAGCCAAAAAAAAATGGCTGCAAACTCGTGGCCTTCACGTGCCTTGCTTTCATGTGCCTCAGGTCGCATCAGCTAAGATGCGACATATCGAGCCGGCGTGATTGGGCATCCTTAACTAGATTAGGACTTGAATTTGAAGGATTTTGAGCAAAACTTTAAATTTCATTATTGCCGGCGCTTCAATAGGATATTATACACCGTTGATATTAAACAGACTCGTTTTAATAGCACTTAAATTGTTTACCACTAAGATCCTCAACTCCCAAGAATAACGTTATGTCGTTAGAGTTTAATATTGCTTAATATCATATAAAGATTATCATTTCAAATATTCTCAGAGAGGGCGATTCCTTTGTCGCATTTCTTCCGAAGCTCGTTAAAAAAAAGTTCCGTACAACATCGTTCTTAAATTTCTCTTAATAATAATAACTGAAATTACTACAAGGCCCCTCGTTCGTTAAATGTAGCTCCCCCTGTTGTCATAGGATTTCCGTTGGACTTGTCTTAGATACGCTGTTCGGTCTCAATAATTGTTTCCAATTTTGCTTGCCGTTTGCGTCGTGTCCGAGCAGTTGGTACGTACCTTTCCGCCGCAACGCTGATCTAATTATTAAACTGAAAGATCTATGGAGACTCGTATCTAACTAATGAAACTTCTCAATCCCGTGCTCGGCACTGTAATTTTGATTTCCTAAGCAATCCTTTTCGAAATCCCATGTGACTCTTTTCCATCTAACCTTCCATCCCTATCGGGCTCGTGCCCTGCTCTAACGTCACGGCCCTCTTCTCTCCCGAACTTTCCCTTCTTTCTTTTTAATTCTGAATGGGAGCAGCCCACGTGCGAAATTCTTTTAGCGCCGAGCAGAGGCACGAACAGTGTTCACCCGATCCACGTCTGTAAGCCTAGAGGGTGAATGATAACCATTCTAACCAGAGATTGATTTCTGGAAGAGAAATAGATTTTGAACCGATCGAGTTTGCAATGGGAATTGTCATGTTTTTCTCATAGAGGGTATTAGGGGTGATCAATTCCAGACTAAGCCGATTCCCATGCTAGAACCAGGAGCTAGACTGCTTGGTCCTTGATCCACATGAGAATTGGACCGACTTTAGGAACTGGCCGTATCTCCTCTTTTTTTTTTCTTTTTCTTATTCGTTGCAAAACTGCAATTATCATTGTATAATCTAAACTACTACATGACTAATTTTAATAGAACAAGCTCGTGATAAACAACTGAACACGAGGATCATCTCCACGAACAAAGTTATAATTATCATTAAAAACCAAGTGTGTGAGGTGTTGAACCATGAGAGAGGCGTGAGCATTGGGTGGTTGAGACCGAGAGAAGTGAGAGTGAGAGACTTGAGTGATGAACACGCATGGCCATGTCTAAGCGAAAAAAGAATTGGAGTTGGGGTTTAAATTGGTCCGGTCCAAGTAAGCGAGTTCACACATAGAACTAGAACCGGATCGATATTTATCAATTTCAACTTTTAGAGATCACAAATCATTCAAAATTTGCTAGTTTGGTTTGGTTTTTTTGCTCACTCTTAGGGGAAACCTATTTTTGACTGTCAATTAAACTTTTGAAAAATGACGTCATATATCAAAGCGGACTCTATACCCGTTTGTTTATTTCGATGAGGAAGAGGAAGAGGAAGAGGAAGAGGAAGAGGCGATCTATAAGTATGAAAAAATATATAAAAAAATGAGGTACGGAATGGAATGGTAGGTCGTCGATGCTGAGGTCCCAACGGGCATTATCGCTTCTCGCGTTACCTTTTGACTTTCGAGGTATTTGACCGTAGGTTGCCGAGAGTTGACTGGTAGTCTATTCTCTTCTTTATCTTTCATATCATTATTTTATTATTAGTATTATTGCAGTCTCAAACTCATAATTTGGGACGACCGAATCCCTCGCCTGGACCAATCATAATTGCATTCAGATGTCTTTTGCGCCCCCGCTTTTATTTTCATGGTACCTTAAATTCCGCGAAAATATTATACGTAGAGACGATTTGATGTTTAATATAGGGAGAATAGCAATATTGCTGTATATTAATGTGTAACGATCTCATAAAATTTTCAAATACGCAATTTTAGCAGAAGGTACACTGAGAGTTATCCCATAAATGATGATGTAGCAAAGTGATATTGCGCATATATAAATATTGCTCGGAACGCAGCAACCAGAAATGTGGGCGATACTCAAGGTGGTTGCCAAATGCCAATCATGCTCATGATATGAAACAACGTTCTTGACCGAACATATAATTTCGCGAGTCCCTTTCAGTTCTCTTCCCTTCAACTATCGAAAGCTCCTGGTCTTGTTCAAGAGAGCCGCTCTTATCGAGAATAGAAAAGAAGTAAAAAGAAAGAACACGTTCGATAAGAAATTTACTTGCCTCGCCTTAACCGATCGGACCTACTCCACCTTGACCGTCCTGGAGCTCTTAAAAACGGGTTTCCAAATGCGACCCAAACAGGTACAGATGCTATCAACATACCCTTTTGGAGATAGCAGTACAATAGAAGAGGGAGGACTTGGATTCTTCCCGAAACTTTAAAATAAAAATAAAATAAAAATAAAAATGTCAAAAAAGCACCATCTCTCCCCATTCCAGGAATTCCTACATCTGAAAAAGAACCAGAGCCCCCTGGAGGAGGAGAGAGAGAGAGAGAGGAGATGTCAAAGAAAGGTTGTTCTGTCTAACATTAGTCTGACCCATCCGGTTAGAACGTTTGGTTGGCCACTCCAGGGGGGCCAACTGGAAGCAGCCGGTAGCCCCCCTCGATCTACCGGTCAATCCTCGCGGGAATCCTCGCGGCCCGAAGCGCTTGCTCCCCGCGGCCGGCTGACACGTGTCGGTCGTCCCCCCTCGTATTGCTCGGGGGCGATATATTTAGGATCCCGCACTGGGGCGGAGGATCCTTCTTCGGGCTCTTGAAGATATCTATCTCTCTGTTCTCTTCGCTCGATCATTTCTTGGCCCTGCAAATCTTTCCGTTCTTTTTCCTCTTTTCGCTTTTGCTCCGGACCCCATCTCGGCGGTGATCATTGTGTCATCATGTTTCCCGAACACCCCCCCGAATGCCTCGCCGCCTGCGGAAAGAGGGCAGCTCCAATGATGGCGGATTTCTGCATGGTTCTGCTCGAATGCGGCTTTCTCACGGAGGTGAGTCGTCGTCTATCTCGCGTGCGCCGGAAATTTCTTACTTTATGCTATGTTCGCTCGGCTTCGTCACATTACACGTGAAGATATCTGCTTGTGCAAAGTTAGTTTCTTTTATCTCTTTTGTTTGGGCTCTTGCTTCGTGTTTTTGCTGTTAGTTCCTGCTGGTTTTAGATGTTTGGAGTCTGCAACTCTTTCGGCTTTAACTTGTGTGTAGAGTTCATAGATACCGTCGTGGTCTTAACCACTATTTCATATTCATGGCCCTGCATATTTATTGGACTCCCAAGTTCGTTCTTTCTTTCTTTTCTTTTTTTCCTTTTTTTGGACTGTCACGAGAATGCAATGATTGTTAATCACGTTAATGGGTAATCTCCGAACGATACGCATATATAGAGTACATTGCATTTGTTGAGCATCGGCCACCTACATTTTGACCAAAGTAAACTCATGTTCATGTCCATATGAAGGCTGTAGACACGAACTGTCTTGACTTAAGGCTCCTTTTAAGTTCGTGGCTGGGTTTCCTGCCAAATAGACAGAAACTGTCTAGGAAAATAAAAGACAGAGACAAAAAAATTATAGATGACGGTTTTCTTCGCTATCAACATAGAGATAAAGTTTCGAGCCGTATCCACCTCTTTTCAGGTCATGGCTGCAACCGAAAGGTCCAAAAAGATAACGTTAGAGCTTATAGTTAGCCCCCAAAAAAAAGTAGGGAGAGAAAACAGAGCAGGAGAGAAATAGGGCAGAACCATGTTTTGTGTTCAGCAGAACAAGAACCGATCCTTAATCTCAGGAATGAATCAAAAGCCTGAGGAGTCCCAACTTCCAAAGACTGATTCCCCACTCCATGGTCTTGATTTCCACGAAATGGCCGGCTAGTTCTTTCTATAATGGTAAAGCTGATTGGCTGAAAAAAATCTTTTGATCAGCCATGGTAGGAATGAGTCAACTCAGCATGGATTAATGCAAAGTATTTTCGGGATGAAATTTAGATGGTTTTAGTAATTATAACCAGGGAGAAGAAAGCGAGCTCTATTGGTAAATTCCTCGTAGGTTATTAGCATGGGGTCAAATTTCACAAAAACGTATGATAAGGCAATTCGGGTTCCTGTAGACATTGCCATTTAGGGATTAGATTCAAGTGTCTGTCATCATGAAGCTTCCGCCACTAGAAAATAGGCTGAAAAAGATCAGCTGCAATATTCACATATCCTGGTTTTTACCTAATTCAGATTAATCGAGGTTTTCAATTCATAACAAGCTCGGCAACAGTGATGTTCCTAGCGCGCGTGCATTCAAGTAAAAATTTCACGACATGAACCTGTATGGAGCCATGTAATTTAACCTAACTGCCTATGTGCAATGAAACATCCCGAACCTATAAGAAAGATTTTTTTTAAGTGGGTTTTCTTTTTTTCCCTTCGGGCACTCTTCATTTAGGGAATGCGTTAGGGGACATGTCCATACAGTTTCTTTACCGAGGATTAGAGAGAGAGAAAGTAAGAGCAAGAGGGAAAAAAGTGGGGGTGGTCAAACAAGTGGGGCGACCTTTTGGGTTTCCCACTTTAATCTGTCTGGACGCCCATTAAGTCAACCCTATCCACCAATCCCGTTGGTAAAACAAGACTGGTAGTTTCGCGAGCTTCCGGCTCCTGCAAAGGTTTGAACCGAGGGTGGTCCGATACGGTGCGAAGCCTTCCATTCTAATGATTGATTAGGTCAGAACCGCCGGCACACATCATCGTCATCGGCCGTTCAAAAACCCCCAAGAAAATACAAGAGAAATCTCAGCAACCTGTCCGGGCCGGGCCTGGAGCAATCTGGTCCTCCTCTGGACCGCTGACACTTTTTGTCTCTTTCGGCGTCTTGAATGGCGGGTTTGGACTTGGCAAGGCCGTGCCCTGGGGACCAAGATGGACAGGGCCTGGATGAATAGTTTCAGGCTCGTTGCCCCATCCGCCCGGCCGAGAGGTGGCCCCGCTAATCATGTCTAACTAACTCCTAGGTGTAAACGTTTTTTACGTGCGTGATGACAATGTGCATGAGATTGGAAGGGCGACATCGTGGAAGCGTTTTGTTGACGAAGGCCTTTAGTAGCTCGGACCTACCGAGCATTTTAATGGACTATGAACGTCCGCCGTGCAAATGCAAGAGGTCTGAGTACAAAGATTTACTCTCTATTACAGGGTCCATACGAATAGGCGAGACACCGAGGGGAAGCTAAATGGTTCAGCTCTACACTCATGGAGTTCAATTGGGCAAACCTTGCACAAGTGCGGATGCTTGCTAAGGTACCTATATGCTTCATTTGCTGTCGCTCTACTGTTACTTCTTGTCCGCAGACAATTTCTTCTGGGATAGATGAAGATTATACGTATGCATGAATGCGTACTATGCTACGTGAATAGTGAGGCTGTTTAGCTAGAAATTTTGGTAACCTAAAATTACTAGAGTGAGATTTGAATCTCCTGATCGATCAAATCCTCAAGTAACAAATTAGTGGAGACAAACGTTGTTTGACTACTTGGAAGAAAAATTGTTTACACTGTTCATTCATTAAGTGTCTTCACCATAGTTAATTTAGATGAGAAGCTCTAGCTATATGGGCATGCAATCAAATTGCTGTAACGAAACAATAAGCATCCCTTCAAGGTGATCAATCTGATGACTTTGCTGATAAGGGGATCCTGGAGGTTAACTCCAGAATGCGCTATAAAAGAACTGGATGACTTAGAGCCCCTAAGATGCTATAGCCGAAAATATTAGCACTAAAACACTGTAATCCTCAAAAAATGTTCGACAATCTTCAAAAAAATAATTTACCTATTAAGAGAGTCTGCCAGTATCGCCAAATAACCATATATGTTTTTCACCTTCTAGGGTTTATTTTCAATATGTTAAATGACCTAAGTAGTTATCTCATGTGTACCATCGTGTTTAATGAGTATAGTGCGTAGAATGAAACTAATCCAGCATTTAAGCTTCATGAATGATTACCGTACAGTCAACATTTATCTCGAGTTCTTGGTGCAAAAATGGTTCTCATAGGTCCATTTTTCTCGCCTCAATTTAACCAGAGAAATCGAAGCCTAAAAACATTAAATCATGGACTCAAGATGAAGTATAAAAGATGATCGACCTGTCTAGATACTTCCTAATACGAACTATGATTTAAGCTTAAGCATATCTAAAACGGTAGCTAGCTAGGATGCATCAATCATCAACTGGAAAACTAAATTGCCAGAACATAGTGAAATGAATGTTCTCATGCAGCATGAACTATTACAACCTTATGATGCTAATAAGATCATACATAAGGCTAAAGTAATCTGACGGAATAACTAATATAATACGGTAGTCCTTGTCACCTACATGGATGGAAGTACAACTGTGGCTTTTTTAATTTTACATAAAATATCACACCTTAGGGGAAGAACGTAATAAGATGATAAGAGCAGTTCATCACAATTTGCTTTTCACCTTCTAGTGTTTCTTTTCAATACTCCGAAATGACATTACCAGATACCTCACGTCCACCTAACATTACTTTCATACGATGCATAGAATGAATCTAGGCGAGCATTCAAGCTTCATGAACGTTTATTGTACAACAAACATTATCTGGAGTTCTTGGTGCAAAAACGGTGACCATACGTTAATGTTTGCCGACCCTATCTATTCAAGGCTACACATGCTCACTTTTATACTAAGTGATATTTGTATAAGTTCATTTTTTATTTTTTTTTGCACCTTGACCAGGGAAGTAGAACCTTAAAAGTATAAACTCGCGGGGCCCAAAATGAAGTATAAAAGTTGATCAACCAGTTTAAGTTCTTCCTAGCATTTGAACTATTATTCAGGCTAGAGCATGTCTATGACAATAGTTAGGTAGGATGCATGAACCATTAGCTGGAAAACTAAATTGCCAGAACGAGCACTGTGAAATCACTGTTCTCTTGTAGAAATGAATCTATCGCAACCTGATGATGCTAACAAGATAAGCTATATAAGGCTCTTCATGCTCTAACAAGATGATTAATGTAGCGCAGCGTAGGAGTCTCAATTTTCACTATTGACGTAACTAAGGAAACTCGAGTAGATAGGTTATGGAATACTCTAATAGTAATTGTCCACGAAAAATCTATTTCCTTCTAGTGTATTGCATTGCCGTCTACCTATAGCCTATTGTCACCATAATACTCTCATTTCTGCTTAACATAGCACACCCTCATAACTAGGGTTTCCTTTTTGTGGCTCTTAGCATTCTATAGCCTCTATACTAAATAAATCTGTTAGCGTGTCCACTAGAACGAAATTGAGCAAGCATGCGTCGTATTTCCTTTTGTGAGCCGTTCAAGTATATATTATAGTCATTGGCTGCTGAATGCTTGCTGACTCGTAGAACGGCCATAACTACACAATGCTCATTCATATGTGCTCATGAATATGTCGTTCAACTTTGTTTTCTCTATCAGTGTCAATTTCTTCGCCAAAAAATGGGTTTTCCTTGTATAAACGAAACTGTTGCCTAGTTGAATAGGAAGTAGTTCCTGCAAAGCTTTCCAAGAATTATTGTCCAAGCTTAGGCGTACATGTCTATTACTGTGGCTATGTAGAATTATTGTCCAAGCTTAGGCGTACATGTCTATTACTGTGGCTATGTAGATGTAGTTATCGTATAACCACAGGAAGTCAATTGCCATGTAAGAGGAGGAAACATAGACGAAATTTAACTGGCTAGATTGAAGAATCGACGCGTTAGATTCATAATCTTGTAGTAATAATCATAGCAAAGTTCTAGTGATGACTAGGCATGCATCCTCATGTACTTTGATGCTTTACGATGAGATAGTAATAAAGATACTTAGTGATGACTAGGCATGCATCCTCATGTACTTTGATGCTTTAGCATGAGATAGTAATAAAGATACTAATCACAATTTATAACTATCTGATTCAAGAAAGTTATCAGGCAAAAATTAAGGAGAGTTAAGCAACCAAAAAGTGGGAATGCTCAAGTGATTATGGATTTCCTGTAAGATTCCCATGAAATTCTTCGATTTCTTCCGGAAAATGCAGGACAGTTGATGAGGGAATGCATTCGGCATATCAACACACATCTTTATATATCAAATAAGTACAATACCGAGTGGAAGGTTTGTTTACATCAAATAACACACATCATCACAACAAATCAGCCGTGATAAATAAGCAGCTGATTGAAGAGATTAAACAAGAATCAGCACAAACACACATATAACAACACTCCAAACCCTAGAGAGACCTCGTAATTCATGGCAGCTGATAGCTAGTACTCTCCAACTTAGGATATACATATACTGCTATTCAACCTGTTCATTCGCCCTCCTGCTATTATTGTCTTGATTAATCACTGAAGACATGATTGCAGAGTCCCAGCCAGTGGCTATCCCGAATGCAGGTGCTGCAGCCATGGGAATCAGAGAATCCGAATCCGGCGAGGAGCCGACCGCCTGCTGTTGTAGCTGGTGCTGGATTGGGAATGCTTCCTCGTTGATCAGGGAGTTCAGGAACGACGAGAAGACATCGTCCCCGCAGCAGTTGAGGTCCTCCTCCTCCTCATTAGACAGTCTGTGGCTGCTTCTCAAGCCCATCACATGGTAATGCTGGGTATCCGGCAAATAACTGGCTTCGCCACCATGAGCCGTCGCAGTCCCATTTTGGTACACAGCCTCCATATTATCGGCACTTTGGATCTGATCATTTTCTTTGAGGATGGCTGGGCTGCCACTGCTGGTTTCCTCGAGGCCAGAAGAGATGGGGCTAGGGTTAGGGCTTCGAGGGCGAGGTGCCGCTTTGGAAGGAGGAGCTTTCGCCGGAGGATTGCTGCTAGAGTTCTGGGTTTCTGGATTGAGCGGCTTGTGCGTCCTCGGATCAATTCCTTGACTGATGAGCTTCTTGCTAAGGTGAGTGTTCCAGTAGTTCTTGATCTCATTGTCAGTCCGTCCTGGGATTCTCCCAGCTATCAAAGACCACCTGTATCACAGAAACATAGGTCAGGATAAGATTCAAAATCGCAACACAATGAGTGAGAGAGAGAGAGTGAGAGAGAGACAGAGACAGAGAGAGAGACTAAGTTCGTTAGCTAAATTTCGCAGGGATTTTTTATTGATCAGTGAGTGGTTTTCTGGATGATATGGTTGAGTCCTTATGAGCTGAGACATGTGAGAGAAAGCGAGCGAGCGATTGAGTGAAGGTGTGTGTTCCTGAAATCTTGCAGGCAGTGGTGGCGAATGAGTGAGTGGGAAGAGAGAACTAAGTGACCGACCGAGAGAGGAATATCGAAACCCTAATCGGCCCCTCCCGAGATCTTCAAGATTCGGGAATGCACGGAAACCCTAGCCAAGATCGGGAGAGCCCAACCCCGATCGATCCGGCTCGATGATCTCCGAGATTTCCGGGGGGGAGGGGGAGAAGGGTTACCGGTTGCCGAGGAGGCGGTGGAGGCGGAGGATGAGGTCCTCCTCGTCGGGGGCGATCTGGCCGCGCTTGACGGAGGGGCGGAGGTAGTTCATCCAGCGGAGGCGGCAGCTCTTGCCGCAGCGGAGGAGGCCGGCCCGCTTGGGGAGGGTCCGCCACCTGCCCTCGCCCTCGCGGTTGATGTAGCCGGCGAGGAGCTCGTCCTCCTCCGGCGTCCAGGGCCCCCTCTTCAGCCCCACCTTGCTGCAGCACGGGGTCTTCGTCCCTCCCGACGACGACGACGGCGGATTCCTCATTCGGGTCGCCTGCCTGCCTGTCTGTATTTCCGGGCGAGGGCCTGGTGCAGAGTGTGCGCGCTTCTCGGAGCGAAGCAGATGGAGGATAAAAGGGAAGAAGATGATGATGCAGATTTCCTCTCTCTTTCTCTCTCTCTCTCTCTCTCTCTCTCCTCTTCCCCTGTGGGTTTTTTTTTGGATGTGATGACTGATGAGTTGGTGCTCATTTGTTTGCTGACAGCCGCTGGGAATGGGGAAGCCGAGCCGAGCCAAAGGGAGCGTGATCCCGTTTTCCTCAGGCGCGGTCCGTGGGGGCGTGCTGTCTACGCGCCGGTTCTTGGGCCCAGCCCGAGGCCCAAATCAAATCTCATCCATCTTGTATGCGCCAGTGCTGCCTTTCTTTTGGGTTAGGGCTTGTTTAGTAGGGAACAGAGATCGGTAGCTGGATTGTTGCAGGCTGAATTTCTAAATTTTTGGGAAGAGAATACATCGCATCGCATGTTCTTTCCCCATCTAAATTTCATGTTCGGTGGCTGTCGTGTGTGTAGGAAAAATACCGGGTATCGAAACCCTATGTGAAGGAACTTTAAGATCGAACTTGAATCCGATCGAGATGTTGCTAACCTAATTCGGCGGCCGGCCCATGGTGACCACCGGCCCGCCTTCAAGCCGCCTCCGGACCCGCGTCTAAATGAATCACTGCCGTCATTTAATGGGTAGAAACCGCTGGAATCCCAACGCTTGCGGTGGCAAGTTGGTGACCACAGTTACTGCACAAAGCGCGTGCGATCCGATCCGACGAACGGCGCGTGGGGGGCGGGGGGGGGAGTGGGACCCGCAGGCTCATCCTGCCCCACTTCTCTTCGTCCTTAAGGAACATGTCTACCGGGGAGCAAAACAAGATGCCCTTTCCGAAAATGACCCGGGAAGAACCTTGAAGAAGTCGCGGTGAGCTGGACCCGGATCCGCACGGCCCGAACTTGATTTTCCGAATGCGGCCGCGCACGTGCGCCCGCCACTGCAAGTTTGTCTACGACTCCCTGTCTGGAGCTGGAGCTCCAGGATTTTAGGGCAGTCTCCTGAAACTTCTCCGTTTGATTTTCCTGTTGCGTGGACTTCGCGGGTCGTTCTCGAACCTCGAATTCAATCGCTACGTGATCCGAAGATTTCTTTTTTCGGACCGGAATCCGATCGACTCTCGATGGGTGGACGAGTTCGATGATGCGCGTCCTGAAAATCGACCGCCGTGGGTTTCTCGGCGATTTCCAGTCGAAAAGTGTACTCATTGCAAAGTGATTCCCAATGAGAGCGCAGTACTTCAGTAATCACTCGGCGTGCTTTTCTTGTTTTGATGCTTCGCCCTTTCCTTTCCTTTTGGAATTCTTCGGTATTGGAAAAGAAAGACAGAGCGTGCCAGTCGTGATTGGTTTTAGGACAGGAAAACATTCTGTCGCCAAACAGGGCTCGCTCCCTCTTTCTTGGCAATGGTCTTTTATGGTGTGTTGCTTACAAATTCACACGAAGTCTACAGATTCCTTTTGTCTGCCTCTCTTTCCATTGGAAGTTTTTGCAGTCGCATTTCCTGGCATCATTTTTTTTATTTTTCTCCCGTCATTTGCATGACGAAAGAATTCACCATGTGCCGTGATTAGCTTAAGCTTATTTATACGAGACAGGGTGGCTTTCCAGGCCATTGGGCAATCGTCCGTGGATCTGGATCTTGCTCTGCGTGCTGGACCACAACTATAGGTGCTTCATCGACGGATGCAGTTCTGGATGAGCTTCACAATCATGGATTACAAGTCCTGTTATCTCTAAGCTATGTGGTGTATTGCTCTCTTTGCCTGTATTGTTAGATATCGAGTTAACGATTGTCTCGGTTGCTTGAGGTCCCGACTAATGGTTTGTCTTGGATGAATGTTGGGGAAGCAAGTATCATGCTACACAGAAGTGAGGACTTAATTTTGCCATGCCAGACTGTCGAGATGTCAAAAGTTTGGAGATAAAGCCAATTACTTTAAGCAGTGACATTTCCTATGGAACCACTCGCAATTCTTTTTGTCGTGAAACCAGTGTTTTTTGCAGCGTTAACAGTACTAACAATCTGTGATCACTTGCTTTGAATATCTCCAGGTCATAAAACTAATGCTTGAAACTTGAAAGCGCAACCAGTCTAGGAGTAAATTTCGTGCGTCTTATTCTGACGCAGAGATCATTCTTCACACCCTTCCAGGATTATTCTTGGATTTCAATCTATTGCACTTGCTAGAATTTGGGTTATGCACGTGTCCTTACCCCACTAGATGCTCTGAGAATTTACGTCTCTCATGTTGTCTGGTCTCTTTAAATAAAGTAGTTTTGACTTCAATTGATCTGTCGAACGGGTTGCCCAATGCTTGTTTGCCAGTGGGTTAGTGGAAATCGAGTCAGCATATAGATCTTCTATCCAAGTATTCAAGAACAAATTGTCTTTCTGGTGATCTGACTATTTTACCTTAATTCATGTCTCACGTCATATCACAAAATTTTGTCCAACAAACAGATTTGAAATTCTCTTAATGCTGAAGATATTACAGTATAGCAACCTCTCGACAGGTGCATTTGAAGTCCCCCTTCAGATCTTTCTGTCACTGGTGCTTTGAGGTGAAGTAATCATCAGATGTGTGTAAATGCCAATGAAGTCTCCCAACTCCTGTCTAGTCAAGATGGGCAACTGCATATTAGCAAAGAAGTGTCCTCTTGTCTTGGCCATATTTATTGATGTTAAATTATGTCTCAAGTTTGAATTCGGATAACGATTTGTTAAACCGATTTTATTAATAAAGATTTCCCAAGTAACAGAAAAGTTTCGCTGGACTCTTGAAGATTTACAAAAGAGGAAATAAAGATAAAATAAAGGTTTCCTCTTTGGGCACACGCATATAAAAGGGAAAAGAAGCCCTACATAAAAGAGTTGCTGCTGAAACCCTATGTGGAGCCGGTGCCGCACAACGTCAAGTGAAGCCACCCACACGATCAAGAAAAAGAGTTCTTGTTTTCAGCGTTTGGTTTGAGCTTAAGAAAAAGAGTTCTTGTTTTCGGCATTTGGTTTGAGCTTGAACGCGCAGTAATTTTGTGCAGTAAGTTTATATTCAAGTGAATTGTTTATTTATAAATACTTTGGGTTTTGGGTTAAATCTAGGTGTAGCAAACACTTGAGCGTGTGAGTGATTGTAAATTCTGATTCTCCGATTATAGTGGATTATTTGCTGCTGGCTCTCCCCGTGGACGTAGATACCGATACTCGAACTGAACCATGTAAATTTCCGGTGTCCTTATTTTTCTGGTTTATTTCTCTTGCGATTTCGCGTTGACGTAAATTGCAAGATCCTGTCGTTTTCGCGTATTATATCCCAACAATTGGTATTAGAGCTTGGGGTTGGATTTCTTGATTGTGATTTGAAGCTTTTGCTTGTCTGATTATTATTTGGAAATTTTGTTACTGCAATTATATTGAGGGGAAACCTGAAATTGAGAAGTTTAACGAGAGTAACAACTTTGTGTTATGAAACATCAAGATGCGGGCATTATTGACAACACAATATTTGGCCAAGGCACTGGATGGTGAAAATGAGTTGCCAATTATAATGAAAGCCTCTGAGAGGGTAGAGCTAATGGAAAAAGCAAAGAGCATAATCCTGTTAAATCTGTCGGATGAAGTCTTAATAGAGGTTGCTGAGGAGAAGGATGCCGCAACATTATGGGCAAAACTTCAAGCACTCTATGTGAAGAAAGGTTTGAACAATCGCCTGTACATGTTGAAGAAGATGTTTCGATTTAGATATACTGAAGGTACGTCTATCCGAACCCACCTAGATGAATTTAATAAACTCATGTTGGATTTGAAGAACGTCAGTAAGATACTTGATGATGAAGAACAGGGCATGATGTTGTTAGCCTCTTTACCAAAGTCACGAGAGCACTTTATTGATTCATTGTTGCAAGGGTGTACTACAATTACCTTAAAAGAGGTAAAGTCCGCTTTATTCTCTAAGGAGTGGTAGAGAAAGTTGCGAGATGACGGTTTGGCACAAGGAGTAGCGCAAGCACTGACAATTCAGGATAGAGAATAACATCAAGGGCCTAGTAGCAGCAGAGGTAAAAGCAAATCAAAATCATGCCATAGAAAGTCCAAGGGACGCATGAAGTGCTTTGAGTGTCACGAGGAGGGGCACATCAGGAGAGATTGTCCAAAGCGGAGGAATAAAGCTGATAGGCAGAATGCCACAAGCAGTGTGGCAAACGTTGCCGAGGAGAGCAATAGTGATGCATAAGCTGTCTTATGTGTGATTGCTATTTCATCAGGAGACGAATGGGTGCTAAATTCGGGGTGTTTTTATCATATGACACCTCATAAGAACTGGTTTATTACTTACAAGACTGCAAATGGTGGTAGAGTTCTTTTGGGGAATAATGCATTCTGTAAGGCTGTGGGGATAAGGACAATTCGGATTCGGATGCACGATGTGAGGCATGTACCGGAGCTCAAGAAGAACCTTATTTCTCTGGGGACACTCGATGACATCGGGTGTAGGTACACCGCTAAAGGTGGAGTACTGAAAATCTCTTGAGGTGCCATGACAGTAATGAAGGGGAAAAAAGTGAATACTCTTTATCATCTACTGAGAGAGACCGTGACCAGAACCACTGCAGTTTCATCAGGTGAGTCAGACTCTAACTTGACTCAATTATGGCATATGCGTTTAGGGCATATGAGTGAGGCAGGTATGACGATGCTAAGTGAAAGGGGGTTGTTGAAGGGTCAAAAGACAGGAAAACTGGACTTTTGTGAGCACTGCATCTATGGGAAGCAGCACCGAGTTAAATTTATTACAGCTATCATTCGACCAAACGACCAGTTGAATATATTCATTCAGACGTCTAGGCCCATCTTCGATTCCTTCGAAAGGAGGTGCTCGATATATGCTGACATTTATCGACGACTATTCGAGGAAGGTATGGGTATACTTTCTGAAGCACAAATATGAAGTGTTTGATCGGTTCAAGAAATTTAAGGCATTGATTGAGAAGCAGTTAGATAAACAAATCAAGTGCCTGAGAACCGATAATGGTATGGAGTTCTGTGGTAAATATTTTACCGAGTTCTGCGAAAAAGAATGTATTGTAAGATACCGCATAGTACCTGGAACACCACAGCAGAATAGTGTAGCAGAACGGAAGAACAGAACTTTGCTTGAGCGAGCTCGATGCATGCTTTCACATGCAAGACTTGGCAAGGAATTTTGGGCCGAAGCAATGAACATGGCATGTTACCTGGTAAATCGATCTCCATCATCTGCTATCGAGTGGAAGACTCTTGAGGAAGTATGGTCGGGGAAACATGTTGATTACTCCGGATTACGTATATTCGGATGTCTTGCGTATGCTCATGCGAGTGATGATAAGCTTGAGCCGAAGGCGAAGAAGTGCATATTTCTAGGTTATACACATGGGGTGAAAGGCTACCGGTTGTGGTGTACTCATCCCAGATCACCCAATTTTCTAATCAGCAGAGATGTGATCTTCGACGAGACTGCAATGCTTCAACAAAAGAGTTCTGAGACACAACCAGTAGAGAAAACAAATCATGGTGTCATTAGTGAGGTGGAGTTTCAGGTGGAGACTTCGAAGACCTTGAAGGTAACAGAAGTTGAGACTGCAAATGAAGCCGCAATTCCTGAAGTCGGTGATAGTGAACAACCAGCAAAGCCGCAACACACTATAGCCGCAGATAGACAGAGAATGCAAATTAAATCACCGGTACGTTATGGTTATACAAATATTGCTTATGCATTGACTGTAGGTGATGAGATTGAGACAAATGAGCCTTCGTCCTACTCTGAGGCGATGGCTAGTTCGGAGTCATCATAGTGGCTAGGGGCTATGAGTGAAGAGATGGAATCACTCCATCGAAATCAAACATAGGAGCTGGTCAAAGTACCCAAGAGCCAAAAGATTGTCGGAAGTAAATGGGTCTTCAAACGAAAAAATGGCATTCCCGGTGTCGAGGCAGCGAGGTATAAGGCGAGACTTGTGGCGAAGGGGTATACACAGCGTGAGGGCATTGACTACAATGAGGTGTTCTCTCATGTGGTAAGACATACTTCAATTCGTGTTTTACTTGCCTTAGTTGCTTCGCAGAATCTCAAGTTAGAGCAGCTAGATGTGAAAACTGCATTTCTTCACGGTGAGTTGGAGGAGCAAATTTACATGAGGCAACCAGAGGGATTTGCTATTCCAAGTAAGGAATATCATGTTTGCTTGTTAAAGAAATTTTTGTATGGGCTGAAACAATCTCCTAGGCAGTGGTATAAACGTTTTGATGCTTTCATGGTTAGTCAAGACTATTCAAAAAGTCAGATGGATAGCTGCGTTTACTATAGGAGATTAGAGAATAGTTCTTTGATTTATCTACTCCTATATGTTGATGATATGCTTATAGCAGCTAAGAATAAATCTGATATTGATATGCTGAAGATGCAGTTAAATGCTGAATTGAGATGAAAGATTTAGGTGCTGCAAAGAAAAATTGGGTATGGAGATTTTGCGTGACAAGGTTGTAGGAGTTTTACGTCTATCTCAGAAGAAATATATTGAGAAAATCGTGGCACGTTTTAATATGCAGTCAGCAAAATCTGTAAGTACACCTTTAACGAAGCACTTTAAACTTTCAAAGAAATTATCACCGTAGACTGAGGAGGAGGAGGAGCATATGTCCCGTGTTCCTTATTCTAGTGCCGTGGGTAATATTATGTATGCTATGGTGTGCACTAAAGGTGTGCAAAATACCCGGAAACCGCCCGGAACCGGACCGGAACAGCCCGAAATCGTCGGTTCTTGAGGGAACGGGTTGAGTTCCCGGTTCCGTGGGCGGATCCGCCCGCCTGCCCACCCGGACTAGACCAGCACCTTTATAATATAAAAAAAAAAAATCCTAAACGAAACCCTAATCGCGTCTCATCTCTTCCGATTTCATTGTCTTCGATTCTCTCTCTATTTCTTCCTCAGTCTCTTCTCTTCGTCTTCGATTCCTCCCCGAGCGTCGACGCCGCCGCCGCTGCTCCTCCTCCGTCGTTGTCTACCCCCTCGCGCCGATCGCCACTCGCCACAGCCACTGCTCCTTCGCCTCTATTATCCGCCCCCTCGCTGTTGTCCGCCCCCTCGCTCAATCTCTTCATCTTCGATTCCTCCTCGAGCGTCAACGCCGCTGCCGCTGCTCCTCCTCCACCGATGTTCGCCCCCTCGCGCCGGTCGCCACCCGCCACAGCCGCTGCTCCTCCGCCTCTGCTGTCCGCCCCCTTGCTGCTGTCTGCCCCCTCGCTCAGTCCCTTCGTCTTTGATTCCTCCCCGAGCGTCGACACCACCGCTACTGCTCCTCTGCCACTGCCGTTCGCCCCCTCGTTCCAGTCGCCACCCACCACAGCCACTCACCTTGTATGGGATGAGGGAGGCATATGATTTTGCGAGGCGGTGGTTGCCATTTTGTAAGAGGTTTGGGATAAAGACGAGGTGTCCAAAGGCTTATTTCATGGATGACGGTGATGATGAAGAGGATGACGATGGGATTGATGGGAGATCTAGTGACGAGTATGACTCGGAGAAGCGGAAAGTCAAGGTTGGTGTTCTATAATTTCACACAGGCAATGGATCAAATAATGATAATACCATTGCCATTTTGGACTATCTCTTGTTTTCCTGTAGAAGCAAAACAAATTCTGCATGAATCGTGGCATAATTTGTTTCTGGTGCACCAAAATTTAATTGGTCCTAATGTTAAGCGCAATGAATTCCTATGGAGATCTGCATGTTGTTTAATCTACCGCAACTCTTTTATGGAGACTGATCGAATGAGATATCCTATTGAACCACCATCTATGCTCTCTTATCGTTAATTTTTTTCTGCAGGAGAAGTATGAGTTATTCAAGGCACGAGTAAATCGATACAGAGCTAGCGGCCACGGAGACTCATGTCTAAGTAGTCGGGATCATCCATCTACAGTTGAGATCTATGAATTACTAAAAGTGTAGCAAATCTTCCTAGTCTCTGCAGATTGCGTGGAAATTGTCCCCTTCCATATTTTGCAAGTTTGCTAGGTGCCAATCTTGTTTCTTCCCTTGTGCTCATTGATTCTAATCATCTGGTACTCACAAGATTGCATTTTTAGTTGTTGTTTATTTAACTTGTGTTGGCTTGAACACAAGGACATGGAGCTTGTGATTTCTTTCAATGGACAGATTCTCTGGCAGAAAATGTGGCCCCCAAAGATGTTGCGACTTCTGTTGTTGCACCTCCGGAAGTCATGGAAATTGAGTCGACAATGGCAGATGTTGGTGAAAATTATGAGGTAAATCCATGAGTCATCTTGAGGGTTTTTTCCCCCACTGCACTTAGTTTTTTTTTGTCATTCACGTGTAGCTGACTATTATTTAATGTTGAGCATTCATCTATTAATTATTGTTTTAGTTTTTGGAGATTGGAACTTGGAATTTCAGAGCTCAAAACTTGGGAACCGGACCGGACCGGCGGTCCGGGAAACCAAAATTGTTTCACTCTATGTTGAAAACCAAAATTTTTCGCGTCAAGATCGGTTCCATGAATCCACCCGGGAATCGGACTAGACCAGCGATCTGGTTCCCGGGTGGATCCATGCAACAAACGGGTGGATCCCGGTTTCAATTTTTCGGAACCGGTCCTTAACGGGTGGTTCCCGGTTCTAGGTCGGGAAACGTCCGCCCGGACCATGCACACCCCTAGTGTGCACTAGGCCTGATATTTCACAAGCTGTGAGCGAGGTTAGTCGCTATATGAAGCGTCTTGGGAAAGCTCATTGGGAAGCTGTAAAGTGGATCCTTAGATATTTGAAGGGGACAACAGACGTGGGTATAGTGTAGGGGTGTGCATGGTCCGGGCGGGCGGTTCCCGACCTAGAACCGGAACCGCCCGCTAAGGACCGGTTCCGAAAAATTGGAACCGGGATCCACCCGTTTATTGCATGGATCCACCCGGGAACCGGACCGCCGGTCCGGTCCGGTTCTTGGGTGGATCCATGGATCCGGTCTCATTGACAACAAGATAAAAATCTTAAGCTAAGGAAAACCCAACATCAAAAGAGAGGACATAATTGATCTCAATTCTCAACTACACATCAAGCATCATCAAAGCAAGCCAAAAATTTTCAGCTCCCCAATTAAACATCTTCGATGAATGATTTAGCAATATGTTTTCCATAGCGTAAATGAGAACATCAAATTTACATTTCCCGATGGACATTGTAACCAGACCATAAATGCGAACTTCATGTAGTAGTAAGCTGGAAACCTAACAAAAGAAGCAAGAGCTTTCTTAGATCTAAATCATCCAACAAATAAGGCCAAAAAGCCTAGAGCATCAAACACATAGCAATTACAGGGAAAGACCATATTGAAGTTCAAAGACTTACCATATTGAAAATCTCACCACATATATTCCTCCCACTTCAACTTGTAAACTCTATGGACCGTCAATCTCCTTGTCAATCTCCTTGCTAACATCATCCATATCTAACAAAAAGAAGATATTAAATAAAGTATTCAGTTATTAGATAATAGATATACAAAAGAATTACATGATGAAATGATATGGACTTACCAAATTCAAACTTTTCTGCATTTTCGATACATTCTTCAATATTAATCGGCTCAAGAATTGCTCTCAACCAATCTTGAGTGCAAATCAAAGCTTCCACAACTCTAGGAGTCAAAGAACTCCGAAAACCATCAAGCACACGACCAGAAGTACTAAAAGTTGATTCTGAAGCAACGGTAGTAACGGGAATAGACAAAATATCCCGAGCCATCAAAGATAAGATTTTAAACTTTTGGCCAGCAACGCTCCACCATTTCAAAATGTCAAGATCACGACCATCTTCAAGTTCAGCTTTAAGATATCGATCGAGCTCAGATAAGTTGCCATCGGATTTTTCTTCTCCTCATTAAGAAAGTCATCATACGAAGGCTCTTGCACATAGAAATTTAAGCTGCAATCATCCTCTTCATTTCCCTCATTGAAAGAAGAATCGCAGCTACTACCGATATTAGTAGAACTTACCAATTCGCCATCCAAATTTTTGTCTCTAGAAGTGTGACAAGATTTCTCATAAAATTTAAACACACGTTCCAAGGCAAACTTCACCTTATCAAACATCTCATCAACTTCTGCAGCATCATCATAAATGAGTTTACAACAATACCTCACATAATTCAGCTTTTTCTAGGATCCAATGTTACTGCAATCAACACCATCATATTTACTTTTTCGAAACTCCCATAATATTTGTCAAACTTATCTTTCATTTTCAAGCCCATAACTCTCACCCTATGATCAAAAGCCTTCGTCGCTTCGCAAATATTTATACAAAGAAGCTATCCCCACAAAATAATCATGTGAAGTGATATACAAAGTTCCGGACATCTTCTTGGTGGTATCATAAAACTTTTTCAAAAATTAGAAAGAACAATAGCATTTTCCCAATCAACACTACTTGGAGTATCGAATTAAGCTCAGTCAAGAAAGACACATCTTCTTCTTCCATCCTTTCAAAAGCTTTTCTTAGCTTTATGGCACTCTCTAACATTAGGTAAGTGGAATTCCACCTAGTTGAGACATCAAGGCAAACTGAACCCTTATAAGTAATCCTTGTACTTTCAATGCAATCTCGAAATGTCTTAGCTCTCATAGGAGAACTCCTCACATACCTAACCACGTTTCGAATACGTGCAATGGAATCACGTATCTCGGCCAAGCCATCCTTCACAATCAAGTTTAATATATGAGCCGTGCACCTCATGTGTAAAGATTCACCATCTAAGATCAATAGCCTCTCTCTTGAAAATTTTTCTTTCAAATAATTAATGGCCACATCATTTGAACTAGCATTATCCACTGTGATTGTGGACACTTTTTCTCTATTCCCCACTCATATATGCATTTCTCAACTACTCTCCCAATATCCCTGCCCTTGTGACTAGCTATCATCACAAAATTGATGATCCTTTTGTGCAATTTCCAATTTTCATCAATAAAATGTGCAGTAAGGCATAGATAATTCAAATTCTGAATAGAACTCCATGTATCGCCGTAAGTGCAATCCTAGAATTAAGCTTACGAAAAGAAGTCTTCAAATTTCTTTTTCACAAAAATACAACTTCATGCAATCCCTAGCCACCGTAAATCGCGACATATGCTTGAAAAGAGGTTGTAATTGATTCACATAATCACGAAATCCAACACGTTCAGCAATCGAAAATGGTTGTTCATCAATTATAATCATCCGAATAAGCATTTGCCTGCATTTCTCCTGATCAAACTTCCATGTCGTTAACATTCCACCACTCCCAGTACTACTAGTAGTATCTCCTCTATCTACTCTTTGTGATGCAAACAATTTTTGCCTTTTATCCACATTGCGAGGATACTTATTGCACTTTCTCAAATGCTTCAACATATTTGAAGTACCATTATCAACGTGGTACGAATACTTGGATCCACAGTAATTGCAAAATACATCAACTTTCTCATTTGTGTGAGTTGTGCCTTTTCGAAAATGAAGCCAAGCTGCTGATTTTCGTTTACTAGGAGGAGGACATGGACAAGAACCAGATACCTTATTTGTTTTGGATGTTTCTTCCAAGTTTTCATCTCCTTCATGTTCTTGTGATGTTGATTCCACTATTGGCGTTATTGCATCATAGGATTCCTCCATTGACATGTTAATGAATCACCTGAATCAAGCAACACACTATCAAAGACCTTCAAACCAGCAGAAGATAGCAATCACGAAGATAAAAACTCATCTAACTTAACTGATCGAGAAAATTGCAGCAACATTTATAAGCTTCAAATGCATTCACATCCTAGGATCTCATCTAACTTAACTAATCGAGAAAATTGCAGCAACATTTATAAGCTTCAAATGCATTCACATCCTAGGATCTCATCTAACTTAACTAATCGAGAAAATTGCAGCAACATTTATAAGCTTCACATATGAAATGCATTCACATCCTAGACTCTCATCTAACTTAAACTAAAGCAATTCCAGTTATAAATCACATCTAACTTAACTAAACTAGTTATAAATCACATAGAAGCCTCGAATCTTTTAATTATAATCCAAAATACTTTATTTTTCCTGTAATGACTCCCTAGAGCATCAAACACATAGCAATTACAGGAGATAGCTCATCTAACTTAACTAATCTGTCATTAGAATGTTCCATTACTTCCTAGCTTCTGAATAAGAGCTAAGGATTGCAGCCACCATATGCAACTTTGTAGGATTTTAACTACTTAAATCCATGAAGATGTGCAGCTTGCAGAATAGACACATCAATCAGACAATATCTCGATCCCAAAATATTCTTTGCGGTGTTAAAACACATCATACTAGCTGCTCGGTTTTCTAAAATAAGTTTCTCCTTTTGCCTTTCCCCCCCCCCCCCCAGTTTAGAAAACCTAGTGCAGGGAGTCACAGCACAATAAAAAGCAATTTCCAGATTATTTGACCAGATTAATACATCTAAGATTCTGTGTTTAGCATTTTCTTCCCCCTGTCAATAACTAGATACCTTCCTACTTCCCACTTCCTAGGAGTTTGAATAACTAGCTACACTCAAGACCAGCTTCCAATAACTAGATACCTTGTATTTAATGGAGGAGAGGAGGGACGACGGAGAAATCGAGAGCGCGGGGTCACTCGGGCGCCGGCGGAGCCGCGGAGCGAGGCCGTGGCGGATCGCGGCCCGGCGGGTGGCGGGTGGTGGCCGGCGCGAGGGGCGGACAGCAACAGCGAGATGGCGAGAGGAATCGAGGGAGGAAGAGACACGAGAAAGAGGCCGTGGCGGATCGGTGGCCGCGCGAGGGGCGGACAGCAGCAGCGAGATGGCGAGAGGCCCGGCGGGTGGCGGGTGGTGGCCGGCGCGAGGGGCGGACAGCAGCGGCGAGATGGCGAGAGGAATCGAGGGAGGAAGAGACACGGAGCGAGGCTGTGGCGGACTGGCGGCCCGGCGGGTGGCGGGTGGTGGCCGGCGCGAGGGGCGGACAGCGGCGGCGAGATGGCGAGAGGAATCGAGAGAGGAAGAGACACGGAGAGAGAGAGGCAATTGCGGATTCACGGGGCGAGAGGCAATCGCAGATTCGCGAGAGAGAGAGGCGAGACGGGACTGAATTTGACCTAGGTTTATTTTAGTAATTTTTTTTTTAAAATATTAAAAGGGAACCGGTCCGGTCCGGTGGGCGGGCGGGCGGGCGGATCCGCCCACGGAACCGGGAACCGGACCGGTTCTCTCAAGAACCGCCGGTTCCGGCGGTTCCGGTCCGGTTCCGGGCGGTCCGGGCGAGTCCCGGGTATTTTGCACACCCCTAGTATAGTGTACCGAAGGAACAGCAATGGCAGTGAGACCACTGGTTTTGTGGATTCAGATCACGTCGGTGACTTAGATGATTGCAGGTCTTTAGCAAGGTACGTGTTTATGCTAGCGGGTAGTGCAGTTAGTTGGAAAGCGTCCTTACAGGATCACATTAGCTTGTCTTCGACTAAGGCAGAGTACATGGCACTAACCTTTGTAGCGAAGGAGGCGATATGGTTACAAAGTTTGCTCACGGACTTTAGGTTAGAACAAAAAAGTGTGGATATACACTATGATAACCAAGGTGCGATATAGTTGGTGTATAATTTAGTTTATCATGAGCTAACAAAGCATATCAACATCAGGTACCACTTTATCCGAGATTTCTTAGCTAAGGGAATGTTATTGTCAAAAAGATTGCTACAGCAGATAATCCTATAGACATGATGACTAAGTCTGTTCCTTTGGCAAAGCTCAAGCTCTGCTTGAGCTCTATTGGCGTCTGTGGAAAGTGAGCGCCCGTCGGAGCGTTAGGAGAGCAGCATGGATGATGAACACTATAACTTGGCTTCAAACATCGAGCCAAAGTGGAGAATTGTTAAATTATGTCTCGAGTTTGAATTCGAATAACGATTTGTTAAACTGAATTTATTGATAAAGATTTCCCAAGTAACAGAAAAATTTCGCTAGACTCTTGAAGATTTACAAAAGAAGAAACAAAAGGTTTCCTCTTTGGCACACGCATATAAAAGGGAAAAAAAAGCCCTACATAAAAAAGTTACTGCTGAAACCCTACGTGGAGCCGTTGCCGCACAACGTCAAGTGAAGCCACCCACACGATCAAGGAAAAGAGTTCTTGTTTTCGGCGCTTGGTTTGAGCTTGAACGCCCAGTAATTTTGTGCAGTGAGTTGTTTATTTATAAACATTTGGGTTTTTTGTTAAATCTAGGTGTGGAAAACACTTGAGCGTGTGAGTGATTATAAACTCTGATTCTCCGCTTATAGTGGATTATTTACTACTAGCTCTCCCCGTGGACGTAGATAACGATACTCGGACCGAACCACGTAAATTTCTAGTGTCCTTATTTTTCTCGTTTATTTCTCTAGCGATTTCGCATTGACGTTAATTGCAAGATCCTGTTGTTTCCGCGTATTATATCCCAACAATTGGCCTATCTAAGAAACTACTCGTCTTTTGGGAAGTCAATTGGTCCAAATCTTCGTGGCTTTAATGTATGATTTACTGAGACCGCTGAAGTTTTCCTTAGCTTTTGGGTGCACAGTGCCCGTCAAACTCTACTAGCACGGCAAACTGCAAACTGAACATCTTTAGTAAAGGTGCAAACTTTACCTCATCAGCTTTGGCTTCTAAGTGGTCATCCTTGGATTGCAATCTGTCTCCTGGGAACAACATTAAACATATAATCGTCCTTCCTTCTTGCTATATCAGGATGTTAACGAAATTGTTTTGGCAACATGCGCTATTTTTGTCCCCAAAAGTAGTTTCTGAATCCTGAGAAGGGTAACTGATTATTGCTGTACACTCGATTTCAAGAATCAAAGGATTGTCTTGCAGGCAACTCCCAGTCTCCCATGACAGTTCTTGAGTCTCATCAAGTGTTCCTCGTCGCTTGCGGATCCGACTGATATAATGTATTGCTGAGACTTGTAAATGCAATTCATAAGAACTTCATCCAAATCGCTGGATGCATCATCTGAATTGTTATATACTTCGTCGAAGTTTCTTCTATCCATCAGAGAGCTTCGCATTGCTTGAGCCTGGAAAACTTCCCTTATATTCCTCTCTGCAGTGAACATGACCAAATAGGTGACTCTGTCCAAGCTAGGGCGAATCAGTGACGCTCTCATTTTGTAGGGGAAAAGGCAGCTAAGCTGAAGTAGTTAAACCATCTATAGTTTAAACCTCATTTAATAGCATTCTTCTTGACTCCAGAACAATAATATAAGTCCATTATTTCTTGATATCTTTGCCATGACCATGATAACTACAACGAAAACTGGCCCCATTGAATTAAACTAGATCGTGGGCACCATTCCGATTAGCCATGGAATGACCTGGAGGACGTTTGGTCGTCTCCTTTAAGTTCTAAAGAACGTATTTTCCAGCGTTTGAGTCAACTCAATGGCTTCGATAACCTTCGAACACATGAAACATGGTATCGGACAACCCCCAAAAGTGATCCACCGCTGCATCACCCCGGAATGATCTTAACGTGCCTGAACAACACAATCCCCATAATCAATATTTAATCTCCGATTGCTGTTCTTGTTCCTCTGTGTTAAGACAAGAGGGTGGTCGTTGGTACTGCGAGATAAGATGAGATTGAAAGATTCTTTCCTGGGAAGAGCATGCCAAGGAAAGATTCCCATTTGAACCTAACCCGACCTCATTTGTTCATCATCTTCTTACTTTTAAAGCATCGGGTCCACTCCTTCTTGGAGAACTTTGTCGTGCATCCAAGTGTCGAATCTTTATGATCATCGTTGACCAAACCATCTTGGGAGAAAATGACCTGCACCGTTTGAGGCCTGCCAAAACCGAATCCTGGTCATTGCGTAAGCGCAACCGTAATAGAGCCAAATGTTTACTTTTTCGCCGTATTACATGATTGGTTTAATCATGTAGTTTTCTACTTCCTGACCTTTTTATTAATCAAAACAAAACAACAGAAGAGCCAAACCTCTGACTTTTATCTGCATTTTTTTTGTATTCTGACATCATTTTCCAGACTTTCCTTCTTCTCAATGTTGCTGTGGGTGGCTTCCATGTCAGAGAGACGGGGCAATGATCAGCATGTCAACAGGTCAAAGGACTAATTCTGATCCGGTCTACTGTTTGAAATTGGAGAGCATATTTCGCTAGAAGGGACAATTTTCGCCCGCACGAAAGGACAAGAGCATAAGAACGAGCAAGCCACTCCGCCCTCAAAAAGTCTTGAGTTGTCCTGTCCTCCCTCTGTATATAAATCACCCTCCTCCTCTCCTCTGTGCAATGCGCTTGAGAAAAAATTTGAGAACATCCCTCTAATTTGGCCATGGAAATTCAATTCCAGAGGCATGACGCTTATCATCATCCGCAGCCACAGCAGAAACCACTCTCGCCCATCAGAAAAACCAAGTTCAAGTCCACACCCTCCAACAACACAGCCAAGAGCAAGTTTGTAGGAGTCAGGCAGAGGCCCTCAGGGAAATGGGTGGCCGAGATTAAGGACACGACCCAGAAGATCAGAATGTGGCTTGGCACCTTCGACACTGCCGAGGAAGCCGCGAGGGCCTATGATGAGGCTGCCTGTCTCCTCCGTGGTTTCAACACGAGGACAAACTTCTCCCCTCACCTCCCCACCAGTTCTGCTCTTTCCCTCAAGATCAGGACCCTCTTGAATCAGAAAATCAGCTCACGACAAGACCGGCCCGTGGTTTCGCATTCCAATTCGAAATCCACCAAGAAACCTGCTTCACAGACCAATTCAGCTACTAGCATTAGCAGCATGATCAGCCTCAGCTGTGTCACCAATGTTTACACAAGTAGTGACAGCGATTGCTCCTTCTCCAGCGGGATGATGCAAGATGGCCGGATTTTCGACAATGCTTACAGGCCGGATTTGAGCAGGTGCCTGGCGAGCCTCGGATCGACACCCATGTCTCAACACAACCATTCATGGGCATTCACCTCCAGCCTGGATCATCTCCCTTTAGTCCAAGAGGACGGATTGCCGAAGCACAGGCCATATGCTTCCACGACTGATTTGGAGCTCTCAGAGTTTGAACGTATGAAGGTGGAGAGGCAGATTTCTGCTTCGCTTTACGCGGTCAATGGACTCAACGAGTACTTGGAGAACACCTACAATTCGAATGAAACTATGTGGGATATTCCCGCATTGAGCCAATTGTTCTGTCATAGTTGAAGCAGAGAGATCTCTCTTTCGATCGTGTTCTCTTCCAATCCACGGACCTTATTATGTGTTAGGTAGATTCTGTCAACTATAGCGCTGGATACCTATCACGGCATGCTGAGGACATTCCAATTCCAAACAGCATTGGAAAGGAGCTGCCTATCACGGCAAATAAACTACGTTGTGGACGAGAAGTAGCCCATAGCCTTTAGGAGTTTCTACTTTCTTATGAGCAGCTGTCAAGTCATCCTAGTGTTCTCTTTTTTCTCCTAAGGCGCTTCCTTTCCGGTGTAAGGGTACTCAATGATCTCTTCTTTTTCCCCTGGCCGATCAACGTCACTAGGATAAATTTATGTGATTTGTCTTGAGTTTTGACTATGCCTCGTTCGATGAATCTTTAAATTCAATGTCAAATAAGGTAAACTTTTTCGGCTGACAGTTGTTATCAGTACCTGAATAACGACACTTCAAATAGAAATAACCCTTTGTTTTCGGTAACAAATGGATTACCGGCTCCTTCTCCAGTTTTAGTGAAAACAAACCGATCCATCACAAATCAGTCCTGCTGAGTACAGATGTGAAGTCGGCGGACTCCATCCGGATCCACCTTCTATTGATTTATACACACTGAAAATCAGGCATAGAGCTTTTTTGGCAATGATTGTGCCACAACCACAATAGCCATCGCTGGAACCCATGAGAGAGAGAGAGAGAGAGAGAGAGAGAGAAAGTCTGGCGATGAGTAACAAGTCATGACAATCGAGAATGATTATGATAGAAGGAGAAGCTGCAATTCCTGTTGGAATCAAGTCACAAAAGCTGCTCCTGACAAAACAGCAATTCTATTCAAGTATCAAGTAACACCCGAAAAAAGTTTTAAGAAATGGAGGCGCACTCCTCCGCCGATCCAACATATACAGGTGCCTGACGATGTACACCCGTTACATTGCATAAAGGTTCTCACATGGCATTAGGCGAAAATTTAGGATACACACCCAATCAAGAATCAGGCTTTGTGATAGTATTTATGAACTGAGTTGCTAGAGATTTTGACAGCTGCAGATGTCATCCAGATTATCATCTTTTGGTGACTATGGAGTGCCTGCCTGAGACGCAGCAGGTACGAGCAAACCAGGTTCGATATATATTTCCATCTCAAGTTTCTAGCACCACAAAATAAGACTCCTTTCAAAACAAGGCAACGAGTTTCACAATTTTATAGGCATGAGGAAATAGCACACGTCTACACAAGAAATACAAACAGAATTCCATCAAAGGTGGCAGACAAACCCAGACCACCGAATCAATCTTCGAGACCTCCTTGCAGGATTACACTACTAATAGTCTTCACCTTCTTCCTCATCATCGACACCTTCCGCACCCACTTCCTCATAGTCTTTCTCGAGGGCAGCCAAGTCTTCACGAGCCTCTGAAAATTCTCCTTCCTCCATGCCCTCACCAACATACCAGTGAACAAATGCCCTCTTAGCATACATGAGATCGAATTTGTGGTCAATGCGTGAGAACACCTCAGCCACTGCTGTGTTGTTGCTGATCATGCACACAGCACGCTGTACCTTGGCAAGGTCACCCCCAGGAACAACAGTTGGAGGCTCATAATTGATACCACACTTGAAGCCAGTGGGACACCTGTTTGATCCAAAGAACATATTTTCAGCTCTAAAGCAAGATGCATGCTACAAACCTTTAGAAGAAAAAAAGTCATGATGTCACCACAATTTTGAAACGAGCAGACAAATGCACAGAAAATCCTTTTTGTCAAAAGCCAAATATAACACATCAGCACAGTCCTAGTCCCATTATTCTGGGGGAAATTTACCAAATAATACAAACAAAAGTCAATTTTCCAGCACCAAGTCACTAAGAGCCATTTAGTGGTCTTGCAGCAATGTTGACAATGTAATGGTAACCAAAATGGACACATTTTACTTCTTGCAGCCTAGCGAACACTGTCCAAAGCATGAACAACTCATTGGTACTTGTTTACAAAACATCTAGAAGAAAAGTTGTCCGGTGAAACAATTCTTTGTTGTTGCCTGAACAACAGGATACAGAAAAGTTGGGCAGCGAGCAGAGTGAAAGAAGAAAAGGAGAGGGAGGACAGAAAGTGTCGACACAAAAAATTTGGTAAATAATCAAGCAGAGATGGCAAACAAGTTTCTTTCTCCTTTCCATCAATATGACAACACAAGCTTTTGTGAGCGTAGCCAGCGAGCCTACATTGTCCGAACATATGTCATTTTTTGAGACAGAGTGATGAAACAGCAACCAAAAAGGTTTAAATCAGCATCACATTCAATAGATATAATCAGATGAACATATCCATCTTCCAATAACAAAGGTATTTCCCCCCCTGTTATGTTAATTTGTACTTACTGCTCTTCCTGGTCTTTGCCTTGTCCTTCATAAACAAAATCTCACTTATTGTGAAGAGGGGGAAAAGAAAGTGTACTCACCAGTCGACAAATTGAACGGTCCTTTTGGTTTTTATGGTGGCTACAGCTGCATTAACATCTTTGGGAACAACATCCCCCCTGTACATCAAGCAGCAGGCCATGTACTTCCCATGCCTAGGATCACACTTAGCCATCATGCTTGATGGCTCAAATACCGCATTAGTGATCTCAGGTACTGATAGCTGCTCGTGATATGCCTTTTCAGCAGAGATTACAGGGGCATAAGAAGAGAGCATGAAGTGAATACGGGGATAAGGAACAAGGTTAGTCTGGAACTCTGTGATATCCACATTGATGGCTCCATCAAACCTCAAGGAAGTTGTCAAAGATGATATGATTTGAGATATCAATCGGTTCAAGTTGGTGTAAGTTGGCCTCTCGATGTCCAGGGATCTCCTGCAGATATCGTATATAGCCTCATTATCCAAGAGCACGGCAACATCCGTGTGTTCAAGGAGGGAATGAGTAGATAGAACACTGTTATATGGCTCCACAACGGCTGTTGAGACCTGCAAATGACAAAAGTTAGACACTGCCTAGTCCCCAATAATAAAATCGCATTATCCATTCCATATTTTCAGTACTGTTGTACATAATAAGATCCATCAACCTTCCACAAGAACATCGAACTCAAAGTATGAAAGCAATATGCAATTCCAGAAACCCAAAAAAAAAAAAAAAAAAATCTGCTTTTGTATAAATGAGGAGATCTTGACCGCAATTTGAGAACAATAGTTCACATATGAGCAACTAAATGGTCATTGGGTACCTGGGGAGAAGGATAGATGGTAAAACCAAGCTTCGACTTCTTTCCATAATCTACGGACAACCGTTCCAGCAACAGGGATCCCAGACCAGAACCGGTCCCACCACCAACAGCACTGAACACCAAAAACCCTTGCAAACCGGTACAATTATCTGCCAACTTCCTCACTCTATCAAGGCACAAATCCACAATTTCCTTCCCAACTGTCGAACAAGGCGAAACAGCGTTAAGAACCAGGAGAATACACGGCATCCATCCAAGAATCGCAACCGCATCGAACTTTCTACCTACCGGTATAGTGCCCTCTGGCGAAGTTGTTGGCAGCATCTTCCTTGCCAGAAATCAGCTGCTCCGGGTGGAAAAGCTGCCGGTAAGTCCCGCTCCTGACTTCATCGATGACGGTCGGCTCCAGATCCAAGAAGATGGCCCGGGGAACATGCTTGCCCGAGCCGGTCTCGCTGAAGAAGGTGTTGAAAGCGTCGGCCGCAACACCTACCGTCGCGTCGCTACAATGTCACGAAAGACACCCGCTTTAGGATTCAGACTCGCAGCAAAATGACCTCTCGAGCGAGCAACATTACCAATGACATGAGATTTACGCGTTAACCAGCCCCAAAAGAAAAAAAAAATTAATATCCAGAGGTTTTCACTAACAACTACCGGACCAATGCGAGTCGATTTCCCCGTTCAATGCGCCTCACAAAAAACCTAAAAAAAAAATCAGTTCAAAAACGAGAGGCCGAGATCTATCACGTGCGACCAGATTCTCCACCACTGAACTCTCGCAATCGAACAGATGCGCGAACGCGACGCGCGCCGGAGCATCGGAAAACCAGCAGAGATGCGGATCGGAAGCGAAGGAAGGAGGAGGAGGAGGAGAAGGGGACTTACCTAGGGAGCATGCCGTCGGGCTGGATGCCATGCTCGAGGCAGTAGAGCTCCCAGCACGAATTCCCGACCTGAATCCCCGCCTGCCCAATGTGTATGCTTATGATCTCCCTCATCCTCTCTTTCTATCTCAAAACCCTAGACCTCCCGGATCGATCTAAAAGACAAGATCTCCTTCTTCTCCTTCGATCTCCCCCTTCGGAAATGGGAATGAGAGCTCTTCTCCTTCTTCTCAGATCCGCCGCCTGCTTTTCTCTATATTTTCGTATTTCCTCTCCTTTTCTCTCCTCCCTTCTGCCACAATGACTTTTTAACTGGATTGGCGAGATTTTTGGAGTCCGGCGACAGCTTGCCCGCCCCCTTCCCCCTGCCCCTGAATTGACGCGAATACCCCTCCCTCCTCGCCTCGGGAACGGCCCTCGAGGTGAGGGCGAAAACGGGAATCCGGGGTTCGCGGGGGGGGACCCGGCAGGGTTGGGCCACGTGGAGGGTGGGGCCCGCGGGAAAGGTTCGATCTGCTGGGGTTGGGTTGGGCTGGGATTAGCTTAGCTGGTGGGATGATGCATCGTCGTGCGATGCTTCGTTGTCTTTCCAGTTATTTCTCACCTAATTCTATATATTCTTGCATCATTGTTTCGCTGTTTTCTTTTTTTCCTTTCCTTTTTTTTTTTTTTACTTTTGCCTTTGACTAGGTTCCACAGGTTTGTAATTATGGTAGCGGCAAATTGGAGCCACCGAGTCATCGGGCAATTTGGAACGAAAACGTGTTACGTCATATCGATTCTAAATTTTTTTTTAAGTCTCGAGTTAAATTAAGTTTTGTCTTGTTAAGCATTATTGGTAGGGATAGGTCCCGTCACGTTGAGAACTCGATTAAGATTCAATTAACCATTATTATGGTATGAGAATCAAATTATATGAGATCAAACTGTGAATTACAAACCAAAAAGAGAGAGACAAAAATCTCTTGTTAATTTCATAGTGGAAATAATTATAATATGTAGATATTTAAAAAAAAAAAAAGGGGGATAATCATGTTTGATTGAGAGATATCGATGAGAGGGTGTCCATAGGGGGCCCGAAAGTTGGGACTACATCGAGATTTTCCTGTTGGGCTGGGCCAAGTCTTTACAAAATTAGAAAATGCCAATTCTCTAAGTGGACCCGTGAACTGTCGGATTCATAATCAGGCTTAATCAATTACCCTCGTGGCTTTTTCCGCCTTTGGACTTTCAATCGGGTCGTCACGAAGCTAGAATGGATATACGATATTATCCCTATCGAAATCTCACCACTTTTAGGAGCGCCAAATTCCAATCATTCGGTCATCCGAATTGATCCATGCAATTCCATTTCGGCCAACGGACACACCCGATCTTCTCGATTTTCGGCTTCAATTTTTCAGTCCACCAACGATCGTCCACTGCCAATGCGAACAAAAAGAAGGGCACGTTCCAGCAATGCAACATGGGAAGAAGACGGGTCAAGTCATATTCTATAGGAAGAAATACGGAAGAAAGTAACCCAAAACCGAAGGAAATGAATAGGCGAGAAGAGTTGGCATCCATGTGGCTATATTCCTCCAGAAGGATGTCAACAAAGATCGAGATGCGTGCTCTTGTCTTTAGGGTCGGAGCAAGTGGCTTAGGTTATATGTAGTTGGCACTAGCAAAGGATATAAAATCTTACATTTTTTTTTTTCTCTCAGTAGAATAAGAACATTTTTTATGTTCGAGTATATTAGATCTATCAAATAGGTGGATCGGGTCAGATTCGATCGAGTCATAAATAATACAACCAAAATCGACCCATTTAATATGGTTGTGACCCATTTATTATAATGCAAAATTTTTGACTCGTATCTAATTTATACTCGACCAATTTAATTAAATTTAAGAAAACTTATTTCTTATGATATTTTGAAAAAAATGGTATTGCCAAAATACTTTCATTGAATAAAAAATTTATAATTTTTTTTAAATACAATTTTTAATTTTTAATTTTTTTATTTTCTTTTATCTTTTATCATTTATCTTTTTCCTTCTTCTTTGACTGGCGACCAAAGCTCGTACCTTGAGGCTCGCTAGATCGATGAGATTGAGCTCGCCCAACGCTAGTGAGCTCGAGCCTTGCTTGGTCGGTTGCCAGCAGTCATCGTGCCAGCCATCAGCTAAGGAAGAAGAAGGAAGGAAAAAAAGAAAAGAAAATTGAAATATAAAAAGTAATTATAATTTCGATTTTTATAAAAAATAATTATAAAGTTAAATAGGGAAAGAGAAAGTGTGCGGCTTGGGTTGAAAATGGGATTGAAGTCAAAGCCATTTAAAACCCATTTATCTTAAATTTTCAAATTTAAACCCATTTAATTAGTCTATTTAAAAAGTAAGTGACTTGTATATGATCTATTTATGATTTAAATAGGTCATATATAGATTTAAGACTCATTTTGATATCTCTATAGTATATATACATCCACACTACGGCTTTTCATCCTTTGTGCATACATTTATGGACCGATCATTCACCTTCTGGCTTGGAGAAATGAAAGATTATATGTATCGACACTGCAGGGGAAATGTTAGCGGAAATTTCGCGGCTTTCGACTTGATTATTGCTTTTACTACGAAAGAGAGAGGGAGATGCCCACGCCGGAAGGGGGCAGGATATGACACGGTTGCTCGAATTTGAGCAATTATGGACACAACTCTGTTAGGCCCACCGGTGGATAATGACTAGTCACGAATGGGTTTTTTCTTATTAGCTTAGGGTTGAATGGAGCTCTTTTGGACCGGTCCGAAATTCAAACCTAAGTTTGTCCTTAGGTCCTGCTTGAGGCAAGCAGGCCCAGTCGAGGTATAATGTCAGAAAAATTCGGGGTAATTACTGAAAACCCCTCTAAACTTTGGTGCAATTGCAAAATAGCTCCAGACTTTGAAAAGTTACAGCTTATTCTCACGAATTTTGATTTTTGTTGCAATCGTTAGTTTTTCCATTCGGGAGCTGTTAATCGTTGTCTAAAAATAGAGCAACTCGTTTTTCTTCCTTCTTTACTTGAATACCATCCCTCTACTAAATTTTCTTAATTGCACAAACCATGCATCTTCTTTATGTTTTTCTAGCTTCATTAACGTTGTAACGGGTAAGACGGCACCAAAAATTAAATTTTTGGGAGGTAATCTATAGCTTTTCAAAGTCCGGGGACTAGTACGCAACAGCGTCAAGTGGACGTGGGAAATCTGTAACTTTTCAAAGCTCAGGAGCGACCGTGGACCGGTGCCAAAACTCATTGGGTTTCGAGCAAATCGGCCCGGTTCTCTTGAAGTTGCCAAGTAGGCTCTGGCCCAAAACGACAAGGGCTGGGGAATAGCCCTCGTTCGACATCGAGTTGTGGCAATACAGGCCGAAGATGATGGGCCTACGTTCTTCATCACTACACAGTCCATCACCAGCTTTAGGCAACGCCGCATTTTCTCGGGCTCGGGCTTGGCCCATGACCCACCGGTTTTCTCCTCGTGCATCTATTCCCTTCGGTAGAACCAAGGATGGAAGAGGACCACGCGAAGTAGTAGCATGCCCTGATGAGCCTCTCTTATTCATGGATTACTATGACCGGTCGTATTGGATGAACATGTATCGCTATGTGTGTAGCCTAATGTTTGAAGCTCGCGCATGCTCGTGTGGTTCACAAATTGTCAAACTCACAGATACATTCTTTTATGACGTAATGCGACATCTGGATCAATAAATAATCTCTAACCAAAGTAAAAAGAAGAAGAAATCGCGTACAATAAGACCGCCACCGACCATGTATCAAGGATGCCTTGAGTCCAATGATACTGATTTTATTGTCGAGTGGATAAATGATAGGATTTGCCATCTTCATTCTTTTCATGAGAAGTCTGTGTACGCACCAACTAATGTGGATATCTAAATTTTGATAAATGTCAAAATCAAAAGGTTCATAAACCACTACACAGATGAATCCACGTACATTGGTTTCTTACGACCACTTCTTATAATTTCGGCAAGAATTCCAACATTTTTTCATTAGTTCCTTTCCAAACTTCTCCAATGGAATATTTTCTTGTATTTTTTTTGGAGGAATCTCACCATTTCTCATAGATTTCTTTCCATTTTTTCCCCTTTTCGCGTTCAAGGAGGTCAGCTCTCTCGCGCTTGCTTTTTGAGTGAAATTGAAAACTCTCTTTCCCCTCTTAATAAGCATTCTTTTTTGCGTCCATTTGCGAAAAGTCGATGGTCGACAGCTTCAGCTCTACAGCATCGCCATAGAAGAAGTTTGTACTTTTGTCTTAGCCTGCTGCGGCAGATGTATTTAAATATTCACGCACCTGTCACCCCGTTCAAATAATTCAGACACGAACTCAAAATAGTTTATCTTCGCGTGCATGAACTCGAGAAAATAATAATAATAATAATAATAATAATAATAATAAGAAGAGCATGAATTGTTCGGTCACGAAAAGCACAAAGTATGACTTCCGGCTCGTGTGCGTGCAGCGCGGTAGGGCACGATAGAGACTGCCGGTCGATGAATTTCAGGAAAGAGGAAAAAAAATTAAAAACTGATTAATCACCTAAAAACGACGCAATTAGTTTCTCTACAAAGAAAAAGTTTAAACCGGCGTGTTTATTTGTCCCCGCGCTTCTGACCGTTACAAAAAATATCTCATGAACTTGCATTTTACATGATCGTTAGCATGTGGAATCCTCGTGACTTTCGAGGGAAAAATATATAATTTCATTTTATTCTTCAATGACATCTCTCTTTTCTCCTTTAATTTCCGTCAAAAACTAAAAATACTAAAATTCAGAGATAATTAAATTGACTAAAATGCTAATGATTTTAAAATAAACATCAAAATTTTAATTTTGTTAAGTTATGACGATTATAGATACTCTGATAGAACTAAACAAGGCATTTTAAGGGAAAAAATAAACAGGTACAGAATAAAAAGGCAAAAGGCCTCGATAAAAATGAAGTTCAATTGACGAAGTTGCTTAAGGTCAGTTTGGTTCAGTTTGGTTCAGTTTTTTGGGAATGCATTTGCCAAAGTGCAAATACCTTTGGGTGAAAGTGGTTTTCCGAAATGCAAATATCGTTTGGTAAAATTTGCATTTATAAATGACTTTTATTAAATTAAAAATAAAAAAAAATTCTATTTTATTTTTTGAAGTCCGGCCATCGGACCGCCGGATGGCCAGATCTAACCACCTAGGTCATGCGACCCTAGGCGACGGCCGCCGAGGTTGCGCGACCCTAGGCGTCACCTGAGGTCCGGTGACGGTCGCCGGGGTCGAGCAACTCTTGGCCGACGGTCGCCGACGTGCACAACCCCTTGCCCGGCGATCGTTGGCCTCCGATTGGCTTCTCCACCAGAGAGATGAACAGTACCGGAAATTGCATTAAAAAAATGCAACTTCCCAATAGACCTCTATCCCTCCATTCCCCCAAAGACCTTTCAACCCTCTTGGAGATGCCCAAAACCCTTTAGAGCCCCAAAGCCTCTTCTACATATTGAACTAAACAGGGCCTTATTCATCGTGCATATTTAAATAATCGGTGAACGTAAATAATCATTAATAAATATATCGAAAGAATTATAAAAGAAAATTGATGTCCTTGGCTTATAAAAGGAAATGATTAACTGAATTGTACAGTCTTTTTAAAATTATTTTTGTTGATTAATCATTCTTTCGTCGGTGAATATATCAAGAGTACGAACTGACTCGTCTAGTCAGTACGTCCTTATTATAGAGACTGTTAATTCACTTTTTCGTTATCAGCGCACTTGTCCTTTGTATTGATTTGTGCTTCTTTTTATTATTTTTTTATTAGTTATACTATTATTTTGATCAATTTCATTTCTATAATTATTATTTAATTTTTTTTTAAGTTAACTTATTTTCCTTTATTTTCACATTTGCAAAATTCAAGGATGAAAGAAAGATTTCCATAAAAAATGAGATGAAAATACACACTTACTTCTTAAAAGTCACGTGGATTGCTCATACTAATAAAAATCATAACAAAGGGTTACATATACAGATTTCCATAGAAAATAAGTTTTGTGCAATTTCTCCAAAAATTATATGAGAATTTATATGTCAAAATTTGTATGTTATCAAAGTTTCAAGCGCCCAAGACAAAGAAAAAGTTAAGTTGCATACATTGCAATATTTAAATTAAGTGAAAGGAAAGGGGAAAAACTTTAGGGATAACTATAATTATTTAAAAAAAGCACACCGTTTGCACATAATTTATTTTGGATCTGGACCACATGTATATGTCAAAGATATTTAATCAGTTCGCGAAACTAAGAGGTGGCTCTAAGGATTTCTATAGAGTCGATTTCTTGAAACCTTGAATTGCGACAAAAGGAAGAATCTATCCATATGCTCCCACTAATTCAAGATTCAATAATGAATCCACTTCATTAAAAAGAAAGAATCTCAACAAAGAATTTACGATTGATATTAAGAGATTCCTCGTAAATATCGTTTGCTAAAATAATCTCTTCTCGAAAATTTCTAAAAGTCGCGGACAGATTAACAAACAGGGCTTGCGCGGGTCTTTTAAAATATCAAGATGTTCAACATCAAAACAAAGTATTAATTTTCCAAAAATAAAACAAAAGAAGAAACTAAGAATACAGAGAAAAATCACGTCAAAATAAAATAAAATAAATAAATCTGATGCGATAAAGAAAGGGGGACAAATCAAGTGGGCACGAGCGAAGCGACAAAGTATGTACATATATATTCGACGCGACATCGCAGGAATATAAAGCAGGCCGATGGCCAATGGCATCTCGTAAATAACAATTTTTTTTTTAAACAAATGGAAAAAAGTGAGAGAGAAAAAGAAGAAAAAAGAGAGAGAATGCAAATGGGCCAATTGGGAATCATCATCTCGTGTCCGGGTCAGGCGGTGCGAGAGCAACTTGTGGCGGCGATGATTCCGAGGAGGATCGGCGCAGTTAAGACTGAGTAGGGATACTTTCGTCATTTCGGACTCTCCTGAAAAATCCAAGAGATTTGCTGGCCTCCTGCCGAAAGGGAAACGACGTTGCGGAAAATGGGGACAAAGACCGAATCGACTATAAAACGAGAGTCACCCGAAAAATATATATTATAATGGATTTTTGCACGCGCTTAGAAAAGAAAAATTGGTCGAACTCTTTGTAGTCCGCAAATAGTGAAGTTCCACTAGTTGAGTTTGGTCGTGAAAGACGGGGTCGAGGGACATGGGGACCAATAATAGCGTGGCGTGGAGATCAACAACTCTAGAGCCTGCAGATGACTCATTATTGTGAAATTTAGCTAGGTATTGGACACCATAAAGGAGTCGGGATGTCGAATAGAGGCATCGGTGTTAAGCAACGGTCGGGCCTCCTAGCAGATTTGGAAGCCGTAAATGATAAACATGCGCTATGATTGATGTAAGGAGCGATTTACCTCGAACGCGAATTCTCAACATTCTCAATCATTATTTGAGCTTTTGCCTCATCATTCTCGTCGCGCATTTACCATTTCGGGCACTCTTATTTTTCTGAATCTACGTTTCATCCTCGTTTTAAAAAAAGCCAAGTAATTTTCTATCCAATGACAGCTATTTCCATGCCCCGCTGCAAAACTCTCGTACATAATTCTAATTCGCGCCGCGAGCGGAAAAAGCCATCGAAAAAGGAATTCTGATTTTACGAAAATGGCCCCCGAAGTCATTGGAGGTGACTTCGAAGCCCGTCGCCATCCCGATATATCGTCCCTCCGCAAGTTTATCCCCGGCGGATTTTCGAAAGAAATTTCTGCGCCATACAGAAAACAGCTCAGGTTCAGCCACCGGAGTAGGCTAGTAGCCACGTGGCCGTCGCGCTCAAATGACCATCCTGCCCCCGAAAGATCCCTCCCCGCGCGGAGCTGCGGATCCGAGAATTGGCTCGAAGCGCAGCACGCGAGATTAAAAGCGAAAGCGAATGCTCGGTCAGGTCTTCCAGGCATCAGAAAGTCAATGTTGATGCGCTCCCGGAGTGGAAGTTGACATTGGAGACAGAGCTCGCGACAGAGGAAGCGAACCGACCATTCGGGTTTGATGAGGGTTGACTGTCTCTGCTTTTGCTCGATTCAGATCGACTGCCATACACTCTGGAGAAAGGTACAGTAGCATATGTGGCAAGAACAATGTGGGGGAACGGATCTTGAAAGTTTGGTGGGATCTGGAAATGAGTAGGTAAAGTGAGCAGGAGTTCCACGTCGAGTCCAAATTGGTGGGAGTGTAAAGTAAGATGGGCGGGGGAGGTTTGGTCCAATGAGGCGGTCTTTCCATGTATGTTCAGATTCATTGTTTGACTATGCATGATTTTTGGATCCTCTTTGACCTTACTTTCTCGACCAAAGAGTTGTCTTTATTTTACGAAACTCAGTTGAGATGGATCGGACTAATCTCGTTGCTGGTCTTTGAAGAACATATCGATTATTAATTTGATGTCTTCTTTCTTTCTTTCTTTTTATAGGAAAATGGGAAAAAGAATTGCATGGAAAACATATTAAAAAAGGAATTCTTGTTCGGGGCCCTGTAAATTACATCTCTCGCGTGCATCAGCCTCGAGACGAAATCTTTAGATTTGATCGAGTTCTCACAACTTTAGTTAGCGTATAAGAAAAGGAAGGTTGCAACATCGTAATTTACGCAAATCCGGAGGGCGAACACCGACGCATTTCCCAAAAGTTAAAAAAAAAAAAGGAAAATAAAAACAGTTTAGCGACAGCATAGTTTTTCCCATTTTCACAAGAAGCTGGAGAAAAAGGGGCTTTTTTTTGCCGGTTAATTACCACTCCTTTTTTATTTTTATTTTTAATTTAAATTCGTATATATAATATTTATGGTGGTCACCTTCCCCCCATCCCTCCGCTCCCACTGTAACAACGCACGAAGGTCCCTCGGTTTCTGCTCTCTCTCTCTCTCCGCCGCCGCCGCCGCCGTTGCCGCGTCGAATCTCCGGTGAGGATCCGAACCGAAGAAGGAATGGGAGAGGAGAAGAAGCCGAAGACCGCCGGCGTGTGGCCGACCGTGAAGCCCTTCGTCAATGGAGGCGCCTCCGGCATGCTCGCCACCTGCGTCATCCAGCCCATCGACATGATCAAGGTAAAAAGGCACCGGAAAATGGCGCCCCGCCGACGGGAGATCCCTCGCGTTTTTCCTTCCCTTTCGCGCTTCATTCGTTGATCTCTCCTGTTGAATCTGCCGGTTTCGTCGCCTCGCGCGCGCGCGACGGGGTTTTCTTTGGGGTTGGTCTGCTCGGCGTGACCTGTGACGGTCCTGCTCAGATTTGTTCTCTCCGGTTAACGCATTTCGGTTTGTGTTGGAATGGGATCGGTCCGTTGCTCCAGATCTATGGCTTAGCGCTCGGATTGGGCCGTCTTTTTGGGTTTTTGATTGTTGTTTGGTGTGCAGGTGAGGATTCAATTGGGTCAGGGATCGGCTGCTCAGGTGACGAGGAACATGCTCAAGGAAGAGGGCATGGGCGCTTTCTACAAGGTATCTGCCTCTTCTGGTCTTGTTTGAGTCTGTAAAACCTGGAGTCTTGTCGTCGCGACTGTCGTTAGTAATCTAGAGAGGGGCTCTGTTGCATATTTTTTTTTCGCTTGAGCAGTGACTTGATCTGCTCACTGGTTCTAATAATGATCCGTTTGAGCAGGGACTTTCTGCTGGTCTGCTTAGACAAGCCACCTATACCACCGCCCGGCTTGGATCATTCAGGTGATTTTGCAAGTATTTTGTCATACAGTATCTCTGATGGAACGTTTCGCACATTGTTCCTGTATGAGTCTTGTTTGTTTAATTTGTTGCTCAATTAGCTCAGCACTCTCTCTTCTCTCTAGCCTGTAACCATTGCTGAATAATTTATTTCCCTTCTGCTAGGATTTTGACTACTAAAGCTATTGAAGCCAATGATGGGAAGCCTTTACCTCTATACCAGAAGGCCTTGTGTGGGTTGACTGCTGGTGCTATTGGAGCTTGTGTTGGTAGTCCGGCAGATTTAGCTCTTATCCGTATGCAAGCCGATGCCACGTTGCCTGCGGCTCAGCGGCGGCATTATACCAATGCCTTCCATGCTCTTTCCCGCATTGTTAGTGATGAGGGAGTTTTGGCACTCTGGAAGGGAGCTGGCCCTACTGTTGTGAGAGCGATGGCTTTGAACATGGGAATGCTGGCATCCTATGATCAGGGTGTTGAGTTTTTCAAGGACTCACTTGGTTTTGGTGAAGGTGCTACGATTCTGGGTAAGGAGATTATTTTGTGCCAGTTGTTATATATAATAAAATGCTATCTCTTTAATATTTATTTTGAGCAGAAACTTATTGAATTTGAATGCCCGTAAACGTGACTCCCTCGGAAGAATTTATTCATTTTGTTAGTTGCATGGTTGTGAACACATTTTAAAGATTTCTCAAACCATCTGTCCTTCCTCTGCACCATCTTGCTATACTGTATTTTTTTTTAATTTTTTTTTATCTGTATTCTATTTAAAAGAGTGATGAACTGAATTTCTACCCTCTGGCGTGATGATATGAGAATTTATGACTTGGGCTATTTGGTCTACAATTTTGGCCCTTTGGCAGCTCGTATATTCTGAATTTCTCACTCAATGATGCGAGGGTGATAGGTGAACATTCAACCCTGGGTCCCAACTCAAAGTAATGATCGTGTTTGTTAGTCATATTAGCAATTTATGACAACCAGAGCATTTTGTTGAAGTAAATATCTTCCTTGAAATGTGAAGTTATGTCCTAGCCCATAAGTTTCTAAACTCTGATGGAACTGTCCAGTTTGAATTACCTTCAGATCTTTTAAGTTTCTGTTAAGTTGGTGTTGAGTGGAGTCAAGGGAGCAAGAACCATGCTGTAACTTGCTGGGCAAAAAAAATTAATACCAAGTTTACTACAATGGTCATTTGCATTTTTAACGACTCATTTAGGCCATAGATGATGTTCTGTGCTTGGAGATGCACTGCAAGCACCATAATTTGATCACATGAGATTGGTTGGTTGATGCATTGTTCTGGTAACCTGCTGTTGCTGCGTCACCTTTGCAGTAGGTATATTATGTAGGCTGTGCTGCCTAGTTGACTGGACATACTCAAAAGTCTTATAATTTGTCTATCTGATGTAATGATGAGTTTGTAAAGCTTATGCAAGGATAATATGTTGTTCCACTAGAAGAATCAAGGAACAATTACACTGAAAAGCTGCATTAAGTCGCTTGAACATACAAAGGCTCAATGAGATAAACCTCACAGCACTAGGAATATGCATGTCCTTGTAATTACCAAAAAGGGATTCCCTATTAGTTGAGTTCAGGTATTGTGAAGTTTGTGATTGGTGACACTTGATTTTGAAACACCATAGGAGCCCTATGGTAGGTGATCTCAAAGTTTTTCTGCATCATTTATAGTGGTGTTATATTTTGTGATTAGTGACCTGGTCTAATCAGTAATGTGTATCAAGAAGCAAAACAGAGTTTTCTGTATGCGTCCTGCTTAAGAAATGATAGCTTTTTCTTGTCATTTCTTTATACTCTTCACATGAAGAGACTGTAGCGAATACTAGAATCCGCTAGGGTTCACTTAGGAAGGCCCCTAATCCAACCACAAGCTTTCCAGTTTAGAAGTTTTAGATGGATATCCTCCATATAATCTAATGTTCTCCCCTTGGTGTGCTTCTTTCCTTTTTTCTTTGGAGAACCCACAGAATAGGTTCTTAGGATAAATGGTACATGCTGAAGCCTCCTTCTAGTGTCGGGCACTTGGTTAAAAAGTCATTTTAGCTCTTTCCTCTTTGGCTTTTTTCTATACATCCACAAGTATGATCATAGTTCTGCGTAAGTGAGACATCTGAAGATTTGTTCCAGGAGTGAGGCAAGGGCTTTATTTGCTTTCAATTGTGCTCTCTAGATAGTTTTTTTTTGGTGGTAATTGGCAGTGAATATTAATTTCTTTGTCCTGCAAAATGCTAACATTTAGTGTTCCATGGAAATTTTCCTGTTGCAACCAAGAAAGCAACCGCGTCCAGGCTTTTTATGGATCATGTACACCAGTTACTTTAATAACAGCTGGTTGAGTTGATTCTGATGCTAATGTTTCATCTCATTGCATACTTTTGCAGGGGCTAGTACTGTTTCAGGTTTCTTCGCTGCAGCTTGCAGTTTACCTTTTGATTACGTCAAAACCCAAATTCAGAAAATGCAACCCGATGCTGAGGGAAAGTTTCCATACACTGGCTCCTTGGATTGTGCAATGAAGACCTTGAAAGCAGGAGGGCCTTTCAAATTTTACACTGGCTTCCCTGTGTATTGTGTTAGAATTGCGCCTCATGTGATGGTATACTCTCTCTCTCTCTGCACGCTTGGCCATGCATGGATGCATGGCACTTGTAAATGTTCATTGATGTCGATAACTAAATTTTTTTTGTTGATGTTTGCTTTTGCAGATGACTTGGATATTCCTCAACCAAATCCAGAAGTTCGAGAAGTCCATTGGGTTATAGAATTTAGGCTGATGGGATTGTTTTCCAAGTTCACTATCATTAATAAGGATTTAAAATACATTTTTGCTGTGTCGAAGTCTTGGACGGGTTTGGTGATATCCCACCCCCAAATGCAGAAATTTTCTTTCTATGATGCAACTGAAGTAGGCTCTCTCAATATGCCTTGATTTGTAGCAGTAATTCTTTTTGGGGTATGATCAAATAGGACACTACAGTCTTCTTATTCTTGGGTGTTTTAAGGGAATTACTGGGCTGAAGAGCTTTTGGGGAAAGATTGCCCCAAGTGAAATAAGCTTTGTACTCAAAGGAAAACTGATTTTCATTTTCAGAACCAACTCACGTTATTAGCTCCTCTGGATGAGTTTAACTTCCATTGAAGTGATCAATTGAGGTTTCTTCACTCTTGTTGGGTACTCTGTTTCTCTGTTATTGGTAACAGAGAGAACTGTTCTTTGTTTCCATTGAAGGGGTGAAGTTGGCTTCTTATTCTGTTTTGGTATGTGATAACTATGTTTATTCCCATTTCCTGTTAGGTACTATGTTTTTCATGATTCATATAGTTTAGATCCGGAATGACTTAGGCTTAATCCGAAAGGCCTCATTCATACCTGTCTTCCAAGGTGAGTTTGATGATGCAAACGTCAGGGTGGCGGGAGGGTTGGCAAGATTGGTCAAATTTATCAAGTACAGAAGATAGCATATATCATTGACACCTCCATGTTGGCTTACGTTTTGCATCTTTGCGTTTCTAGAGATCGATACTTTGATGAGTTTCAGAACTGATAGCAAATTGGCGGCGCGAGTGTGTAATTATTTCTCTTGAAACTTCAGTGGGCAAAAGTTTTGATACGTTGAAGCTAAAACGAGGCATGTTTAATTCGGATTGCCTATCTCAAGATGTATAGTATATTAGAAGAGGAAGGAAAGGAGATGTCAATTATTTCTGTCATTTCTCCATAAATTACCAGCGTGAAATCTATGTGTATTCTTTAGAAGGAAAGATCTCGAAAAATAGTGTCATTAATTAGCATCCCTTTCCCTTGTTAAGGAACTGTGTATATATATTGTTTCTCAAGTCACAAGAACACTTCTTCTTAGGTCATGTTTCCTTCATGGTAATCAGAAATAAAGAGAGAGCACTTTACACACCGAGGAAAGTCGATTGCAGTTCTAAATCTTGTTACAACAGTGTAATTCAGTTTTAAAATTTTTAAAAATTACAATCAAATCATAAAACTTATTACGAATATCTAATTGAATCCTAAAACTTTCAAAATATGTTAATCAAGTCCCAAAATTTGTTATGAATGACCAAAGTTTTTAAAAAGTGCAATTAACGAAAGAAATTGTTTGAACATATTTGACAAGTTTTAGCATTTTTGAACATTTTATGGCTCAATTGTATTTTCATGACAATTTTTAGAACTTAAATGTATTTTTTTTGAAATTTTTAGGACTTAATTGTATTTTCATGATAAATTTCAGGATTTAATTATATTTTTTTGAAATTTTTAAGACTCAATTACACTAATGATAAATTTTAAGATTTTATTTGGTAAAAGTTATTGTATTATTTGAATTTCAAATAAAGCATGAGTACCCACCAATTTGGTGACTTCTTTTTGATTGGAGATTCCTCAACATTGTCCAAAATTTTGAGGAATTTGTCTGCTTGTAGAACAGCCGATGTTTCCCAATTTCACAGTAGTGCAAATCCACATGAATAGAAGAATCTGAACTCCAAATGGTCAGTTGAATCAATCAGGATTCGGCGTCGGACATGACAAGAGGTCATGGGTTCGAGTCTCGGCCAAGATAGACTTTCTTGAAGCCACCTCTGAGAGCCCTGGCCCTTTTGCCGGTGGTGAGAGGCAAGTACTACCATGGCAATGGTGCGGGCAACATTTTAAGCGAAGAGTTGGTCTCTGAGTAACTTAGGTTTAATCCCTGGAAGGCGCAAACCGTAATTTGCAATGCCTTGCGTCCTAGATTAAAGTCTAATGATCCTCAGCACATGCCGCACGACCACCCGATATCATTAGGCGACTTAAACTCTACCGTTAAACTCAGTACGCCTAGAGCCCCTCATTTTAATTTTCTACCCCTCGGATCGTATGTAAAAAAAAGAAGTTGAACCGTGGACGGATTCGGCGCAAAACAACGTACGTGTTCATCTCCTACCTACGTTCTATACTCCACAAAATGCAACTGGATGGGGAGCTGGGGACCACAATGCTCCCAGCTCATAAACGCACGAAGCTCATCCCCCACCCACCCCCATGTGCGTCTTCCCCATCATCTGGTCTGAGCCACATGCTGCTGCTCCGTTCCCATCCCACGTTTTCTTTCCTTTCTTCTTTTTCCATTCTTTTCTTCTTTTAACGAGTAAATTCACCCACATTCCTTTCGTTCAAAAAATTAGGTAGGATCCGCGAGCTGAAATTCGAGCCATGAAAAAAGGGTGCGCTCGTTTACCACATTTCTACTGAAAAAACAAGTACTTTGGAAGTAAGGATGGTTTCTTGGGGCCGCCAATGCCAGATGGTAAAGCTCATCGGATTTGATTTCTACGGCCATTCGAATTTCGAGGTTCTTAAATGGGAGTTTAACGATGAACCAGAGCGCCAATGTCCCAACAGAAGAAAGGGGAGTTCGAATCCATGGAGCCCGAGGAATCTTATTACTTCCAAAGAAGGTTTTCATAGATAAAGTCACAACAGCACAGAAGGCATATCGTAACAATGCCTTCGAACATATATGAATATGAATCAGATTAAAAGAAAAGAAACCCATAAACAAATCATCATCCCTTCATCAACAGACCCAACAACAATCTTACTAAAGTTCCTAACTTTATAGTAAAAATAAGGAAGAGAAACCAAACCAAACGCCCTCCAATCTCTCCTCCTCCTCCTCTCTCTCTGCCCTCCAAATCCTCTTCTCCCACCGCAAACTCATTAGCCAAGAGCTAAAGAGAGAGAGCGAGCGAAAAGCAAGAGGAATGGAGCAGCCTTACCGCCTAACGTTGCTCCCCCGTCCTGCGAGCAGCTCAGAACAAGAAGCCCAAGGCGAGAGCGGCCACGGAGGCGAGGAAGGTGGGGACGAAGACGGAGGCGTCCGAGGCAGGGCTCGGCGCCGGGGCTTCGGCGGCGGAAGCGGTCTGGGCTGCGGCCAGAGCCATGAGCACCACCATCATGGTCACGAAGAGCTTCATCTTCATTGCCTCCATCTCTGCGCTTCTCGGAAGGGTTGAAAGACTTTCTTGCTGGCTGGAAACGTTGGACACAGAGAGACAGAGAGAGAGAGAATGCAGAGCAACTAAGCGTCAATGACAACGGTCGTGGGTGATGAAGGACGATGGGTCATATACTCCATATTTATATACTGACAACAAGACATCTCTCTCTCTCTCTCCCCCCATTTTTTAAAAAAAGGAAAGAACAACCGAGAGAGAGAGAGAGAGAGACGTTAGGGTTTTGACAGAGTGGAAGGGGGGGAGCAGAGTTGCCATACAGCTGTTTCCTGGGGTCCCCTCATTGCCTGTCCTTCCGGCTCCTGTGTTTTCATAATCGCTTGTTTCTTTTCTTTTCTTTTTTTTCTTTACATTGCCCTTGCTTTTTTAACCCATCACCAAAGTTTCCACGCCCAGAACACGAATCGTCATTTAAAATCTATAAGCTTAACCTTAATACATTTCTCTTCCACACACCACGTGCCATTCAAATCCATAATGACTCTATTTCTCTTCCGAATGTTTGCACTAAGTTCCTATCTTTCGTTTTTGTCATTCGTGAGATTGAGACAAAACTAGAGCAACAAAATGAGAATACACGAGACTAGAGAATTCCTTTGATACAGACAACCGTGATATAGGTGTATGCCGCAAGCTGTTATGTTTCATGTGTTTGGTAATACGAATTCTGAAATCATATCTTGAAAGTATATAGTAAAGGGTCACCGTTCTAAGAATCTAGCATTTGACCTTACCTTTTATGTTGCTTCTTGTAGAGTAAAAAAGCTACTTTTAATAAAGTCATACATGACACTTAAAATTATATATTTCTGTCTCGTCTCTCCTAACTTCGAATTCTTTTAAGCACTTTTTCGAAGCTAAAGATGCTGTGGTTTGGAAATAACCACCGAATCATATTCGAATCCCGGGGGGGAACTCTTCTCACTCTCAACTTTCAAATTTGCCGTTGCTCCCCTTTCCTTTTCAGAAAAAAAACAGAGAGAAAAAGGAAAGGTGGGTCATGTCGAGGGTTGAGGTGCAGACATCAAGAACAACCGAGGTTTCAAATTTTAAAACCAGCCTCGCAAAAGCTCCTCGCCAGTCAGCAGTACTCTCCTGTTCTACACACCATACAGTACCATCTTCCCATCTTCCCTGAGCTGTGCATCAAGAAATTAGCTTTTGCTTGGGCCTGGGAAAAAATTCGTCGCAGAGACTCGAGAAGAACTCGGATAATCTGCTGTGGCTCATGTATAGTATTTCTATCTATTCTGTCACCTTCCTTTTAATTAATCAGACAGGAAAGAAGAAAGGGATTCTTTAAGGGGGTGATTGGAGAGAGGACAAGAGGCAAACTCTGTGCTGGCATGGAGTCAATTATAGGAAGACAGGGGTGACGCATTTGGAACTCTCTCTGATCATGTGCAGCTCACCATCACTGATATTTTTCTGCAGATGTCAATGATTTCGTCCACAACACAACACCGCGAAGCATCGCCAAATTTCACTAACATCCACATGATTAGTTTAGGCTGAGCTGTGCCTGTCTTTCTTTATACAAATCGCCCTTTTGAAATGATTGGTTAACGGGTAACTAATATCGAAAGATGTTCAATTCTATGGTAATCGGATTTTTTTTCTTGTGACATATGCTTTCGAAACTTCGAATCGTTATCTATTACCTAGAGGTAATAAATACTCTTAAACTTGTTAACACGACCCATTAGAATGAAAAATTTGCCATGCAATTGATGATTAGGCATGTCTAGTCTACATTTCCTCCGCGATTCTCTTGCCTTTTGGAGATTATCTTCCGTGCAACATAGATGCATTTGACATAAATCACTTGAGCGAGTCATGTAATGTTTGCGTTACATAATTAGATATCCTTAATCTGACAATGACGGTAGTGTATCCAGATAAGCTAGCACTAAAATCACAAATCCGCAATTATCTCCTTTTCCTCCAGTTGTTTTTTTGAAAAAAAAAACCTCCTCACTTCTTAAGTGAAAAATGGAAAGCTTGAGGATCAACGTAAGCAATTTCGTTCATATTTTGCTCCCACCTGTATGTGCATTGTGCAGGCACTTTGGCAGTAATAGAGAGAGGGAGAGAGAATCAAAGCTAAACACTGAGGGAGGCTTTTCTCTTTTCCCTGATAAGCTCCAGATTGTACAGTAGAAAGCTTGATTTACCTTGAATCGTGCAATGAATGGGGGCATGAGTGAAGGCTTATCCTTTTGAATTAGCACTTTTGTTTTTCCTTTAATAAATGATGAATATGGGAAGCCTCAACTGGACGACTTGAAAAGATATAAATGAGCAAAATATTCCAATCATGATGTCTGAGCCACAAATTTCGGGCTGCGAAAATATCAAAAACATCAATGGCCTCTGTGGGCTCATCCAAGGACCTGAGTTTGCATTCAGTCTTATATGCATGGCCACAGGAACAAGAACCTCAGCATTTTAAGCAATGGGGTCAGAGGTCCACGAGTTCAGGTTCACCACCTGATGTCGAGCATCTCTTGTGATACCCCACATCACTTCTGTAAAAGAGATTTCTAAGTATATCTAGCATTTAAACCTATCAAAATGCGTCATAAATCCACTTATTAACTATTAAATGAATTATAAATGATTAAGTTATTTTGAGTAAATGGATCATAAATGGATTTGAATATAATATGATTGTTAAATTTGTTATAAATGGGCCATAAATGAGTTTATAACTTATTTAGATTCAACCCGTTTTTACGAATCTATCTTCAATCTCTCTCAATTTTTACTCAATCTCGTGCTTACTTACTCTGCACTTTCACTTTAGTTTGGCTATGAGTTTTCGTAGATTTAGTTAAATATTGAATTGTTTTAGTAATATGGGTCGAGTCGAGTCTGAGTTGAATATAAATTTAGTCGAGTATGGGTCACAGATTTGCATTACATGAAAATGGTTTAAAATAAGTTAAATGGATTTATTTGAGTCGGACCATTTATGACAGAGCTCAAATTAGACTCGACTCACCTGTTCAGTGGGTTACTAGCATTGCATCACTTTAGCTATAGGTGTAATAGTAAGCAAAAGGCACGGGACCTTCGTTCATCAAGAGTGCCAATTCCGCTTTCAGTTTCTTCTTCCTAGCAATGGGCTATGATTAATGAGCATCCACGACTCAGTGATAGAAGGAAATTGCAGACTTTCTGATTGAGCAAATCTTGATCTACTTATTGTAACCATACACATTATTTCACCTTAATGGTATTGAGCTTCTTATCTTCTGTGCTAGTTTCTTTGAACTACTTTCTTTCGTTGAAAGCAATCACTTCATCGTTTCCTCTTCGTTCATTCCTTTTCGGTTATTGCATTTCTATCGAGACTATTTACAGCGAGACAAATGTCATCGAGTCGCCCGTGTAATTTATTCAGCTTGTAGCGATAGAGTCAAATTTCGATATAAATGATGGAACGACTTCCATAAGGTCTTCCTGAGGACAATGTTGAGTTCATGTGCATTTGAATGCAATGGGGGCAGAGCGAGCGAAGGGGAAGTGCGGGGACTATTGAAGGACGTATGCGCAAAAGCATGAGAGAGAGAGAGAGAGAGATTCTGTGATTCTGACCATCGCTCACATGCAAAGTTTTCTTCCTTAGCCCACATACTTTTCAGTGCACTGTTTTTCATTCTTGGGACCCCCATACCAGACCAATCTTTTTCTCGACTAAAGCGATTTGCGAGAATAGCAATAGCTTTTCACGAAGATGATATCTATTTCTGCACCAGCACTTTATATTACAGTTGTAGGGAGAAAATGACTGAAAACAGAAGGCCAGTCCATACAGCAACAAGCCACTCCATAACTACTCAAACAAAGAGACATAGGATCCACAGATTAAGAGAGAAAGAGATGATCAAAGGCCTGTTTTTTCTTTTTCAGGCCTTTGACAGACTTGGTCAGCTCTACAAGCACTTAACTCTAAACTCAAAAGACAGTCAAAAACTTCACACTGAACAAAAAGGTCACTTAGTTACTAGCCTGACCACTGATTTTAAGGACAGGTGGCATGGAGGGGATGCATTTTATATTTCATACCATGGACTATGGAGAGAAAGAGAGAGAGAGAAGGTATGGATCATGCGCATTTTGGGTTTCTACCAGGGCCTCCATAGTAAAAGTAATGGCCCCAATCTGCGTTACTGCCTGTCTGGACATCGTAGCAACCGGATCGCTCCGTGAAGGTGTCAATTGCTTTCGGGGCCCTGAGATTGTTGGAGCCATCGACGATCTGAAGGTTCCTGAAGTAACTCGCCTTCCCGAACCCTTCTTCAGGGAAATGGCCGCTTCCCATTTGGGTCGATGTGTGTTCGCCGCCAGGCTCCGTGTTCACGACCTCACCTCCCCACTCGACCATGGACGCGCTGTCTCCCAAGTATGAGAACAGGAATGAGGGCCAGTAGCCCAGAACATAGTCGTCCCCGAATTGCATCCACCAGTGCCCTTCATTCGGATCCTTGAAGAAAATCACCATGCAAAAGGATTTCATTATTAATGCATTCAACAAACTTCTCTGAGGCTCAGAACTACCCATAATCAACGACATGACAAAATAGAAACCACTGATGTTTTTTTGTCTTTCTGCTACCATGAAGAGCTACTCCCTAGATGCCTTATGCCCTGTGAGACAGCATTAACTCCAAGCAAAAGCCAAATCCAATGAGTAATAACAAATGCTAATCAAAACAAAATCGATGCCTCCTGTGCCCTTTCCAAGGTAACAAGGCCCTAATGGGAATTTCTAGCGAGGATGCATACCAATATACTTATTTTTATTACTTTAATCTATGTACCAGACAGCATTGGCTTCCATACGCATGTTTTCTATACTCTCGATTTTCCCGTGTTTTAATTTGACAATCTTCTCAAAAAGAGTGTCCGAGTGTGGGGGTGCTTTGGCATTTACCTTCCAGACAATGAAGGTAGCTACATCTTTCAACCCTAGATATCTTGGACAGATCAATACAATATTAAATCTGGTAAAAAACACCAAAACAAACAGCACAAGAAAATTGCTAATCCAAACAACACAGATGTTTCTGATATGTGTTCTGAATTGCCTTGGCCCAATATGGCTTCGACTACTACCAATTCTGCATACCAACGCACCATTTGCCATATTATTAAATAAACAGGAGAAGTTCAAGGGGCGCTTGCATGGATGGATTGGGACAAAAACTGCCATTTCGCTTTGTTTCAATGTAAAAATCTTAACAGTGCGCATTAGCGCCTTGCTCAGTATGTTCAGCCTAGATCTAAGCACGGGATGAATTGGTACTTTACCTTCCAGACGAGTATACTGATATCATACTGTCCATTACGGTAAGCGGAGACCGGCGATATGCTGGCCCCCATCGCTATCTCGTTGTTGATTTGAATGAATCCCGAACACAGGAGGTTGTAACAACCGGTCGCTTGATATGCATCACTCTGCCAATTTTGAGAAGAGAATGAGTTCTATAAATGAATCACTGCGACTTTGGACTTCGGAACGCGAGATTCAATGATACAAACTTACAGTCCAGTAAGAAAAGAGCCGTGTGTTGTTATCACCATAAAGTTCTGGACTGACCTGCATGGTCCAAACAACGCAATCGTTACGAAAGGCATGTGCATGTGAAAATAAATCATCAGCCTCCATTTTCCAGAGAACCCCATGTCCAATCTACATCACCTGCCAACCAGCTTCAATGCTGTTGAGGTCTTCGCCGAAAGAGCCTCCCAAAATCCACAGCTGAGACAAGCTAAACTCGTTGGGTTGCTGTATCTTCGGTTCCCACACATTTATGGTCCCTTTGGCTCCGTAGTACTTGCCCCCATTGACATAAGCTATTGCATGCTGGTCACTCCCAAAATCAAGAACCAACATTTAATTAAAGAACACTAACTAAAGACAAACAAAAACAGCCACTAAAACAAAGCAAAGAAGTTGGAGGAAAAGGGCTAATCATTATCTTCACCTGATGGCCTCCTTGGTTGACAAGATTAGGATCAGCAGACTTAGGCTGAGGTATAGTTCTGTGCTTCTTTCTTCCATATTTTCTGACTGAGCTTGCTCTGAGAACATCGTCCTTCTTCGTTCTCCTAATGGGTATGGTGTTCTCTGGGCATTTACCACTCAAGTGCCAGAGCTGAGTCACTTGGTTTCTCCTTCCCTCCCCCGCTGTGGACACCTTGTTCTCATCATACAGCCCTTCTGGGTGATAGTTGGGTCTCGTCTGATCACCAAATAAACCCCAGTTTTTGTTTCGAATTGCATAAAAAAAAATGATGACAAGAAATTCTCACCAAAAAGGGGGGATAAAAAACAAAAAGTAAGATGAACAGGAAACATGTGCACCTGAATTTTGTGGTCTTTCAGGAAAGGGTGATCAAACGCTGGCTGCTCGGAGATATGGACGCAGTCTATTACGTCCCCATCTGGACTCTGTTAAATACCCCAGAAATTAGAGAAAAACGAAGAGAAATTCACACTATCAACAACTTGAAAAAGGAAAAGAAAATTAAACAGTCAATACAGCTTCCATCTGAAGAGCAGATACATCATTTAAAGAAATCAAGAAAATTATCTGAGAAAAGGAATAAGTAGAGGAACGAAACACTGAGAAGATCGCCGCAGCCGGAAAGTCAAAAACCAAAATGCCACTTAAAAGCGAGGAGTTTCAAAATTCAAGACTCGTAAAAAGCGAGCACTCAAAAGCCCATTTCCTTTCGATCAGCACGGGAGCTGAGACTTTTTCTCCTTTCCTTTTCTCATCCCATAAAAGCAAAGCGCATTCCCCCCCTTCCCATTTTCCTTCGCACATCCCAAACGAACTTCCTCCATGGAAAGAGTTCGAGAAGCAAGAGAAGCAACAGCGAGAACACAGAAAAGCCAGCGCAAAAGGCGACCTCGATGCTCTTGATGGCGGGTTTGTTGAGACGCCTCAAGTGCTTCTGAACTTGGAGCTTCTGGTTCGAGCTCGAAGAAGCAGCAGCAGCGCAAGCTACGGATGCGAGAGCGAAGCTCCAGAGGGCGGAGAAGATGACGGCCAAAGGCCTCGTCTTTCTTCGCCGGAGAGAGTGGAAGCCACCAAAACTTTCCATGGCTCGAGCGAGAGAGTCGAGCCGAACCCAGAAAGATTTGAGCAAGACCCTTTAAGGAGGAGGAGCTACAGGCAGCGCAGAAGGCGGAGGTGGAGCTGAGAAGCCAGTATTGCGGTTGCGCTGTGAGACCGGCTTCCTCGTCGTCACCCCTCCTTAAAAAAAGCCAACTTTTCGGTGGGATCGGGAAGGTCTCTCTCTCTCTCCGCGCCACCACAAAAATCCAACGTAACCGACCGCTCTCTCTCTCTCCCTCTCCCTCTCTCTCGTGCCAGTCTCTGCTGATCGTGCGTCTTGTTTTACGCTCGTGGGGAAACGAATTTCACCCCGCTTCAATGCACTTTCAACTCCCCTGCTATTTGAATTAGAGTTCACAAGAGACGCTCCTGCAACGTCATGGTGAAAGAAAAGATCATCATTTTCAACAGTACGTGTCGACTCGTTCTTGTTATGTATAATCAATGCCATTAGAAGAAACCAGAAAACTTTTCTTAACAAAATATTATTAACAAAAGGTTCTGTTAGCAAGTGCCTTTAGAAAAGACTTGAAAGCAATTCATGTATTCTTTTTCTCCATACGAATGGTAATTAAGTGTGTCATTTTGCTATGAAAACATTGGATCGTTTTGTGGGACGGTCCGAGTTCTTTTCTTGTCCGTATGAAACATGGATGTAGGATGGGTTTTTGGACAAAATTTGGACATAGGAGCATCCTTTTGATGTTTTGGCATTAAACTTAGAAAGGGGTCGATTACCAGACGACAAAGCACGGACCACGGAGGAGCCATCGGGCCAATGGAGACATGGTCATCGTATGATGATGGAGCGGGGACCGTCCTTCTTGGTAGTGGTACTATGCGAGCCTTCAAAAGCCCCGAGCCCGCACCACCCTCTTTTGTCGTCTCAACAACTTCGTCCGTCTCTTTCGGAAAATCTCTCGTATCGCGCCTACTCACGTAAACAGACCTCATTGACAATCCCAACTAGAAGGGCAATTTCTTATTCGGAGGTATAGTTCACGTACATCGAATCTACTACATTGGATCGATATGACTGATGGTTACGATCGTTCTGATTTCACCAGGTCCATATAAGAGTTTCTCATATAATTTTTTTGGCCATCAAACATTCATGAGTCGTTTACTTGTCAATTCTCAGAAGTTTGTCGTCTAATCACAGCCCATTGAATGTCTATGCGCACTATTCTAAACACTTTTCACCCGTGAGCGGGGTGCGCTTCAACAGCGAGCCTCATTGGTGATTCACTGCCATGAACATGTTCTGGATCTGGGGCGATTTAATCATTGAAGCGTTGATTTCGTAACCTTGATTATGCGCGGCTTAGTGGGATCTCTTTCCCCTGCACATCATTGCCCACTTTTAGCAAGTCCATCTTGTCTTTCGCCCATGGAATCCAAGGTTTTCTGCAAAACCCATCCCGGAAAAAGCAACTTGTAACTTCTTTAAGCACTCGGGCGGTGGTGTGCTCTGGTAGGACGTCGATTGCAACCCATCAGCATCACCACATCACGGGCTTTAATCCACGATCGCGTTCTTCTACTTAAACGAAGATTCTTCTGTTGTTAGCCCCCCGTTGCAGTATATCCTTTTGTGATGTCGGGACTTTTGAAATTTTCAATTATTGTTGCATGTAGTTCTTCTGCAGGTTGCAGAGTCAAAAGGGGCTTTGCAGATTGGCCAAGACCCCTGATGGTCAATGTTTCATCGTTTCTGGTTCGCTCAAGCAGGGTTCTCGTCTACCCATGATATAAAAAGCTTCCGCACGCTCGCATAGGAAAACATTCGGCATGGATTCTGATCAGTTAACTTAGTACATGACTGACTGTACACTCCGCAAAATCAATAGCTGTGATCTGATCTCCCTCGATTCCAACAAAAGAAATCCTATTTTCGCGCCGGAGACCTAATTTTTTGGAACCGCTTTAACCTACCGGTCCTAAGTCTTTTTGGGAAGGTTAGTTTGTTTGCACCTCAATGCTGTTTCGAGGTGATCTTTGACTTAAGATTTTCATCTCTTAACTACCGCAATTGCGCTTTTACTCAACGTGAAATGTTTAAAACCTTTAACGAGGGGGAATAGAAAACAGATGCATGGTAAGTTTGGTAATTTGAAATATCGTACTTTCTTTTTTAATTTCTATGAAGAATTTGAATCCGGAAATTGAGAGCACGTTTGATAACGATTTTGTTCCTGAGAACAGATTCTAATTAGAAATGATTCTTTTTTATTATGTTCCCGGGAACAATTTTTAAGCATTTTAAGCCATTTGGTAATTGTACAAATTTTTTTATTTTGGAATAGAGTTCTTTTGATCTCGTCTTTCATTGATTCTGTTCTAAATCAATTTCTTTTTATTTTTTAATAATTTTTTTACTTTTTCTTTTCTTTTCTTTTTTTCCTTTTTATCCTATTCTTTTTCTTCTTCTTATGGCCGACGACCTTACCGAAGCGTCGCGCCGCCCTCGTCGGCCGAGCCTCGCCGTGGCCGGGTGAGGCTCACCTAGCCCCACCGAGGCTTGGCCTTGCCAGTGGCCAGGTGGGCCTCACCGGGGCTGGGTGAGCCTCACCAGACCTCGCCCTGGCCTGGCGAGCCTCTGGTGAGCTCGCCGAACCGGTTGCCGGTGACTGGTGGCGGACGGCGGCGGACAGCAACTGCAGGATGGCGGTTGATGAAGAAGAAGAAAAGAGAAGAAGAAGAAGATAAAAGGGAAGAAGAAGACTTGGTTTTGATTCTTAGATTTGTTCCCGGAATAAGAATCAACTTTTTTTTATTCTTGATTTTGTTCCAAATCTACTTCCGGGAACAAAAAAATATAAATTTGTTTTCGGGAACAAAAATTTTACCAAACGCGATTCCAAAATTACTCTCGGGAACAAAAAATCATAATCGGGTACTATTTGGATGGTTAGGCATGCATGATAAAATTTATGGAATAGAAATAAATTTATATTCCATAGACAAGTTTCTAAGTAAAGAAACGCGTTTGATAACAATTTAAAATTTCTAATTCTGAAATAAAAATTCGTTTGATAACAAAATAAAATCTCTAATTCTAGGAGCGGTAACGATCGGTGTCTGATGGCCGAAGTCCAACGTTCGATGACTAGTGTTTGGCGTTCGGTGACTAGCGGCGGACGTCCAAAGTTCGAAGTCCAACATTCGACATCTAGCACCAAGTTCGGTGACCGGCGGTGGGCGACCAAAGTCCGGAGTTCGACATTGGAGTCCAACGATCGGCAATCGATGTCCAACGTTCGGAGTTCGACGTCTGATGTCCGACATCCGGAGTCCGACAAAAGGAGGCTGATGGCAGGTGGTGGGCGGGCGACATCCAACGGCCGTGGCGAGCGGCGGACGGTCGTCGACGAACATCTAGTGGTTGGTGATGAGCCTTCGACATCCAATGATTGGCGATGAGCAGCCAACGACCGGTGGCGTTCGACATCGCGACCGACGATTGGTGACGGGCGGCCGAAGTGGTCGGCGGCCGACGTCCAGTGGCCGGGGTGGACGGCGGGGGGGTGGCAACCGATGGTGGGCATTCGGCATCCCAGAGGCGGCAAGTGGGTGACGGACGGTGACAAGAGTGACGATGAGAAAAATTTTGATTTCTTATTTCATTCCGAAATAAAAAAGCTAAGGGGTGCATGACAAACTAGAATTTCTGTTCCAGAAACAATTTTTTTATTCCAGACTTGTTTCTGGAATAGAAATCCGTTTGATAAATTTATTCTGTTTTTCTATTTTTGGAATAGAAATCAGAAGTAGAAATCTTCTACTTCTCTATTTCTGGAACAGAAATGAGAAATAAATTTTTTTCTCATCGTTCGTCAACCGGTCCTTCATCCGTTGCCGCTGACCATCGTCCGTCGGTGGCCGGCAGCCTCTCTCGCCAAGTTGCCGTTGGTCGGCGGGTCGTCGGCCGCCGTCATGTGTTGGTCGCTAGTTGCCGGTCTTTGTCTTCGGCTTTTGTCGCCGCCGGTCACCGCGCCGTCCGAAAGGAAGAAATTTTGTATCGTTGTCAAACGAATTTTTATTTTTAGAGTAGAAATTTTGTGTCGTTATCAAACGGTTATTTTTGCTTATAAACTCTTCTAAAAATAAAAAAAATCTATTTCTGTTCTAGAAACTATTTCTGGAACAGAATAGTTGTCATGCGTGCCCTAAAACTTTTAATTTCTGATTTCTACTCAAAATCTATTTCTGGAATAGAAATTTGTTCCAGAAATAAAAAAATGAAATTGCGTTGGTTCCGGGGAACAAAAAAACAGAGAAATAGAGAAACATAAATTTTATCATGTACACCCTTACCAAACAGCCCCTGAGAATACTTTCAATTAAATTTTACGGTTCCAGTTATTTATTTTTGCTATAAACTCTTATGTAACCCAGAACAGAATAAACCCTCCCAATCTTCTCTATCCACATTTCATCTTGGTGTGAAGATAACCCATGCTACTTCCAGCTTTGGCTTCAGTTTTCTGGCAATCATTCAGGTAGAAACATTTCAATTTTACTCAAGTCAACTACTTAGGCGTCAACGTTTTTGATTATGCATATTTCTGATCAAGCTGACAGGGTAGAGCTGCTGCATTTTATGTCCGTCGTCGCCATTCCGCACATTGTCATGTCAAAGGAAGAGGAGGCGATCATGGGGAAAACGACAGTTGAGAAAAAAGGGGCGAAATTATTGGTTACCCCAGGCCATGTGGTGGACGTCCAGGCGGGACAAGTCAGAATTAATTGTGGGTGTAGAAAGTGGGACTCTTGCTTTTTATATAATTGGTACGACAAATCGTGTCCTTTGGAAAGGGATTTTCCATTTCTGAGGAACGTGGTTCGTGCGCATAATAGTGGAACATGTGAACATGCACTTAGCTTCGACAATAGCTATGTAGATGTGCCTGTCTGTCACGGGACCTCATTTCTGTTAATTTCATCAGTAAGGTCCCCGGCTTACGTAGGGGAGGACAGGGATGATGCGAAGAACCGGATGTTTTTGACAGCGTTGCAGGCACAGGGATGATGCGAAGAACCGGATGTTTTTGACAGCGTTGCAGGCACAGCCTAATCAGGACGAGAAAAAGAAGGAAGCTTCCTTCATTCTCAGAGGAAAATGCTCTCATGGAGTTCTGCACTGCTTGCGATTCTGCAGAGTGAATGAGAGACGCACAGTGCGGGTCTCCCCTGTTTTTGGGGTGGCCTCATTGCACCCGAACAGACCCAGAAGGTCCCTCGCCGGGGCACAGTATCTCGAACCTGTGAACTTAACGATCTCGGTCACGGGAACATTTGGTGTTTCAACAGAGAAATGAGTGAACCATGAGTGAACCAATGACGGGACGCTCTCCAGCAACTTGTGAATGGACCGATCCCTCTCTGATCCAACCCAAGCCCTACCCTAGAAAGTGAAGTGAAAAAAGGTGGAATAGGCAGCCCAATGTCCACTATCAAACCATAAAACTACTCCCACTAGTCCGAGCACCACCTTTTTCCCCTCTCCAATCTCCACCTAAATTTTTTAACAGATCCAGGCATGCTCACTCACGGTCTAATCGGTTCATGAATCATGCCATACAACCACAGTACCCCAGAGGGAAAAAAGAAAAGGTAAGGGGCCTACACTAGTGTCCTTGTCCATCCTTACCACTTCATGAATAGACTCCAATCATACCAAAAAAAAGGCACCCTTAATTGATTGGATACATTTTTAAAAGATAAATGGTGAGAAGGGTCACCTGTCCACACTCGTAGGCATGTCAGCAAGCTGAGCAAGTCCTGGTTGAGCAACAGCGCCGGTGGTCCTTCAATCAGAACACGTATATGACAGGGACATGGGAGAACCAACACTAACGCTGGCCTGGATATTCAAGTCATATTTCTACCTAAATCAATCTGGAGTGGACTCATCAGCCAGCAGAAAACGGAATTATACCTTGTCTTCATCAGACACATTCATATCTACTCACAATCAGAACAAGTAAGCTCCTAAATCTTGAGGCTTATCTGTACTACGAAAGATTTTCAGGAAGAGAAAAAAGGCACGAAGATGACTTCACTCTTCTCTGCCAACGTAACCTAGTCACCTTCAAAAACTCCCTGCAAACGTAACCTTGTCACCTTCAAAAACTCCCAACCTAAGCTAACGCTTTACAGAAAAACATAATCAAATACTCAACAATACATAAGTGGAGTTCCCTATACTATAAAAGTTGCAGATGGAACAGTAATTAGAAGCCTGGAAAAGTTTGTCATTTTGGGATACAGTTGGTCATTTCGCAGCATCATTACTAGCAAATACGTGCAACACCCTTTTATGGTAATAATAAAGGAAGAAAGAAACTCAACACTTACGTTTAAAAGAAAAGGAGAATATCATATTTTCTTATGATGAGGAAACCCACCTCAGGTAAGTCAGACATAAGCCAAACCTGGGTGGATGACCCGAAAAGAGATTTTTTGCACTTGGTGGTGCAAGAGGTTGAATCTGTGCCATGCACTTGATGCACACATGTCCACTTCTTAACAGCTAAACAACCCAACAAGGTTAAGAAAACAGAAAAAGAAATCACCATTCTTCTCTTCATTGTGTTTTGTGCTCCCCCTCATCCTATTGTGCTCTCATGTCGTGCCAATCAAAGTTAATTTAGAAACTCTCTTGTGTTCCTGTGCATGGTTTCCAGTTACGTGTTCCCTCTAGTCACAACAAATGGCCACATCATCCAACTTGTGCCAACATTCCTCAATTCATCCAACTTGCACCATCATTCCTCAATTCTTCGACAAACCCTACAGATGAAAGAATTTACTTCGGCATCAACAAAAATCTAATACACCCTTAGTCCTCAGAAACACCAGATAAAGATTAGGCAGCTTGTTGTGCCTTTACCTTAAACTTAAATATGGAGTCCTTGTTTGCAACACAGACTGGTGTACTGCAAAAACAACCAGAAGTTTCTGAAAAATAATGTCATCTTTGCATCTTCTTTCCATAAATTTTGTCTTCCTGGTGGAACAATTTAAGCTCACAAGCTGGAAATTTAGGCTAGCGGCAGCCAGTCCTCTTCCATAGACAACAGACCTAGAAAACCTTAATTTGTACTGAGATCTCTGCTTTTGTGATGTTTTAAACAGAACTAGTTCATCCCCTTGACATGGATCTTGTCCACATACCACAGGGAACTCTGAATGCATCTAAATGAACAAGGAAAAGAAGCAACTTTAATTGGTTTGTGCATACATTCCTGCTCCTTTGGCATCCTAAGCCATAATTAAACAAGATCCTCACTACATTAATGGGATCTAAAAAATTTCACAGGCTATGTAATTTCCCCAATTTCCTGAAAAGTTCTTCAACTTTGTTTTCAACAACTGAAAATATAAAAAGACTGAAGATTGAGAAGGTGGTCACATGACTATATGATAGGATTGTGCAATAGATGCCTCAAGCCAGGCATAAGCGTACTTCTATCCAATAAGAAAATCTCACTCGAAAGCCCATGCAACTAAGAGAAGCAATCTCCCCTGTTCTCTGCTCCTGATTGAGCAAATGGTTAATGCTGTGATAAGCAACTGAAAGCAGGATCCAGTGATTGATAACATAACAGGAGAAGGATGGTTTTGCATCGCAGAGTGCACGAAAACAAACACTGCAGTTGCAAAACTTCACACCTTACTGAGGAATGGGACGTTTGAGCCTTTCAATACCTCCAAATACCCTAATATAACCAATGAGGAATCTTATCACACACGTCCAATTTGAGTCTACCTTGAATTCTCTCTTATCATGGTCCTTGATCCAGATGGACATAGCGACATGTACCAGAACATTACCCAATTCCAAGTGCCAATCTCGAGCTTCCAATTTAATCCAGGACACACACCACCAAAAGACTCTAGTTATCATGTTTGCATATGGCAATGGCAATCCCATTCCATATATATGTCAGTTCACATAGCCACAAAACAATGTGACCCGCCTAACCACTTCAATTCATCAATCTAGACAGGCAATTATCAGCAAGACGAATACTGAAAAACCAAACTCGATATATTCACCTCCAATCCCAAATTAACCGAACCCCATTCAATCCAGTCGCTCACCAAGAAAAACGAAATCACAGAGAAACAAGAATGAAAACCCAGATGCCATATTTATTAATAAAACACAATAAATACAATAAATCTCCACCGGAGCCTCTCCCAAGAAAAAAAAAAAAATCTTTACAAAAAGAACGAAATCGAGAAAACGCAGAAACTATGTGTATAACAGAAAAGAGACACAAAACAAAGACCAACCCAAAAACAAGGGTTGGGTGGTGAGGAAGTTACTGTACAGGAAACCCACCCGGATCAGTCAATCGGAATGCGAGTCATAGCTGTAGTCGTCGTAAAAGATGGCGGTTTCGCTGCTGCCGTCGTCGTCGCCGTCGTCGTCGGAGTCGTCGGAGAGGTAGGGGTAATAGTTGGAGTCGGGCGGGGGCACGCAGAGGAAGGTCCAGATGAAGAGGGCGACGCGACCCAGCTGGTGGAGAGGGAAGCAGCAGACGAGATCCAGCAGCTGGTCGCTGCTCACCCGCTCCGCGATCGGAATGCAGACCGCGCTCTGCCACGCGCGGGCGGATTCGTGCGCGACCCTCAGTATCATCACGCCGTTGAACACCATCCTTTTCTCTCGTCTTTTTTTCCCTTCCTCCCTGCTGCCGCCGCCCGGGATTCTGGTGTCGTCAGTCTCGTCGAATCTGTCCGGGAAAATGGTGGGACTGTGTCGGAAATTCCCGATGAATCTTCCGGGGTCGGATTTGGATCTAACTGGTTTGGATCGTGCCTCTCCCTGATGGGTTGTTCTCCAGAAAGTCAATGGTTGGGCTGGTTTTTTTGTCTGTATTGGGTTCTTGGAAAGTCTCGATTTTTTGATGTCGTTGGGAATGTTTTTTTATTCCCCACATTTTCTTTTTCGTTTTTTCGTATGGTAGAATTATACTATCGAGTAAGACAAATAATTTAGAATGTCAATTCTAATAAGTTTTATAGACTACTTACAACAGAGTATCATAAGACAATTTACAAAACATGGTTCCAGAATTATAACTAACTAATTAAGAGTCAGGGCAAATTACAAAAAATCGTATAGCTATTCTATGGATTATACATATCGTTACAATTTCTAATAAAATGAACAACAACAGTTGTTTTAAAATATATTTATTAAAAAACCATTTTTAGAATTCATCACCATAATTTGTCATGTCTCGTAGTCAATTAATTTATTACTAATTATGAACAACTCTTTTTACTTTCATATTATTTTATAACTGTATATGTTCCAATATATCTTTTTAAATTATCACTACATGTTTTCAGATGACTTTTTGTTTTCATTTCGTCATTTTCCGACCTTGTCGAAGCGGCTACATCAAAGAGCCTCGGAAGATGTCATGCTCGACATGAAGCTTCTATAGAAATAGCAATCCCTAAATGTTTGATTAATTAACTCGAAAAATTAATTACATCTTCCTTGTTAACTCATCTATATGTTGTTTGCAGTAACCAAAATTTCAAGGAAATGAATTTTGATTCTGCTTTAGATTTTTAATTGCACTTGAGCACGGAAATCCTGAGAGTGGAAAAATGAATTTTTCAGAGTCTCCGTTCGTTTCACGAAAAACAACTTCTAGGAAAATGTTTTTTGAATTTTCTAATACGAGATGAAAGGAAAAATGTATTCTAAAATAGGGAAATGTTTTTTACTTTTGAAAAGTGGAAAACATTTTTCTCACTTTCTTTTCCTATTTCATGCCTTTACAAGCTCCTGCTTCTTTCTTTTTTTCTTTTTTAAAAAATTGAATTTTTATTTTTATTTTATTTTCTCTTTTCTTTATTTTCCTCATTTTCTTTCTTAGCCAATCACCGGTTACAATGACGGCCGGCGACCAACCACAAGTGAGCTTGAGGCTCAGCCAACTCGGCAAGCTTAGCCTTGCCGATTTGGCTAGGCTCAAGGCTAGCAAGCTCAAGCTTGTGGTGAGGCTCACGCCCTTGCTAGCCTCGAGCCTCGGGCCTCGCCAAATCGACCAGCCTGAGGTGGGCGAGCCTTGTGCTCGTTGGTGAGCTCGAGGTTAACTTGTGGCTGATGGCTAGTCATTTCCTTGGTCGATGACTAGCTAAAGAAAAAGAAGAGGAAAACAAAGAAAAGAAAAAAAAAAAAAGGAAAAGGAAAAATAAAAAGAAAAAAAGAAAAAAAAAAAAAAAGCAAAATAAATAATTTAATAAGCAATTTTTAAAATAAAAAATAATGAAAAATCAATTAAAAATACGAAAATTATTGAAAAAAGAGTGTATGAAGGAAAACATTCTATTTACCGAACAATAGAAAATATTTTCCAAAAATACTATATTTTTCGGGAAATGAATGGAGTTATGTTTCGGATTTTTCCTTCTAACTTTTATTTTTCCAGAAGAGATGCTACTTGTCCCCGATGTGAATAAACCTTCAAGTAGTTTCTTGATTACATGCAAGTGCCTATTAATAACTTCATGAACACCATGGTACTTGAGTTGCAAGAAATTTATTGTGTGTTCGTTTCGTAGAAAATGAATGATTTGAAAACTATTTTTCTAAAAATAATCATTTGTATAACTTAGTAAAATGAAACAAAAAATATTTAAGCTTAAATTATTGTCAATAATGAAATATTTATTATTAGTTAATTATTTTCGCCTTTTCCATTGAACATGCTTGCTTAAGAACATCGTTAACAATAAATTTTTCCATATACTTGTTACTTCATTATATTTTACCTTTTTTCCATATCAATAATCAGATTTCATATTTTCCTGGACTATGTACCCAAGACACTTTCCTATGTTAGTTTGGTGCTCGTACAAATCATCCGTATGGAACATATGGTTGGTTGTTATTTTAGACATGTAGCTTTTTAACTTTTGCGCTATTAGAAAATTAATCATCATGCAAATTTGAAAACTATATATATCTATGATAACTTATATTGCAATTATGAACATTAAGATGGCCATTACTTTAGCTTCACCTGCTTTTTGACAGATATTACGTACATTAATCTCACTGAAGAAATCTTATCCATCTTCCTTCCTTCCTTCCTTCCTTCCTTCCTTCCTTCCTTGCTTTCTTCCTTCCTTTCTTCCTTTCTTTCTTTTTAAATAATATGTATTACCTTATAAAAACCTATTTGTATGGATATCTATACCATAAGAGCAAAGCCCTTTCTGTCTCACTTCTACTCTTTCCACTAGCATCTCTTTATCTCACTTTTAAATTTTCTAAAGTGGTATTTGTTTCTTGAAGAATGAATAATTTAAAAATGATTATTTGTATCACTCAAAAAAATGAATGAACAAAAATATTTCTATTGCTCACAAAAATTTTCTTAGGCATAAATTATTGTTGAAAATGACAAAAGATTTTAATGCTAATTATTTCAAAGTGATGTAAACAATTATTTTCAGAAAAATAATTTCTAAATCATTCATTTCATGCAAAAAAAAAAAATAAAGCCTAAATTACTATGACAGTCAACCCTGTTGGGCTTATATTGTTTTTTTTTTTTTTCTTAATCTCCTTCCCTTTTCCCTTCTTCTTCCACCTTCGGCGGCGGTCAGCTTGAAGTTTGAACAGAATTGCTAACATCACCTGTCGCCACCGCTGGCCATCATTGACCGGCCTCCATCCATCATGGCCACCACCACCTTCGTCGGCACCATCATCCAGTCTCCTTAAAGTCATTAAACGTACTATTTTAAAAGCAAACGTCATCTTAAATCTTATAAAACCGCGTCATTTCCACTTTGACGCCACTTCACGTGTACAATGAACATCTTCCACCCAAATGCAAAAGTTAGAGCACACGTTTAAACCCTAAGCCACCCCATATATTCCCATTTCGACACAACAATCTTCTGGTTGATTACAAAAATGGCGAATAACTTTTATTCCTTTGCAGATGTGCATCCCTACTAATATACGAGAGAGGAATCGTATAAAGACATTCTCTTTATGACGCATATGGAGGAATAAAGAGAGGAGAGAACAAGTCGTCATCATCATCAATCTTATGAAAAAAGGTTTTAGAATAATCGTAAAAACCATTTTCAGTAAAAGGATTTATTAAAAACTACGAATCTTTTGTAATTGTAGTAGTCGGAGCACCACCAACAATTTTAGTCTCGAAAAATTGAAGGGCATCCCTTTATCCTTCAAAGTAGCCGTTTTTCTTTCCTAGTGATCATCGAAAAAAAAAAAAAAACAAAAACAAACAAAGCATGGCTAATGGCCAGACCATACTATATGCCTTGATTGTGATTCTCGCCGTAGACGCGGCGGCGGACGTCATTAGCGAATGGAGACCGGAGATTTGCATTCAAGACTGTATGGCCGTTTGCATGAAAGTCCAAGGTGCGACGGAGTCGGCCTGCAATAATCTCCGCTTGGATGTCGATTGACGCCGGTGTGGATCGATGGTGGGTGAGGATCTGCACTTAACTTATTTCTTTCGTTTCACGTCAGAGCATTTCACAATCGTCTCTTTCGTCTCTCCCTCTCCAGCTTCTTGTAAATATACAGCATTTTCTCCTTAATTTCCTACTATTTTATTGTTGAGATATGCCGATACTTTCGGCAGATTCAATTTGCATGTTTGTTTTGGTATAGTGCTTATGACATATTAGGGGGTGCTATTGGGATTTTCGATGATGATGGCATGTGATTTTTCTGTGATAAATATAACTTTCACGACTCAAAAATCAAGGAAAACCATACTTTTGGGTTTGACTGTATGTTCCGCTGGTAACAAGGACTCAAATAAAGTGCGGAATCCGAAACAAAATAATCATAGAAATACTTGGAATTGAAGAATGAAGTCTTTGTTTTCTTCGAAGTGGGGGACCTAAGAGGACTTCCTAAGTCCGATCCTCCTAGAAATCGATGAGATTCAACAAATACAATTGACTTTATGCTCCTCGATTGTTATCATGAGCGAAAACTTCTCTTCCTAGTTCTCGTAAACATTGACCGATAGCATGTGTAAGTAATATGTTTATCAGAGTGTCTCGTGGCAAACGATGTATCTCCTCGTCAAATGTTGTCCAAGAATGTCGCTCTGAAATTTATTAATAAAGTTATAAACTCATGACGATCAATTTAGTCATGAACCTTTCAAATTGACCAATTTAATTATAAACCCTTTGCCGATTTGTCAATGTAATTGTTCGGGCCGATTTTAGTTGGAAATCACATGTTTAGTAGCTCAAAGTTGGAAAAAAAAAAAAAAAAAAAAAAGAAAAGATACAGACAAAAACTTTGTATTTTTTTTTTTTCTTTTAAAGAGGTAGTAGAAATTGTCTAGTTAGGGGCTGTTTGTTAACGTTTCTTTTTTTTTTTGTTTATAAACAGATTTTGTGTTTTTTTTTCCAGGGAACAAAAAAGAATGTAAATGCGTTTGTTTGCGTTTTTGTTCCAAATCTATTTTTTTGTTCCCGGGAACACTTTTGGAATGAAATAAGAAACAAAAAAAAAAAACTTGTTTCTTGTTTAACAAAAATTAAAAACACATTTTCTCTCTCCTCTCTTTTTCTTCTCTTTTTTCTTTTTTTTTCTTTCTCTTTTTTCTTTGGCCGGTCCCTAGCCTTGGCCATGGCCGGCGACTGGCCAAAGAGGGCCGGCGACGCCATTGAGGGCTGGCGACCTTGCCGGGGCGTCGCCGGCCCCAAGCGAGGCCGAGCGTCACCGGCTCCTGGCGAGGCTCGACCTCGCCTTGGGCCGGGCGAGCTCGGGCTCGCCCGGCCAAGGCGAGCCTCGCCGTGGCTGGACGAGGCCGCCGGCCCTCGTCGACCGGTCGCCGGCCATGGCCGAGGTCGGCGACCGGCCAAAAGAAGAAAAGAAGAAAAAGAAAATAAAAATATTAAAAAATTAAAAGAAATAAAAAAGAATACAAATTTACCAAACGTGTTTTACGTTCATTTTTATTTCCGGAACAAGTTTACCAAACGCGTTTTTTTGTTCAAAAATTGTTCCCCGGAACAAAAACACTTTTTTCTATTTCTATTCCTTGGAACAATTTTTAAACAGAAGTGTTACCAAACGCACCCTTAGTGGTTGTCGTGCCATGTAAGACGATCAATGTCCACGTCAATGATTTCCAGTTAAAATTAGCTGGAAAGAATATATTGATAAATTATCAAAATGTTTTAATTAAATTGGTCAAACTAAAAGATTATTGACTGAATTAGTCATCTTACAATACGTTTATACTTTTTATGGTAAATATCCCATGTTGCTCGTGCCTTGCCGAGCTTATTTTGAGTCGAGGGCCAACACTTGCCCAAAGAAATGAAGGGCAACAAATAACGCCAAGCTAGTAATTAATCACATGAAATTCTATAAAAATGAAACTATGTCTTGTTCATTGACATCTCGAGAACGGTTTGCCACAACCAAGACAATCACCAACTACGTCATGTAGTTAGTTTCTTTGTTTGATAAAATGTAAGAATAGGGAGGAGCAACCAATGCATTCCCATCTATAGATCTTACGATAAGCTTTTACACCCGTTATCAAATGTTTGATTTGAGTCATAACCGTTTAATCACCTAAGTTAGATGGGTTGTTTACAACCTCATGAAACTCGAGTACTATTGTAATCACATGATTCCACTCCATATGTGATTCCACTGTAATCACATGCTTGTGTATATCCTACCGAGAATAGATATTTCCACCATAACTGAAAATAATCACGTGTATTTCACTGTAATTCTTCTACAAATTGTTGAAATATATATAAAAATCGTTGATTAACGAGTGAAGTTCACTCTTATTATTGTGTCTTTTGAAAATTGAATACTCGGGACACATATAAAAATCTGACAGAAAAAGAGAGCCTTGCTGTTCCTACAGTTGAGTACAACGTAGCATGCGGATGTCCCCTCCCAGATCCATCGAAAAAGGGCAATTTAACAAAGCCTCCACTTTACTTTTTTGCCAATTTTCATTGCACAAAGTTGGTCCCTCTACTGGTTTCGACAATGATGTGGTCTCCAGCGTCTCGTACCTTGCTTCGTTTGATGTCCTACCTAACCCAGATGTTAAATTCCAAGGGAAGGGTTTACATTAATATGATATCTTTGGGAACTGGGAATCCCAAACCCTCTTAATCTATGGCGACAGAAGAATCACACAAATTTTTCTTTTTTTTATTTCATTTTGATTAGGATGCTCGAAATAATTAAAGATCACATACCCTTTTTGGTATTCGATAGAGTGAAAAAGAAACAAATTAAGTTATGCAATATCAACTTTGCCTTTTTAGCTAGTGCTGAATTCCGCCCCAAACGCAAAGATCATGAACAAATTAGGTAGTGGGTGCAATCACCTTTCTCTAAGATTCCCCTCTTGGAGAATATGTAGAAGAAAAATAAAGTTATCAAATTATACCCTTCCACCTTTTTTTTTTTATTTTTGGGGGGGAAAGGAAGCTCCCCGAGGAAGAATAAATTAAACTAGAAGAAAACGAAAACTTGCATTGGGAAGAAGGTCTTAGAAAATCACATCTCCTTTGTCTTCAAGTGGAGTCTTAGATCGCTTTGGCCCAAATCTTCGCAAGTAAAACTTAAATTCTCCCTTTGAGACTTGATATTCCGAGACCATTTATGTGTTATGTATAAAGCACACCTGCGAGAGACAAGTTGGAAGCTTTGATGGCTAATCATTCGCATGAAGATGACTTCGGCCACATGCCTCTTTCTCTCTCTCTCTCTCTTGCATCATGCAGAGGCTTCACGTGGCCCACAAATCGAGCACCGAAAACCGATTTTCATCGAGATGAGCAGATCCCCCGAGCAGGCACTAAAGGGAAAGAGCACAGCTTTTTTGTCTTTAACTGATAATGAAAATGGCCACAGCAATATGTCACAAAATGTTCACCTGGCCGCTGATGCAATTTTAGTTCTTGAAGGCAGACAAAAAATGAAGCGTCTTTAGAGAATTGCTATGGTTCGTGAAGCAGTTTGCAGTATCCTTTGGCACTAGCAAAATGCTGCTACTGTGTTCAGGAACAGGAACGAGCGACTTGCCTCGTACAACGTCCGAAGGTTGCCCTTGTCTCTCCTCTCTCTTCTTGGTACGTGGATGTCATGAGGGAAAAGGTTCTAGAAACCCACACCCGAAGAAATGATGCCCACTGCATGTTGGTTGGTAAAATTTTTTCTTTTCAGAAAAGCGACTTTTTTAATCCAAAAGTTCTCGTCGGCAAAGTGACGAGGGGCAATTTACTGTTGGTATTTCTTCCGGAGAGAGATGGACAGCCCTGCGGAATCCAACTGCGGACAGTTGTCTTGTGCTTTGCCTCCCCAATCTTCCATCGTCCTCTCTCTCTCTTTCACTATCTCTCTACGCTTCTCAACTACAGTTTCCTTCTTTTTGTTCTTTCTTGATCTCGCCGTTTCCGGGTTGGGTATCTGTTTCTTCCACTCCCGGCTTTGATAATGGAGTGGACTACCCAAACAAAGAGGGTGGCATTGTAATCTTCCACGAGGTCAAACCAATTGTCTCCAAAAAGTTTCCACCATTGTAGATCGGGGAAGGGCACTAAGAGTCCTACGAAATTAAGGTTTTTCAGCAGTAGAACAACCAAATGATGTTACTTTCTTGGAAAATGAAAGCTCTTTTCTCTTGCTTTGAATTTCGTTTTGCTTCTGGTGATGATTTCCCGATTTGGGTCTTTTGGGGAATTTGCATTCCGTGTTCTGCTTCTTAGCTTCTCTCCCCCTCCCCTACTTGCTCAATTCTTGAAATTCTACAGATATTCGGTTCCACCTCCAATGTCTTTTTCCTCTTCCTTACTTATTCGGAAGTAGTATGGGTTGACACAAGTTTTTGATCAGCAGAGCAGTGATTTTTGGCTTTTTGATGAGGTTTTTGTTTTGCAAATTACATTGTCCTTTCATCTGCTTCTGCAAACCTGCTCCTCATATTTACACACCCGGACCCCTGAAATTAGAAAATGCCCCTCATGTCTCTCCTTCCACGGTTGTCTCTTCTCCTGATGCTTCTCATCAGTTGTCTGCTCAGACCAATGAGGTAAAAGACGATGGAATAGTTGAGCAGCAGCAGCACCAACAACACGATGTCGGTAATTGTGTCAAGAGTAGTCTCAAGAAGGCGACTTCAGAGACCAGAGAGTCGAGGAAAAAGCAAGTCCAGTGGATGGATTTCGTGGGGAAAGAACTTGCTGAGGTCAGAGAATTCGAGTCAAGGTTTGCACTCTTTCCTTTCTGATCTTCTATTGAACACGTTATGGATTTGAATGCTTAATTTTCACTCTGTTCTCAAGGATTATTTGATGAACTGTAAGATATATCGTGCCTAAACTGAGAAGGATCTCACTTTCTCTAGCTCATGCGTTTTCTAGTACTGATATAGAAGGAGCATCAGTTCTCACGTTTGTTTACATGAATGTGAGGACATTACAGGAAACGTTATAGTGGCCATTAACTACGAGCGATTAGAGGATCTGTGACGAGGTACAGTTCTTGTCTAAGGTAGGAAGAGTTGCGAGAGATGAACAGCAGTTCCGATTTGATTTCCTAATCTGGGACTTCTCAAAGATGAAATTAATCATAGAGATAGGCCTTGAACTGTTTAAATTTGTCTCTTAAAATGGTTCTTTTCCAACATTAGTGTGATGTGCCTGAGAAATGTGGAGCAGAGATAAATGGGCATCTTCATTGTGATGAAACACATTAGCTGAATCCTAGTTCTAGTACCTCTAGCTCAGAAAGTGTTACCCGGATCATGCGGACTTGAGGACCATTTTCTGTTGTGCTGCTGCGGAAGAAATTGAATGTAGCTTGCTCGAATGCCAAGAGAAGGTTCTCTTATCTAGGCAAAGAGGGAAGCGAGAGACGCAGCACAAGAATCAGTCTTTTTTTTTTTGGGCGAACAAGAATCAGTCTTAATGCAAATAGATAGGCAGAGGGTAGAATGTATAATACACGTCGGAATGAAGATATATGCTTAAAAGCTCCCTGATCATGCAATTGCTAAAATCATCGACATGCACGGCGTTTCCATGTCTGTATATATTGGTTCTAAATTCTATAGGTCGAGGTCGTGATGGCTTTGCCAGTTTTTCTTTTAATTGTCACACACTCTGCAATTTGCATCTCTCTCTCTCTCTGTCATATCCTCGAATTGCATCAAGCCTATTATTGTTCATGCATTTTCTGTTTCCTCGTGCAGTGAAATATACGAGAATTGTAAAGACGGCGAGACGAGTAGAGGCTGCGTCTGTATCATTCTTTGATCAGACTGGAGGGATGAAAGAACAGTTCGAGCTTCTTGTCTCCACATCGCGCCCCCCTGCATCAGCGAAATAGTCAGTTCTCTGCGTCGGTACCGAATTCCTGACCAAGTACCTTGCAGCATCTCTAGCTCCGGATTCAACACTTCATTATGAGAAATCGGTCTCGCAGATCTAGGCACTTGGTCCACGAAAGTTCATCTGAAGTATGTTCGAAGCTGACTAGACAACATATACAAGAAAAAGGAATTCATACCTTAGAAGTTCAGTTTTCCTTGATCTGAGAATCTGACAATGTTCCCCACGTTTCGCCACTGTCAGGAACATGTCACGTTTTCAAGATTATGATGCAGTAGTTCATCTCGATGCTCTATCTGTCTTTGCAACGAGCAAATGAGACCTCCAAAGTTACTTCCATTGCATAATTTGCTACTTCTAAACTTAGTACATCAGTGTCTCACCTTGAGGCAGCGGACTCGATTACTTCATCTCAAGTGCACGGTTGCGCGACCCGATAAAACCTAAATTGCAAATCAGGTAAGTTTAATCGAGTAATTTCCTTTTAGAGCTGGATAAGTCAGATCAATTTATTTTTACAAAATTTAGTCATCGTTTGGCAGCCATGATAAAATTCAAAATATGAGAAAGTTTATTCTATTTCGTGTTTTGTACCTATTCAAAATAGGATAAAGTCGGATATAAAGAATATATAGAACGGATAAAATTATCCCTATCCCATGAGAGAGGTGGGATAAATGCGAATAGTATTTAACATCTAAAATTAGAAAGTTTTTTTTTTCGAATAACAAACTTTTTAAATTTAAAAAATTACAATTATATTTAAATATAAATAACATTTAAATTCTAATATAAGAAATTCAAAATAATACAAAATAAGGATTTAGTTATTTTAATTTAATCTTATTTTTATTTACATATTCGAGATCAATGATGGGTGCTAAGGTAAAGATTCCTTTTGGGCCCGTCTTCAATCCGGCCCTGCCCATTGCTCATGTCTAGCTTGGGAGATGTCCATGCAATTGATGTCGATGGAGCGCAAAAATCTTCTCGATGCGTGGACATAATTCAAGGCAAAGTTTCCACCTTTGACTCCCCAAAAAGCATTTGAGGCTTGCTAGCGTGACGGTGCCGTTAGACTGAGTTTCTAACGGTGCATTTATCTCCGGGGAAATTCTCACTGTTCGCATCCTTAAATTTGGTTCTCTCGACCATTCCCTGAGAGCTTTCTGACCACACCATGCAGGTCTCGACCCTAGCCCCAGCCTTAGCTCTCCTCCTCCTCCTCTTTCTCCTTGCCCTCATCTTCATCGGAACCAAACTCAAGACCAAAACCTCCCGCCCTGACCTCCCCCCGGGCAGCCTCGGATGGCCGGTCCTCGGCGAGAGCCTCAAGTTCTTGCAGGCCAGCCGGGATGGAAACCTGAGCAAGTTCGTCCGGGACCGGATGGGCGAGCACGGCGCCCCCGTCTTCAAGACCTCGTTGCTAGGGGAGCCGATGGTGGTCTTGTGCGGGCCGGCGGGTAATAAGTTCCTGTTCTCGAACGAGGGCAAGAAGGTGGCGCTGTGGTGGCCGAGCTCGGTGCGGAGGCTTATCGGGACGAGCCTCATAACCAAGGCCGGCGACGAGGGGAGGTCCGACAGGAAGATGCTGATGAGCTTCTTCAATCCGGAGGCCCTGATGAGGTTTGTGGGCACCATGGATGAGGTGACTCGGCACCATCTCAGGACTCAGTGGCAAGGTACGTTTGATGATGTCGGTAGGGGACGACAGTTGCATTGTACATTCCTGTCGGGTGTGCTGCGCATGTTGAGTCAGTTATTGGTAGTTGATTTGGTAGTTTATCCTAATTAACGTGCTAATTATAATTACGAAGATAATCTGTGAGTGCGTGAGCTCCAATTCTTTTACGTAGCTTTTGTGCCATATGGTTTCTAGGCTGTCGATTGGAGCTATTTCCTTTTCTTTTTCTGGTCGAAGGAGCTATTTCTTTGCGGCGACGATTGATTTGTTTTTAGATGAACCCTAGCGACTACCATAGAATTGGAAGAATAATTAAGGATCAGTTTATTTTGAAAAAAAAAAAAAAAACCATTTTCGGAATTTTTTTAAAAAATTTTCTAATGTTGGGACAATGGGAAAATGCTCGATTCATGGAAAGTATTTTCTATGGGTTGAAAAGAACAAATTTAAATTGGAGAAAACGACTTTCTTTTAAAGTATGAATGAAACCATTTTTTCCATTTGCTAGCTTCTTAGCTTTCTATCTCTCATCAATTTTTATTTTGGTTGCCCTCGTATATATTTTTTCTCCATAAATCTTGTTCGCCATCTCCAAAATATATTTAGGGATGCATCTTTCATTGAAAATTTCATAATAAAAGAAAATATTTTTATGAAAATCATCTTCAAAGAAAGTAACTAGTTTTTATACGTTTTGTGGTTCAAGAAATGTCATTTCCTTTTTATCAAAAGGAAAACTCATTTTCCTCAAATCTAAACATATTGTGCTACTTTTATGAATTTTTTTCTTTATAAATCGATTATATTTCCATAATGTAAACACCGCAAAAATGGAAAATAATTTTTCGAAAATAATTTGCGTCCAAAAAAACACACCCTTCGTTAATGCTCTTTTTTATTATTTAAATTCCCATATTATATATTACAAAACAAACAAAAAAAGATGTCGATTCCTATTCGTTCGTCATTACATGTCATTTCCAATGACGCAAGCAACCTTTAGTAGATTCACACCACGAGACCAATTTTTTCAATTCGTTTTCAGTACTTTGTTCAAAAAAAAAAAAAAAGAATTCGTTTTCGGCACAGACAAACTTCAGAAAGACGTTCTACTTTATCTGAAATTGAATTTCCTGAAAACGAGAAACACCTTTGCGTCTAATCTTGAACTTGGAAATTTCTGTGAAGTTGTCGAGTATCTGGCGGACATTTATGGAATTCAGACTCTTGCCATCTTTCAATCTGTCGTGATTGGATGTATCTTGCCACAGCATTGTGGATGGTGTCGGACAACAAGAATGTGGCCGCCATTCACTATACAAAAAGTAGATCTACTGGATGATATTTGAGAGCGCCCTCGTCCGTATACTTCTCAAATCACTTGATTGACATCGTCACTATCTCCAAAACTATAATTATTTTCTTAATCAGTAATTTGATAGGCGATTTATGAAATGTATTAGCTCATACCCCTTTTTTCCCGTTAAATTATCAGTTTGGAGGATTTTTATAAAGTGGAGTCATTTTAATAGGTCAAGACAATCCTCAGCGAAGAAACATTGTTGTAAGGACATCACGTGTAGTATATAGAAATTGGCATATTGCTTTTAATTTGACGACTTATTTGAATGGTTATGGTACATTAAACTCCAAATTGCTTGCAAAATCCGCTCATGTAGATCAAGTTCATCTCAATTATTGATTACGTGAATTTTTTATGATAGAAACTGCATGATTAATCGTTCATATAATACTGTTTTCATGATATAAAAATCATGCGTTGATTTCTCAATGTTGTTCAATTTTTATGGACATCTCGTGGAATATACAGGAATTGAAATATTGCTTTTCATTTGATGACTTATTTGAACGGTTAGGGTACATCAAACTCCAAAATTACTTATAAAATCCACTCATATAGATCAAATCCATCTCAATCATTGATTATGTGAATCTTTTATGATGGAAACCGCATGATTAATCGTTCATATGATATCGTTCCCATGATTTATAAATCGTCTTGATTTCTCAATGTTCTTCAATTTCCAAACCTCAAGACCCCACACTAATGGCGTATAGCCACATTATCATTACGTATAATGATCCAATTTCTGAGGTAGAGTTCGAAATTCTCTCTTCCGCGTTACGAGCAAACTGCTCACATAGCTTGAACTTGGCTCGTTGGTGAAGGCAAGGATCAGGTGGAGGCGTACCCCACCCTGAAGCTGTATACTTTCGAGCTCGCGTGCCGGTTGTTCATGAGCATCACGGACCCGCAGCTCGTCACGAGGCTCGCCCATCACTTCGAGGTGTTCCTCAAGGGACTGATCTCGCTCCCACTCGACTTCCCGGGCACGAGGTTTCACCGCGCGAGGAGGGCCACAGACTCCATCCGGAAGGAGCTCCGGGCGCTGGTGAGGCAGAGAAGGGTGGAGCTAGAGCAAAAGTTGGCTCGGCCGTCCCAAGACGTGATGTCCCACTTGCTGGCGAACGGGGACGAGAACGGGAAGCTCATGCCGGAGGCGGAGATCATAAATAACATGTTGAACCTCCTGTTCGCGGGGCACGACACTTCTAGTTCCACCCTCATGCTGCTTCTCAAGTACCTAAGCGAACTCCCTCACGTCCTTGACAAAATTCTTGCAGGTAATCACGCATTTTCCTCCATTTTTACTCATTCTTTCGTTGTGGACTGGTGATTGAGATGCTCATAAGCTTCATTAATGTCGCGATTTGCAATGTTGCCGTCACTAGAGCAAAGGGAAATCGCAGCGTCAAAAGCTCCGGGAGAGTTGCTGCAATGGGACGATTTGCAGAGAATGAAATATTCGTGGAATGTCATATGCGAAGTCATGAGAATGACCCCGCCGGTAGGCGGCTCTTTTCGCGAGGCCTTGGTCGATTTCACGTATGAAGGATACACCATCCCTAAGGGCTGGAAGGTAGATTGCCGTTTCTAACTTCCACTGACGATCGAAGTTGTCACGTTTTCTCTTGGTTTATGTCAGAGATAGGAAAAAACGGGTGATCGAATGGATTCAAGTTCGTGCCCGATGGGACCATGCGCGGTAGTTTCTGACGGCCTGTGTGATCTCTTTACCTATGTAGTTGTACTGGAGCGCTGCTGTGACGCACGAGGACCTAAACTTCCACCCAAGGGCGGCAAGCTTCGACGAGTCGAGATTTGAGGGATCGGGGCCCCCGCCGTATTCGTTCGTCCCGTTCGGAGGCGGGCCGAGAATGTGCTTGGGGAAGGAGTTCGCGAGGGTGGAGATGCTCGTGTTCTTGCACAATCTGGTGAACTTATTCGATTGGGACATGGCGATTCCCAACGAGAAAATCATCTACGATCCCATGCCCACGCCTGTCAAAGGACTGCCCGTCCGTCTTCGACCTCGCCAGGGACTCTCGTGTTCGTGATCGAGATTTAGTATATTCCAGTAGTGCTCTCATTGTAATAGATTACCATGGACGCTCCATGCAATCTTCACCCCCCAACCGCCATGAAAATAGGATAAAATGGAAAGAGGAGATTGCTGCTACACTTTGCTTAATTTTCGCAATGAGATTGCATCTTAGATCTTGGGAATTTTCTCTCATCGTTGGCATAATTAAGCTGGTTCAATTTCGGAACACGGACCGGTCAAAACTCGTTTTGGACCGGTAGTAGTTCCCACCTTGAAGCCGGTTCGTTCTTTTTAAAAGTGCGTCCTGGACATTGTAGGGGAGATCAATTCTAGCTGTCAAAGCTAATTCTTAATTTTTGGAACGAGGAAGTGAATCGATCAACTTCAAAATTGGCGTACTTATTTTCTTTTCTATTTTTTTTTCTATTTAATTGCTCTACCTTATGCATCATTTTTACAGAAGTTCTCAATTATGACACTTCAATGACTAGCTTATGTTGGGATGCTTGGCCTCATTATTTTTTTGTGATAGTTTAATTAAGAGACTTGTAGGTTTTGATTTTGAACCGATTTAAAACCTGATTCTAGGCGGAGAACCGAGATCCAAACCAGCCAAGATTGGTTTCCAAAGTTTTTACTTGGGCATTGAATCAGTTCCCGTGTGAATTGGCTTGGGATCGGTCAAGTAAGACTGGTTCGATTTGGACCTTGAGTTGAGCTGACCTGATTGCTCATCCTAAATTGTAGTGCCGTTTGGCGAAGCATTCTGCATCCTTTAAGTTATTTGAACTCCCTCGACATGATAGATAGAACTAATTAAACTTGAATGGATAAAGTAACATGGTTATGTATTTTCTCTGCACATCTTTTCTCCTCCATTTCCACATGACGACCAATCCGACATGTCTTATCAATATCGTGACGATATTTAATAGGCCCAACCTTATTCTAGGAGTAAGAGGGACGAATGGGACGGTTGGCATCCGGGCATATTTTCAGGCATGTTAAATTATTGCTTTATACCTAAAAACATCATGATACGAGATGTCAATCCCGCCACAATTATCTGACCACTTAATAGACAACTAAGATCGATGAGGAGTCCGACGTTGCAGCCTCATCATCGCGCCGACAAACCGTCGTTCTCTCTCTACGCATTAAACCGGTTCAATTTCAGAGATGATCGAGCTAGAACTTGATTTGAACTGATAGTTCCTGCCTTGAGGCCGGTTCATTCTTTTTAAAGAGTGCGTCCTGATTGTAGTGCCCTTAGGAGTATTACGTGTCCCCAAGGTGATTTGAACTCTATCGATATAAGGACAAAACAAATTGAACTTGAACAGATCATATAACATGGTTAATCATTTTCCATGCAGATCATCTGTTCTCCTTATTTTTGTCACGACCAGCATTTTGATATATTTATAATTTTGATGTTGTGACAAATGTTTGATAGGTTCGACATATTATTTTGGGAGGAAAAGGGACGAATGGGACGGTTGGCCAGACAATCGTGTCATAAAAATACCTAGGAACACTTATTCCCAGCCCAGGCAATGCTTATTTGTCCGCTTCTGTCTCGGAACATAAGGTATCCTCAGTCGGGTATATTTCTTGTCGTTCTACTACATTGTTTTATCAAAATGACACGAGGATATGAAATGTCAATTTGATCCATAGTTATTCAACCACAAACTAAAATTTTGTAAACTGAAAATAGTTTGTAACTGATTGGTGAAAAGTTAGTAAGTCACTTAAATAAATATTGGATGATAGTTGACAGGTTTAAATACAAATTTTTGGGAAAGATAAGATGAGTTATGTTTTATTTTATCAAAGATAAAGAGAAGTTCTTAATTCAAGAAAACTAAGCATTGTATATAATTGACTACAATAAGAGTTAGTGATGCAAAACTAATTGTTAACATAATCGAAAAAAATATGGTAACCACTCTTATTAAAGTTGGTAATTTACAAAATAAATTGGTAGATTGGTAAATAAGTTAGTTACTAAATAGAAAATCAAAAATTAAAAAAAAAATCAAATAAATATTGGTGAATAACGTAAATGAGATTTGATAAATTAAAATTAATTGATAACCTAATGAGAGAAAAGTTGGTTATTCAGGATAATTAAAGGCTTTTTAATTCGTATGTTTTGATGAATTTAAGACTTTTGTGAGAAAAAAAAACTAAAAATTATCAACAAAAACAGTGGATAAATCTAAAAATAAAAATAAAAATTTTTAAGTACCTCGAATGAGAGTTGCAAACTGAAAACTAATTGGCAATTTAATTAGAAAAACCCAATAAATCGCTCGGGTAGAATGGTTAATTTCATAGGAAAATCGGTTTATTTTAGGTTTTGGATAAAAAAAAACGAAACTCGTCGAAGATGACAAAAAGTGGTAAATTTGCAAACCGTTAAAAGGAGTTTGCAATCTCGTAAATGTAATGATAGGTTACCAACAACTTATCCGGAAATTGGGTAGTCGGCATTTTCTTCTTCTTCTTCTTTTTTTACAAATATATATATATATATATATATTACACTTACCAACTCTTTAAGAAATCTATCTTAATGGAGCAATTGGTTTGTTTCGAAATGAGCAATAGAATGGTCCATAATCACGCATTAATCAATAGACCTCTATTTACCTCTTCAATCACATATTTTTACACGTAGGGTGGACTTGAGCCTTGAGGGAGTGTTTTATATATAAAAAATCACTTCTTCATTTATCAGTTCAAATTTCTAAAATAGTCTGAAATCTTATGGAGACGAGTCCAATTCAAAATGTGAAAATCCACTGGAGCAAAGGGCGATTGCGGCATCCAAGGTTCCGGGAGAGTGCCTTCAAGTACTATCAAGGCTAAGACCATTCCCCAAAGACCGGAAGGTGAAATGAAATATCTTCTGCACGACTGCTCCTTCAAGTACTTCCATTTGCTTTCGTTTTAACCGTGGTGTCGCTTGATCAATTGAGGCCGGACTCTTACATCGGAGTGCTTGCGTGACACATTGAGATCCGCACCTCTACTCGAGAACGACGAGCTTTGAGGAGTCGAGGAGGTTGAAGGGATCCCGGCCTCCTCCTCCATATTCGTACATCTTATCCGGAGGGGGACCAAGGGATGTGTTCTTGCGCAATCTAGTCGGAAGGTTTCACCGGGATATCGACACCGAACAGGCAAATCGTGCTGGGGGGCAAAAATCGAACACGCAAACACTCTCCCCTTGACTCGTTGCTTGAGTAATTATCAGTCCGATGCTTACGATGTGACTCGACATGGACTTACATTTCCTTCTTCTAGCAATGCCCCGGTAATAAAGTCAAGACGAGGGGAAAAGGGAACCAGGAAAGTTAAAACAATCGCCGCCCATCGAAAATAATTTAGGGGTTGATCTGAACTCTGTTAAAAGTAGGCAAAAGATCTCTTCAAGTGTCATAACTTGGCACAAATGGACACTTAAGTGCCATAATTTATGAAAGGTACACTTAAGTGTCACATTTTAAAAAAAGTAGGACACCTGAGTGCAACCTCCGACGAATACGTGGCAATTAAATATTAATATTTCTTGCCGATGTGACTCGCTGGAGAGCTGAGTCAGCTCTAATTCATAAAAAAAGACGTTGTTTCGAGTGTTGGCCAAAATAGAGCTCTTAAATCGGCCAAAATGACATCGTTTTAGCATAATTTGAATTTTAATATAATATAAAATTAAATTAAATTAAATTTAAAACAAAATAATAATATAATTTATATTTATTTAAAAAAAAAAAACGAAGGAGGAGGAAGGTAGCTGGTGGCTAAGGGCTGAGCCCTCGCCGCCCGCCACCTCCCCGTCGTTGTCGGAAGGTGGGGGAGGGTTGGCCGAGGCCGCCGAGCCCCACGGTCGAGGGCCGGCGGCCCCAGCCCCGCCATTGGCTACTTCCCTCCTCCTCCTTCCTCCTCCTCGGCCCGCCGGCTGCCTCCCCTCCTCCTCCTTCCCCCTTGCTAAATCTAGGTGAGGGCCGCGACCCTCGCCCAAATTGACGAGGGCTCGCGGCCCTTGCCGTCGATCGATCGGGGTTGCCGGCCCCTGGTCAGGGCCCAGCAACCCCTGCCGACCCTCCCCCTCGTCGCCGGCCCTTCCCGGCGACGGTGGGAGGCGGTGGTGGCGGCTAAGGGCGGCCTCCCTTTTTTAATATTTTTTAATATTTTTTTAATATTTTAATATTTTAAAATAAATTTAGTTTTAAATTAATTTTTATATTAAATTTTTTACCACATCAGCACCAAAACGACGTCGTTTTGTACTCGCTTCGCCGGAAAATTGACACGTCAGCATTTTAGCCGGATGGCACTCAAGTGATTTATTTTGCTTCGATTTTGGCACTTAAGTGTACCTTTCATAAGTTATGATACTCAAGTGTCTCATGGTGCCAAGTTATGGCACTCCAAGGGTCTGCATGTCCTTTATACACAAGGCAGGGCACTCTTGCCTTTATATAAACTCTCTTTAACTGACATAGGACAAAGAAGAGTGCTCCCTAAGAGATCAACATGGCCTATTCTTCTTCAGTCACAATCTCTAGCTACTTTCCTAACATTAAGAGGACTTCAACACCACAATTTCTAACTACCTATTCTAGATAAATCTAGACACATGGGGAAGGGGGGGTGTCATAATATTTATACAAATGCTCACTTTATTGTTGTAACTTTTTTTTGTAGATTACTTGAGTACCATATAAATTTTCAACCGATCGCTTGAAGATCATAATTTTTTCTACAACATTCACCACAAGTGTGATGCCACATCGGATTTTTGGCATTTGGATAAATATTTTTAAAAAGTTATGACACTCAAGTAGTAAAAAAAAAAAAATTATGGCACTCTAGTGACTACCATATGAAAAGTTTTGACATTAGTGGTGTCATTTTCCCTCTTTGTTCAATATGAGCAAATTATGAGACCAGTAATTTTCTTCCACTTACATATGTCACAAGCTGAAATTTATCTAACCAAGATGCTGAGTGAAGCAGCATTAAGAAAGGTGAGGGCCATGGCCAACGAGGGCGGACCTCACTTGAGTAGCCTCATCGAGGCTAGGGTAAGCATTAATGAGGCCGCCCACGATAGATCTAGTGAGGTCGCCCTAGTCTAGGCGAGGGTTGGTGTCACTAGATTTGGTGAGGCTGACAGGCAACGTTGCATCGGCCACTAGAAAGAAGGAAAAAAAAGAAAAAGAGAGAGAGAATAAAAAGAAAAGAAAAAAGAAAAAATAGAAAATTATTAAAAAAATTTCACGTCAGTGTCACATGTGATATGTAAGCCGGTCGGTATCCATGTCGGTAATATCCAACAAAAATGAATTGAGATGATTGAATTGGCTTTCAATCAAAAGACTTAAAAGATTAAAAATATAATAGGTTCGATGCCTTTTCCTGTAAAAGAGTTCAATAATTGTAGCATCCAAAGGCATGAAACATGTGAAGTCCCTTTTCATAAATTATAATATGTTTAATACTTTTTCCGACACCTTTTCCGGTAAAAAGAGATCGATAATTGCTGCATCCAAAGGCATGAGACATGTGAAATCCCTTTCATACATTATAAATATGCATTTGCAAGGGCCTCATCAGTGCCGTCCCTATCAGTGCCGTCCCTCGATTGGCATTTCTTCTCTAAAAACATTGCTCTCTCTTGTTCCTCATTGAACGATCGGTTCACAACCTCAAGCAAAATATTGAGGAGGAATGACTAAATTGGCTCTCGGTCAAATGACCTAAGATTAAATTGGCACTAATACTTTTTCCGACACTTTTTCCGGTAAAAAGAGTTGCAATAAGATAACTACAGCGTCCAAAGGCATGAAACATGTGGAGTCCCGTTTCATACATTATAAATATGCATATGCAAGGGCCCAACTTCAGCAGCGCCGTCCTTCGATTGACATTTCTTCTCTAAAAAAAATGCTCTCACTCGTTCCTCCTTGAATAAGCGGTTCACAACCTCAAGCAAAATATTGAAAAGCCATGAAAGTCCCGACCCTAGTCGTCCCAGCCTTAGCTCTCTTCCTCGTCCTCGCCTTCATCAAACTACTCAAACTCAAAACCGCCCGCCGGAACCTCCCGCCGGGGAGCTTCGGATGGCCGATCATCGGCGAGAGCCTCGAGTTCCTCCGTTGCCAACATGGCGGGCGCCCAGAGAAGTTCATCCAGGACCGGATGAGCAAGTACGACTCCCGCGTGTTCAAGACGTCTGTTTTCGGGGAGCCGATGGCCATCCTGTGCGGGCCGGCAGGGAATAAGTTCCTGTTCTCGAACGAGAGCAAGAAGGTGGCGCTGTGGTGGCCGAGCTCGGTGGAGAAGGTGTTGAGTAGGTGCCTCGTCTCCAAGGCCGGCCACGAGGCGAGGTCAGACAAGAAGATGCTCATGAGCTTCTTCAATCCAGAGGCGCTCATGAGGAGCGTTGGGGTCATCGATGAGATGACCAAGGACCATCTCAGGACTCACTGGGAAGGTATCAAACGTCATTAATCATTAATTAGATTTGAGATCTGCACCTTTTCTGATTCCATGATGGATCTCCCTGTCCTCTCCAAACTTGGTTTGAGTGGATCTATCCAAATGAGCTTTTCATACGAAGAAATTGGGAATAAGTGTAGGAAAGGTCCTACAATTTGTCATATGTAATTGAATCATAATTTAAAAAAAAAAAAAAAAATGTAACTGAATCCTACAACTTGTCAAATAGATGCAATAAATCCTTCTATTAACTCTGTCTAACTTCATCAATGGAAAATGTTGACGTGGCCCTTTTTTTTTTTTTTTAATAATTTCTCTCTCACGTGTGATAATAACGTGGCTAAAACATGAAACATAAACTAAAACATTGTCATTTTAGTCCAAATTTAATTTTTAACACAAATTTATAAACGACATTATTTTGGTCATTTGCCCATCACCCAAATTTAGCTTACCATTGGCCAGGGCCCGACGACCCTCGCCAAAAGCTAGCCAGCCTTCTCCCACCATCAATCGCCTTTTCTAGTGATGGTAGGGCGATGGCGACGAGCCTCACCACTTGGCCTTCAACTTTTTTTGTGTGTTTTTAAAATTTTAATTAAAAAAATCATATTTAAACTAAAATAGTGTCATTTTAACATAATCATGTTTTGATCACGTTAGCACAACATAGAAAAGAGAAAATAATGTTAAAGAAAAAAAGCCATATAGGGACTTATCGGAAGGCCTATACTATACTGATTTGACAAGTTTTAGCTTTGATGACATTTTTCATAAGTTTTAGTGCTTCTAATATACTACTCATCCTAAAATAGTAATAGCTGAAGTAAACATATATATATTGCTTACAGATTTTGCGTTGGAACGTGGCATTTCTGCATGGGATATTCTTGACTTTAACTGCATTATTATTCGTTTCTAAAAATATATATAATCCTCGCAAAATGGGTCGTCACTGGTTTTAAATCATTACTTGCTTGTCACTAGAGAAGCTGCTTTAGTCGATAATTGATGGGGATCCGATGATAAGATTGGCATCTCTGAGCATAAGCTTAAGTATTAATTTATCAACAATCTAAAATTGATTACTTATATATGTGAAGGCAAAGATCAGCTGGAGGCCTACTCCATCCTGAAGCAGCACACCTTCGACCTCGCATGCCGGATGTTCATGGGCATCACAGACCCGCAGCTCGTCTCGAGGCTTGCCGACCACTTCCACGTGTTCCTCAGGGGAGTTGTCGACCTCCCCCTCAACGTCCCAGGCACGAACTTTTACCGGTCGAAGAAAGCAGCCGATTCCATCAGGAAGGAGCTCCGGGTGGTGGTGAAGCAGCGCCGGGCGGAGCTGGAGAAGAAGACGGCGTCCTCTTCGCAAGACATCATCACGCACCTACTCGCGAACGGGGACGAGAACGGGAAGCTCATGCCTGAGGCGGAGATCATAAACAATGTGCTGAGCCTCCTATTTGCGGGCCACGATACGTCCACTTCGACCCTAGTGTTCATCATCAAGTACCTGAGTGAGCTGCCTCATGTACTTGAGAAGGTCGTTGCCGGTTAGTCCCTCTCTGCCCCCGATTTTCCTAAGTCACCAGTGCAATTTCATTGGCCTACATGAACGCACCTGAACATTCGCATTCGCCAGAGCAAAGGGAAATCGCGGCGTCAAAGGCGAGAGGAGAGCTTCTTCACTGGGGCGATTTGCAGAAGATGAGATACTCGTGGAATGTCATCTCGGAAGTCATGAGGATGACCGCGCCGGTGTACGGTGCTTTCCGCGAGGCCCTGGTTGATTTCACGTATGAAGGATACACCATTCCCAAAGGCTGGAAGGTAAATACATGTTTTCGTTCTCCGAAAATGCATCACCGTTCTGTCATTGTCCTCGAACGGTTGGGCAGTAATGGCGGGCTTACTCGTTTATTTATTGAATGTGTCGTGCACAGTTGCACTGGAGCGCATGCTCAACGCACAGAGACCCGGACTACCACCCGAGGTCGCTCACCTTCGACGAGTTGAGATTCGAGGGATCCGGGCCTGCTCCATATACATACGTCCCATTCGGAGGCGGGCCGAGGATGTGTCTGGGGCTCGAGTTCGCGCGGGCAGAGCTACTCGTGTTCCTGCACAATCTCGTCGATGGATTTCAGTGGAGTCAGGTCCATCCCGACGAAAAAATAATCTACCACCTCATGCCTATACCGGCGAAAGGACTTCCCATCCGTCTTCGGCCTCGTGACTAGCTTCTTCGTTCTTTCTTCTATGGGAGATTAGCCACCTGATGCCGATGTAGTACTTAATAATCAATAAGCTACTTGCTTGTTTCTGCCATACTATGAAGCCCGAACGCTTGGCGTCCGAATAATCGGGAAGTCCCTTAATGTTTGTGTATCTTACATTTCCGAGAGCTTTCATCCTGATTGATTCCCGTCAATTAAGCTCTCCATGCTTGGAATAAAAGGTTTCACTAGTATAACGGTCTTTAAGTTACTGTAAAAATAACTGCTTAGAGTCACAAATTCTTAAATGAATGAACTCTACAATAATTTATAATTATTTATTATTTAATTTTTTATAGTCCATAACAGACTGTTATTTTCACAATAAATTAAAGATTGTCATCTAATTATTTCTCTAAAATAAAAAGAACTATCATTCCACTAAAAAGCTTGTATTCTTATTGCACAAACAGAATGGGGGAGGGAGGTCGGGCATTAGCTTTGTTGCATAAGAGCACGCTTTAAGATCTGCAATTTTCTTTCGATGATCCGCAGCACCGGGCCAGCCTTCTCTCTACAGATCATTCCCAATGGAAGTATTGCGGATTGCACCATCATCATCATGGACCGCACCACGCCGACCATGCCTAATTGACCTCGGGCATCATGTCACTCGATTGAGACATGCAAATCACTCTAGCATAATAGACTTTTAATTTGCCTTAGACATCATCGAAAAGCGACATTAGCTCCCAAACAGTTTGCGCGAGATGATAAGCATCCCAATCCCATATTCAAATTCTTGGCACAATCCCGACACCGAATACTTCTCCGCCACGAAGCATGGCTTGCTTGCTAATCCAGATCATTCATATCTAGTGACTCCATGTAAAGGGACTGGATATGAACTTTCAATGATAGCCCCTTTTTTTTTCAACATATTAGGTAGATCTCATTAATAGGGTTTCCACGTTGTAAGAAGAGACGCTCGTGCGCAATCCCTCTGCACATGCTTACTCGTCATGAACTCGCTACTGCCTACTTCGTACTTGCTCGCCGTCCTCATCGCCCTCCCTGCATTAGCCCTTCTCCTCTCCGTCGCTAACAGGAGAATTCCCAGGAAACCGTCTCCCTGAGGCGCTCCTCCTCCTCCAGGCCGATTTGGATGGCCCGTCCTCAGAGAAACCCTGGAGCTACTCCACAGGGGCCGAGAAGGGAGGCCAGGGAGCTTCCTGGACGAGAGGGTCGACAGGCACGGATCATGCATCTTTGCCACGTCCCTCTTTGGCGAGAAGACCGCCGTGTTTTGTGACGCTGTAAGGAACAAGTTCCCCTTCAGCACGAAGGTAGGAAGGTGGCAGTGTGGCGTGCGCATGGTAACACTTTTTGGCTGGGGAAGTGTTTTTTTTTCAGAAATAGTTCTTTTCTATTTATATTCCAGGGAATAATTTCTGAGTAAAAGAACCCGTTTGGTAACTACACAAAATTTCTACTTTTAGAATAGAAATGCGTTTGATAACGCAACGATTCTTTTTGTATTTATTTGTTTTTTATTCTTTTTTTTTGTATTTATTTATTTTTTATTTGTATTTATTTGTTTTTTGTATTTATTTTTTGTATTTTTGTATTTTATTTGTTTTTTTGTATTTATTTGTATTTATTTTTTTATTTGTTTTTTATTTTCTTGCGTTTTTTTTTTTTATTTGTATTTATTTGTTTTTTTTTGTATTTATTTGTTTTTTATGTGTTTTTTTTTTATTTTCTTGCGTTTGTTTTTCATTTGTATTTTTTTTTGTATTTATTTGTTTTTTATGTGTTTTTTTATTTTCTTGAGTTTGTTTTTTTTGTATTTATTTGTTTTTATTTGTTTTTGTATTTATTTGTTTTTGTATTTATTTGTTTTTTGTATTTATTTTTTTGTGTTTTTGTATTTTATTTGTTTTTTTGTATTTATTTGTTTTTTATTTGTTTTATTTGTTTTTTTATTTTCTTACATTTGTTTTTTATTTGTATTTTTTTTTTTTTATTTTTTTGTTTTTTCGTATTTTTTTGTTTTTTTGTATTTTTTTGTATTTTTTGTATTTTTTTTTGTTTTTGTATTTATTTGTTTTTTTATTATCGCTCACGATCGGCGGCGGCGGGTGACGGTCGGTGGTGGCTCCGGGCGGTTGGAGGTGGCCACGGCAAGAGAGAAATAAAATAAAAATAAAAAATAAAATTTGCTTATTTCTAGAAATTGTTCCCTAACAATAAGCAATTTTTGTTTCTCGTTTCTATTCCCGGGCTAATTCTATTCCGGGAATAGAAATCAACTTTGCGTTACCAAACGGTTTCTATTCTTTTTTTGTTCCGGGGAACAAAAGAACGAAAGTGGGAGAAACATAAATGTTACCATGCATACTCGTGGTGGACGAGCTCGGTGGTCAAGCTGCTCGGCCCATGTCCACTCATTGTGGCTGGCGACGAAGGAAAGGTGATGAGGAGGATGATAGCGAGCGTTTTCAACCACGAAGCGCTTGCGAGGTTCGCCAAGATCATAAAATGAAGTCACTTGCAATCGCATCAAAGCAAATTGGAAAGGTGTAGCTATATACTTTATGACTTACATGTCAATCAATTCCATTGGAACTTCTGGTCTTTTTAGTTCGTTTATTCACCTAACAAATTAAAATAATTTGAAGGTGAAATGCTTATAACTCACACAAAGAAGAGAAAAAGATAAATAGGCTTGTAAATTCATTTCACCTTAAAATAAAAAAAGTACAAGACTTCCCCTATTTATAGACCTGTTACATAATCTTTGCTCTTCCCAAAATAGATAAAAGGACTGGACATGACTTTTCGACGGTGGCCCCTTTTATTTTCGGGCTAATTCCATAAAAAAGCATCAACTTTAGGTGGTTGGACAAATCTGGCCAAAACTTTTTTTTGTCTCATGAAAAAGCACAAACTTTAGGTTGAGAGACAAATCTGGCCTGAACTTTCTTTTGTCTCGTAAAAAAGCACAAACTTTAGGTTAAGTGACAATTCTGGCCCCAAAATTTTTTTTTTGTCTTATAAAAAATCACAAATTTTCACTCTTATCCAAAATCTAACCCCTACCATTAACTTTCTATTTGAAGTTAAACTTATTTCAGGAGAAAAAGATCTAGTCGTGAGGTTAGTGGATCTCATCCATGGTTTCTCTTGATGGGCGGTGATCTGACTTCATATTACGACAAAACGATAAAGTATAGCCGAGAGAAATTCAATCTTGAGATTTTTTTACTTGCTAGTGAAGTATAGGAGATGACACAAGTTTCACCGTTATTCTTCGAGCTGTGACTCAAACAATAAGACAATGGATGGTGTTAGCCAGCAAGTGCAGGACAATCAATGAATCTAAGTTAAGGGGGGTCAGATTTAAAATTTAAGTGAAAGTTGGTGATTTTTTTCAAAATGAAAAAAAAAAAAAAAAAAAAAAAATTGGGCTAGAATTGTCACTTGACCTAAAGTTGGTGCTTTTTTACGTGACAAAAAAAAGTTTGGGCTAGATTTGTCACTCGACCTAAAGTTGGTGCTTTTTTAAGTGACAAAAAAAAGTTTAGGCTAGATTTGTCACTCGACCTAAAGTTTGTGTTTTTTTACGAGACAAAAAAAGTTTAGACCAGATTTGTCACTCGACCTAAAGTTGGTGCTTTTTTTTGGAATTAACCCTTTTATTTTCAACGATATTTAGGTACATCTCATTAATAGGGTTTCCACGTTGTAACAAGAGACGCTCGTGCGGATGCTGTTTTTGCTCGTGCGGATGTGCCTCCCTAGCTGCGGTGCCATCTTGCTTGTCTTCACTACCATTGTGCTACTCGCTCTCTCCATTCTTTCTTCCTTTTCGTAGAAGTAGGAGGAGGTACGGTTTCTGTTGTAATGGTTGTTTCTTCTCTTCTTTGTAGCTCCCAGGCTTTCTGGGTTTTCTAACAGTTCCCTTTCACTCTTCTTTCTTGGTTAGAGTGAAAGTTTGGACCCGTTCTTTTGTATATTTGTCCAAAGCTATTTATATATTCTTACTTTTACCAAAAAAAAACAAGAGACGCTCGTGCGTAATCCCTTTGCGCATGCTTACTTGTCATGAACTCGCTACTGCCTACTTCGTACTTGCTCGCCGTCCTCATCGCCCTACCCGCATTAGCCCTTCTCCTCTCCGTCGCTAATAAGAAAATTCCCAGGAAACCGTCTGCCTGCGGCGCTCCTCCTCCTCCAGGCCGATTTGGATGGCCTGTCCTCGGAGAAACCCTGGAGCTACTCCATAGGGGTCGAGAAGGGAGGCCAGGGAGCTTCTTGGACAAGCGAGTCAATAGGCACGGATCATGCATCTTCGCCACGTCCCTCTTTGGCGAGAAGACCGCCGTGTTCTGCGACGCCGTAGGGAACAAGTTCCCCTTCAGCACGAGGGTACGAAGGTGGCAGTGTGGTGGCCGAGCTCGGCGGTCAAGCTGCTCGGCCCATGTCTACTCACTGTGGTCGGTGACAAAGGAAAGGTGATGAGGAGGATGATAGCGAGCGTTTTCAACCACGAAGCACTCGCGAGGTTCGCCAAGATCATGGATAAAGTCACTTGCAATCACATCAAAGCAAATTGGGAAGGTGTAGCTATATACTTTATAACCTACATGTCAATTGATTCCATTGGAACTTCAGGTCTTTTTAGGTCGTTTATTCACCTAACAAATTAAAGTAATTTGAAGGTAAAACGCTCATAACTCACGCAAAATAGGGAACAAGATAAATAAACTTGTACATTTATTTCACCTTAACAAAATATAATTACAAGACTACCCTGTTTATAGACTTGTTATGTAACCTTCACTCTTCCCAATAGATAAAGGGACTGGCTATGACCTTTCGACGATAGCCTATTTTTTTCAACGATGGTTAGGTAGATCTCATAAATGGGGTTTCTACATTATAAGAAGAGACGCTCATGCGCAATCCCTCTGCGCATGCTTACCCGTCATGGACTCGCTACTGCCTGCTTCGTACTTGCTCGCCGTCCTCATCGCCCTCTCCACGTTAGCCCTTCTCCTCTCCATCGCTAACAAGAGAGCTCCTAGGAAACCATCTCCCCGCAGCGCTCCTCCTCCTCCGGGCCGATTTGGATGGCCCGTCCTTGGGGAAACCCTGGAGCTGCTCCGCGCAGGCCGAGAAGGGAGGCCCGCGAGCTTCCTGGACGAGCGAGTTGACAGGCATGGGCCGAACGTCTTCACCACATCCCTCTTCGGCGAGCTGACCGCCGTTCTCTGCGGCACCGTAGGGAACAAGTTCCTCTTCGGTAGTGAAGGCAGGAAGGTAGAAGTGTCATGGCCGAGCTCGGCGGCCAAGCTGCTCGGTTCATGTCTAGTCACTCTGGCTGGCGAGGAAGGAAAGGTGATGAGGAGGATGCTGACGAGCGCTTTCAACCAAGAAGCGCTCGCAGGGTTCGCCAAGATCATGGATGAAGTCACTCGCAATCACATCAAAGCTAACTGGGAAGGTATAGCTATATACTGTATGATCTACATGACGTCTAGTCTTTTTAGTTCGTTAATTCACCTAACTAGCCAAGTTAATTAAAACTCTCCTCCTGCTGGGGCAATTACGGAACCACTGTATTGCCTAGTAGCTATCGATCTCTGGGCCATTCATTTTTCTCCTATTCTTTACGTCGTCAATGAAAACTTTGAGGAATCCGAGGAAAAGTTTGATGGTTCAGAACAACAGAAACATGCAAATTTTGTGCGACTTATCTTTCTGCTGTCTTGATGCTTTCCGGTATCGTTAAGGCAAAGAAGAGGTGCTTGTGTACCCGACCATCAAGCGCTACGCCTTCGAGCTCACGTGCCAGCTCTTCCTGAGCATCAGCGACCCACAAGAGATCGCAGACCTCGCCCGCCCATTCACTGCCTTCCTCGAAGGCATCATAAGCGTCCCCCTCGACCTGCCGGGGACAAGATTCCACGGCGCGAAGAGGGCGGCGAGGTCCATCAGGAAGATGCTCCGGGAGATCATCCAGGAGAGGCGGGCAGCCTTGGAGAAGGGGGCGGCATCCCCAGCGCAGGACCTGCTGTCGCACCTGATGGTCGCCACTGACGAGAGTGGCCGGTTCTTGACCGAGACGGAGATCATCAACAACCTGCTGCTGTTTCTGGTCGCAGGCCATGACACTTCGACCTGCACTGTGACGATGGCGATCAAGTTTCTCGGAGAGTTGCCTCACGTCTACGAGAAAGTCTTAGCTGGTGAGTTTCCTTGAAAACCCGTTTCTTAGCTTAAATTGGGACGGAAACTTCATATGATGTCCATTACTCCTGTGGTTATCTGTCTGTTCGTGCATGCTTGCAATGTTTTTCTGGGAACATTGCTATGAGCAGAGCAGAGAGAGATCGCCATGCAGAAGAAATCAGCGGGAGAGGGATTGACGAGAGAAGATGTACGGAAGATGAGAGATACATGGAGTGTGGTTTTAGAAGTCATGAGGCTGGCGCCACCTGTTCTTGGAGGTTTCAGAGTTGCCATGGAGGATTTCACCTTCTGTGGTTATACCATTCCCAAGGGATGGAAGGTAACATATACATAAATAAATAAATAAAATCATTTCTTTTATAATGTTTTCCATTATTCTTCAAAAAAGAATTATATTGGAGGGAATAAAAGGAAAGTTACTTCTTAATTTAAAATGGGTTTATCTTCTATAGACAAGACGGTATATGAATTGATGAACACGCATACCTTACATCAAGTATAGAATGTCGAAATCGAAATACTTTATTACAATTTCTTCATATGTGTTTTGTGCTGTAATGGTGATGATATAATCATAATCCTTTAATTGAATTCTTCTATCACAAAAAATCGGTATCTTTAAATTTTGATTCAGAAAAAAAAAAAATTAGACCATTTCGGCATCTTCTTGTACATTAGATCGATTCTAAATCACAAAATACTTCTGAAATTTAGAATTTTCTAAGATCCTCAAAAAATCCAAAAAAAAATAACGGGATTTAATGATAAAAATTAGATTAGATGTCCAATAACGAAACATTAGTTATTTGGTAATCAAACACGAATGAATTGTTCATGCAAAGCACTACCTTTGTCTGGCACTTTGCCAATAACAGAAAAAAAAAAAAATTAGCATAATCCCCGATGTAAAAAGTGTAGGCAGAAAAAATTGAAAAATCTGGTCGCTGTCTTAAGAAATAAATTATTTGTTTTAAGGACTTTTTTTTTTTTTTTTTGAAATAATATGCTTTCATTTTGATATCAAGACTAGTCTAATTATGATTATCACTACATGTCACTGAAAAGAAGAGATCCAAATGATTTTCGTGCAGCGAAATTTTCAAAATCCCTGCTGGTCAGCCTTTTCTAACAAAAAAATTAGTTTTTCAAGGAGAATTATAACTAATGCTGGAAATAACCGTGATTAATAAAACGAACTTAAAAAATTGTAGCTAAAATAGTTGAAAATAACAGTGTAATTCATCGATGTGTGGAAGATTTTCCGGTTCATGATTTTATTTCTTCATTCGAATATTAAATTAGGATTCAGAGAATGTTGTAATTATTTCTAACGGCCCATAGATTATGATTGATGTCGGATGTGGTCCTTCTCGACAAAAGGTTCATGAATCTGAGATGACAAGATTAGTTTTTTCCCCCTTGTTTGAAGCATGATCAATCAACGAGACAATATAACTTGAAAGGGCTTTCCCTTTCTTTTTTTGGTCAGTAAAGGGCTTTCCCTTTACATGAACGTAAATTGGTTATTATAAACGGGTGACATCGAGAAAATAGTCTAATTAGTTTTCAAACGATTATAAGGATATTAATTCAATCCTATACTTTTCAATGCTCTCATGTCAACGATTTCTGATGAGAATTTATTCAAAATGACTATATTTGCGTAAGGGTTTAGGACTAAATTGGCAAATTTTAAAATTTTAAAATTGAATTGGCATTTGTATAATCGATTTATGGGTAATTTCCTCGAGCAACCTTAGAGGTTCTAAAAGAGTTTACAGATGGTTTCAACTTTTGTTCACTTGAGGACCCATGAAATTGGCATTAATTACATCTCAACTTGCGCCATGACAGGGCGGTGCTTAAGTTAATTAAGCTAAGTTACCATGATTCATTGACTGAATAGTAGTCTAATTATCAAATTACATTACACAGTTGATGTGGAGTGTCCTCACGACGAACAACGATCCCGCCATATTCCCGAGCCCGAAGCTATTCGACATGGCCAGATTCACAGGGAGAACATCGCCCGCCCCGTGCGCGTTTGTCCCGTTTGGCGGCGGCCCTCGGATGTGTCTCGGCAAGGACTACGCTCAGATCCAGATCCTCATCTTCCTTCACCACCTAGTGAACAACTTCAGATGGACCAACGCGATTCCCGAGGAGAAAGTCAAGTTCGAGCCGTTGCCAATCCCATCGCGGGGACTTCCAATTCACATCCGACCTCATTAGATCGACGGTGATGTCGATTCGCACCAGTGTGTTATATAAAGCTAGGGTTCTCTTGTAGCTGGCGTGTTAACATAAGTAAGCTTAACCAGCCGTAAGTAGTAGGTGGACGTTTCAATCGCTACCTTGATGAGTTCATCTTGTGATTGCGTCTTTGTCTACGCGGTTTCATCGAAACTGCAAGGTTATGGAGTAATAATGAACTGGTTTGAGCAGATTGAAATGGCCATTTTGAGATGTAGACAGATAACGGATGGAGAATGACTCGTCATTGTATACTGTCGTCGGAATTTGCGAGAGAGTTGTAATCATGCAGTGTCGGTTTCAGCCGGTCGCTCGGCACGAAAGCGACTCCAGACAAAGTCTAACACGTGCTTCTTGCAACTTGCCTTGAGCCATCTGCTTCAGAAAGAATCTAAGAGCTGAAGAACCTCAACGTTCCTGATTAGTTAAGATCATAGGATTACTGATATAACTTTCGCCGCATGTTCCATACCCACCCCCCAACATCAATGCCGACAGCGATAAGTGAAGGATCGACTTCCGGGTATTACTCAGATGCAGACCAAACATCGTTGCTGAACGGTTCGATAATGTCAGATCCACGATACTCGAGGGTTTATGTCACATCCACAAATGCAAATTGCTATTGAATGAACAACGATCTATAACAAGAAATATACGAACAAAGCATGTACAGAGATCAACATAGGTCTAGGGCACGAAAGCCGCTAGATCAAAAGAACAGAGCTCCGCCCTGCATAAGCTTGAAGGTACTCTACACCTTTACAATTCCTTATTTTTCTGTGCAAAACTGCTGATCTATGCTGGAACCGTGCTAGAAGCTCAGCTTCACAATAGTCCGACGAAACTTAAAAAGTTAAAAAAGGATGTGTATGGACTAAGGAACAACAAAAACTTCCAGCTGCTGCTTTACAATTCTTGGAACATATCTTTCTCAAAGTCCTACTCGAAGGTTACAAAATCTTGAATGAGACGTGCCAACTTCATTGCAAGCTCTCCTTCTGTGCTCTTCCCAGAGCTTGAGAATTTCGGTCAATCATACCTGAATGTCTTGAAAGCTTAGCCGTTTCACTTGAAAAAATAAAACCAAGAGAATATTGCAAATACATGCCCAAAAAAGGTTAGGCAATTGGAACCTTACCATCGATAGTTCTTCAAGGAGGGACATGAGAGAACTTTCTTGCCATATGGGTTTGTCCGAAGCACGGGAACGTGGGGTCTTACAGCATCCACAAATGCAGCTTTAAGAGCTCCCTGCTCAAGAAAATGAAGACACGATCCACAGATTATAACAGCGCTTCTTCCTATTAAGTAACACCCAACATATATTGAACTGAAAGAAAAGTAACACTCGACATGAGGTTTTTCTTTAAACGGTGCTCTATCCAAAAAAAATCTCGAATGCACTGAAAAAAGTGACAGCACGGACATTGAATAATGGGTGATCCCCTGAACCCAAAGAGCAATTTTGAATACCTCCAAAATATTGGCTGAGAGCAAGTTCCATGTATCTCAAGGATTGCGGTTAGTATAATGGTAAACCTTTTATTTCATTTACCAAGCACACAAGTAAACTCCTACCAAAACCAAGAGGTTTTTTAAATATTTCGTCTTTCATACATATCATTTTAAATATTTCGTCTTTCATACATATCAATATAGTTTCTACTTTATGAAGCCTCTATTTCTGTACCAAGAGCCTTTTTAAAAATTTCATGTATCATACATATTCATATACTTTATGAAGCATCTGTTTCTGTCCTCCTTCCATTTGCCACAGTTTCACCATTCTCCCACACTTTTTGCAAGTTTGCGTTCCCCTCCACTTAAAGCATGAGGGCAATAGTTTAGAAACAGACAAAACAGAGACTTATACATATTTTGTAACCAAAAAGATAAACAGAGCTGATGCCGCAGCTCAAAAAAATGCCTAAAACCATTTAAACCAAGCCACAGCCCAGACAAGCAAAACAGAAGAGCTATCAATTAAGGACCAAGACAAAACTTTTCAAAATATAACAAAACAATTTATGTATCTCAGACCAAAACCCGATGCAACGAACGAAGAAAGTCTCTTGATCCATATAGATGGAAAGAACTCACTTATTGCAAGGATCGTGAAACTAAATATAAATCTTAAGAAGGTATTTTGCTGACCTTTGATTTTTCCAGTGCAGCTTGGATGACAAAGTTGCCAAAAGGGTCTTGCATGATCTGAGCTAACCGAGGATCATCTATCAACTCCTGGATAATGCGAGTGCGATGTTCTTCACCAGCAAATTTCAGACATTTCTCCACAACATTGCTGCTGTATTTCTGCATGGACAAGTCTCCATAATTGCCATCCAATTGGTCAAGTATATCTCTTGTTGCATGGGGCACGTGAAGCTCAAAAATAAATTGCACTACATAGTTCCTGCAAAGTAAAAGGGAAAAGGAATGAGATGACAAAGAGCACCTTCCCTGAGGTAAAACAATTATAATATTTTGCAGTAAGACGTTCCATGCTAAATTTAAAAGGGAAAGGAAAGAGAGATGTAAAAGAGTACCCAAATTGATCCTGTGAGAGAATTAGAGCATTGGATGTGATCCCACTGATCAGATGGCATTTCTGCTCACCACCAGAGTGACTGAGGCACTTCTGAAGCACACAACAGCCATGGCGGTCTGTAGCCAGCTCGAGACAATTAGCAGCAGCAGCTTCAAAGAGGAACTGCAGAAGAAACCACAAGTGCTCCATTAAATATTGCAAAATCCCTTTGATCTGTATGATGTTGCATTCAGAAGAATAACAACATCAAAAAGATGCGGTTGAATAAGAGTGAGTAACGGAGGACTACATTTTCATGTAAAGCCAATCCTTTATTGAAAAACCAAACATGGAAAAGGCAAATTCTATCAGAGTAAGTAATATGCAAGAAAAAAAGGGCAAAACATGAGAAGAAGCTGAGAAGAATTGACAGCAGAAAGCATAAAAACAGGCAAAATCTTTCCATCATGCATTATCCATGACATCAACACACACTCTTACCCCAAGGCACAAATTTTAGAAAGCAACTCTGCAAATGCAGGAGAGAAAGCAAATAGAAAAGCTATCAACCATACATTACAGGAAGCGATGTTCAAGACATAATGAAGTAGATGGGGCAATCACTCATGGCGATCCACCTAAATCCATGACAGAGATATAAAGTTCACTTTTGAAATGACACTTTCAATTAATGGATTTCATGATTAGAAAATGGCATTTGAAATGTGACCAAGCATGATCCGAGATGAGGTTTAAGGAAATATTGCACTCAGAAGATTCGCACCACCAACTATTGATAAGCACCGGTTTTCTAGAGTCAATTGTAACCTAGACTGCAATCTAAGTGTCGACTGTTGAGGATTCTGCTTTGACGAAAGCTATTAAAAACAGAGCTGAACATACTGAAGTTTAACACTAAGAAAAAGAAATACGCCACAAGAATCAACTAGTTAACTGACTATACACAACTCAATCCAATCTGGACAAGTAACAAGTGCTTCAATCATCTGGCTCCACATTCTCGTGGATTTGGCAAGCTAGAAGCTGAGTTTTAAAAACATGCTAACTATATGATCAAGAAGTTCTTGAAAAAACAAAAGTACTCACTGACCTCTTTGTATTCCAGCGGTAAGTAGCGTAGGCAGTGCTGAGCAACATGATTACCATTCGTGTTTTTCATTAAAATAACTATACCGGGATTTAGGGCAGAAACCACAACAGAGAACTCCTCTGCAGTTTTAAGGGTCTCAAGAACCTTTTGAACAACTCGGGTCCTGTAGTTGACAAATGACAATCAGAACACTGGGCGGAAGTAAAATCAGTAATCAAAAGCACAAACTAGCAAATGTGGGCATATATATACGCGTGCTTGTACATACATACATACATACATACATACATACATATATATATATATGTAGAGAGAGAGAGAGAGAGAGAGAGAGAGAGAGAGAGAGAGAGAGAGAGAGAGAGAGAGAGAGACCCATGCATATCACATGAAATGTGAATCAGATCACCCGGTCTCCTTGTGATAACATGAAGTATTTGCATTCTCTGATCATCATCACACACTTCAAGCAGCTTCTGGACCAGGTAATTGCCAAAAGGATCTGTCATCAGCTCGACTATATGGTCAATGACCTCAGAAAATATCTGCTCGACATCCTTTCTTGTTCCCTCAGAGAACTTCTTTTGAAGAAAGCGGCAACCATTTTGGTCCTTGGCCATGAGATATATTCTTCCACTGACTTCATCCAGACTGTTACACCTCTGCAACCTCAGATCAGCACTTCTAAGACTGGCTGTATCAGGGAACGAACCCCATTGGTTCAAACTCTCTGATCTTAAACATCCAGTACTAGGATTGCACAGGTTGTGCAAGTGTTGACCATTCAAATTAACTCTTCCACTCCGGCTGATTTGGCTTAGTAATTCATTTCCTCGGACAGAGCCAAATTTCAAAGCTCTTAATGCATTTAGGCCACATGATCTTGTCAGAATCTTTTCTGGCACAACCTGCTGGGAGATTCTTCCAAAGTTTTGCACAGAATTGACATCTCCAGAAGGAAACTCGACATGTGGTTGCTTAATGTGCGAATTTCCACACGAGTGTAAAAATGGTCCCTGCTTAGATTGTTCAAGTAAGTGAGCCACTGGCATCTCATAATGTGATTGACTGGCATTTTGATTCACTACCCTAGTGGCGAGATAGGCACCATCTTGCACAGCATGCTGAGAATCAAACTGATGTCTGTACAGGTGCTGCAGATACAGGTGTTGCTGATGCATACTGTGGAAGTGTTCCTCCTCTACATTTCTGCAAGGAAATTGTGACTCATGCATTTGTCGTGGTGAATAGAAGGCAGAGAATTGAGATTGCTGATTCGTGAAATAGTGTGGCTTATTAGGGATCATGGGAAACTCTTGGGTCGGGATAGGTACATTCGGTATGAGAGGAACCCCTCCGCTGATTGGCACTGCAGTAGCATAATTTTCAATTGACTGGCAAGTACCGATTTGTCGCCCACAGTGAACTTCACCATTAACTTCTACTAAATTTCCATTCTGTTTGCCAAACTCTGTGCTACAATACTTGTTAGAACCATAAAAGCCACCATCTTCTGATTGCCATACATTGTTACATAGGGACTCTCCGGCCAGATCATGAAACCTTAAGCTGACAGGGTACTGGCTTCCCGAGCAAATGGCATCATTTGGCATGGACATACAATTAGTCAAAGGATGATTAACAGCTTCCGATGTCAGTCCATTGGAAAAGCTCAATTCTGCAAAAGCAGATATGAAGGAATGGTCATCTGGCAGCTTCCTTCCCTCCATTTGAGCAGTTTCAACAAGTGATCGCTGAACTTCATTCATCAATACATGCAGACCCCCATTGGTTGAATATTTCTCGCTTGAAGGCCCTCTGCAGGAATTGACAAGCATGGGCAACGAGCTATCATCCAAACACGCCCTTTTCAGTCCAGATTCCCCAGTGTGCGAATCCCCGGAGGTAGGGTTAGGAATCTCACCGAGAAGCTTCTCGAACTCATCGAACTCTATTTCACGTTTGCCTTCCTCCATTTGCAACTTCACAGAGTCTGGAAATTCCTTTGCAGCAAACAGAGAGATTTACAAACAAGCGATTGCATCCATGAAGAGAGCTACAATGAATCAAATTTCGATCGTTAAAAGGAAATCATACTAAAATACAAAATCAATAACGAACCGAATGACACCAGAGCGGCCACAAAGTTGCCAGCTAGTGCAGCTGCCAGAAGTCCTTTGCAGTTGCTGCCAAAGTTCTACTGGGATCAAAGATTTGAAAACGGAGGGCTACAGCAATTCAGTCGCCCAGCATTGAACAAATTAATTTCGATAAACAAAAGACACAAGAGTTTGATGCAGGTAAAAAAGCTAGGAGATATTTTATGATTCGCGTTCACGAAACTCAGAGCACCACCGTCTCTTCAAATGAGAAAACAAGAAAGATGATGGCAAAGCTCTTGTGCAAAAACTGACTACTCCTGAATTCTGCCAAACAGAAAAGAAGAATCACCAATTTCAAATAATCACACTGCTCTGTCGTTTCTCCACTGCAGTGAGGAGTCTTGACAAGAAGAAAATATTAAAAAATATGTATACATATATATACTGGCCGTCGTATTAGCTGACACTGGAACAAAGAATCAACGGAAAGATCAACATAGACCAAAGCAGGACTACTCAGGTAAACCATCCATCAAAACCAAGAAAGACAAAAAAAAAATCGAAGTACCATAAAAGCCAAAACCCCCCCAAGTCCACAATCGAGCCAATAAAACACGCCAACCCAGAATTACATTACGATCACCAGGCTGATCAACCCAAATCGCAGAACATTCTCTCCTCGAATTTTACGTCCAATGTGCCGGAAAAGAAAATAAATTACACGGACAACTCAGACCCCGCATGACACCAACTGACGAAAATGTGCTAAAACCCCCCCAACAAAACATCGATGATCAGGCCACGATCGCCCAAGAAACCGTGATCCTCGCGTCGCAGGGGCGGAGACACGACCCGAAACCAAAAGGGTGTGGCCGAAACGCGAGAACAGAACCGAAGGCGCCGAGAACAGCAATGCAGATACAATCAGAGGGGCTCGGCCGATGCGCGTGGGAATCAGTGAAGGCGTACCGGTTTTTAAAGAGAAGGTGGTTCCAACATTATGAAAAGACGCATTCTTTTTTTTTTCTCCTCCGTGCCTTGTTGTTTCTTTTTTCCTCCTCCCCCCGAGAGACAGAGAGAGAGAGAACCCCTGAAGGAGGCGAAGGGTTTTCTCGCGATGTATAGAGAGAGAGAGAGAGAGGAGAGGAGGAGGAGAAAACGCAAAGAGAGTGGCAAAAGCGATGCTGGTAAGGCGGCGTGAAGAGTTTCCTTAAAAGAGCGAACTTTAAAGGAGAGAAGGAAAAAAATGAAAAAAAAAAAAAGAAGATTTTTTTGCGAGATTTTGAAGAGAGAGAGAGAGGGTGTGTGTGCGGGGCGAGTGTTGTGTCACTGGCGTGTCTCCAAGAAACGCGAGATCGAAAAATCAAACGACAGTGTCCAGCAACGAAAAAGCAACAACCTTTTCGAGCAAAAACGACCGTCATCGATCGCATGCATGGGGAGGAGGGAGGGGGATGGTGTGTTGGGAGGGCATGTTTGTTTCTGTGCCTTCTTTGCCTGCTGGGTCCTCTCTCTCTCTCTCTCTCTTGTTTGGTGGGCTCTTTTCCATTATTTTAATGTTCTCTTTCCCGGGATGGTCTTGTCATCTATACATGCATATAATATATATGTGTGTGTATATGTGCGTGTCTTGTTTATATTCGTTCTTCATGTTCATACTTTATTGTAAAAAGGGGAATTCTTTAATGCGTTGGACCGACGTAAAGCAATTTCTTAATGCCGCACATACAATTTTGGCGAAGGTGCGTTTATTCTTCTGCGCTGCCCCCGTGTAAAGGAATGTCCCGATTTTGCATTCGCCCTAGGATCGTTTGCTCGGGTCAAAAGTGCATACGGTCGTGTCGTTCATAAAGAAGAAAAGAAAAACCAAACTTGGAATAAGAAGAAAAAAGTATGGTATCATCTCGAGTCGGTAGCGAGTAGGTGATTGAATATTGTCTTTGTACCATATAAGATCCGCCCTTTTAATCTTCTTTTCCTCTCGAGTTATGATTCATTCATGTTGTTTATTCCTTCTCAAGTGGTTGGCTTTAATGGAGAATACGAATTCTTTGCCAGAGGGCTGAAAATATTCATGAAGTGCAAAAAGTTTGGAGCTTTCACATTCAAATGCTTCTCGATTAAGATTATCACGGTGACCCTTCTTCTTTTTCTCGATTTCCTAGACTCCGGAGAGTGTAAAGTGTTGGTCTAAACCCACGACAAGTCTTCGTAGGTTTTGGCCGAAACGAATAATTTAAGGGACCTAACTTTTTGTACCTCTTCTTTTTTATTTGTGGTTTTTGGCAAGGCCTAGTTAGGCGACAAGCTCGACCTCCTTTTAGGCTCCACCAAAGTAATTTTTGGGTAACTTTACAGAGCTCCTTTCCATACAATGACCAATTGATGCACATTGCAAATTGCTCTTTGCCCAAAAGGGCGAAAGAAAGAACGACCGGACAAGAAAAGTTTAAGAACGTAGAGATTATCTTTTTTAATTTACCGTCGATCAATTTATGAGGAGATAATGATTTGGACACCCAAATTATCCGTGTCTCGTTCTACTATATAGATGAACACCTCCTCGGTCAAATTCGGGCTAGCAAGGTCTTTGGATATCTTCTTCTTTGTTCTAGATAAAATTGAATTCAAGTACATATTCTCACCGTAGATTATCAAATCAATATTTGTCTTTGTGGACAACAAAGTCTCTTGGATTTTGGTAACGCCGATGCACTGTGCAACTTCGTGGAACTTGATATGTAACTTCCTTCAAATTTTTTAGGAGAGTAATAAATGATTTCCATCAATCAATATGAGTAAATAGAAGCGGAGTTTTAGGTTGCCCTTAATTGTTTCTCCACTTTCAAGCGAGTCAAAAGGAAATAATTATCGATTTTCAGAAAAAGAAGAAAAATAAAAATAAAATTCCACGACACTAATCCTCCTACTAACTAATCGCAATTTTAAAAAGGGAAATTACGAGTAGAAAATTTCAAAAAGGTCAAGAATCCCCATATCTCAACAAACAACAAATCGAGTCGAACCGCACCAGCGGACTCCACGACCAATCCGCCAAATCCAAATCGAAACCGACGGGGACAGAAGGATTCCTTCGTTGCAACCCTCGTTTTTTTAGCACTCGCCATGCGAATCAAATTCATGAATTTTTTTTTTTTAAAATTAAGGGCCGAGTTTAATGAAGAGAATTCTAATCGCCCGTGGTTTAAAATTAAATCCCATTTACTTATATTTGTCGAAATTAGGCACAAAAAAAAAAAGAGAAAGAAAATCCCATTTATTCGTCCACCCCTTTAGTTTCACAAAAATGCTGAAATTCGCAGCTATCTTTTTGGTTTTTGACTGGAGAGTTCCGACCCTGTATTCTTCATAGCCTAAACATCATGTAATTCCAAGCTGAGGAAGAATCGACCATTGACCCTGACCTCACCATAAAAATCTTTGACCAGAAGAAACGATCTTTAACTTTTTACTCTCTTGACCGACTCCACCATTGACTTGCTTTTGCGGTTCCTTTCTTCGCCGTTGCAAAAGTAGCTTGTATAAATGGATCCCCCCCTCTGAAATCAAACCCGCGTCTCCGAATGGACCGTGTTTGCCTATATATATATCGGAAAGGATACTGCTTTGGATTGACCAACTTGTTAAGGAACCGACTTGTGCCTGCCGACCGAACCACTTGCTGCAAATAGCTAAACGCGTGGACCGCCCAGTAGGACTTAAGTCCGTGTCTTACCTAATCCATGGTGCTGATGCGATATTCCGGAGGAGCTTTCTAGGATGAGCTTCTCTGGCTGAGAATGAAAGACACGAAAGGGGCGAAGGAGCAGTCCATGCCGATGCAGGGTGGAGTCGGCCTGATATCGAGCGCACCACAACTCGCATGGGTCTCTCCATTGTCTAGGATTGGCGCGTCGAGGTGGCAATTTTTAAAAAACTATAAAAAAATTATCAAAATAGTCATACATCTATTGTACTTTGGCAATGCCATTCGAAACTTTTTAATTATTTCAATTGAGACTATTCGGCCAATTTTAACTAGAAATCACTGACGGTGATATCAATAAGTCAGCGCTAATGTGAACAATTTTGTTATTTTTCTTTCTTTCTTTCTTTTCTTTTTTTTTCTTTCCAAGCTCATCAAGGGTTTCGAGTTGACCCTCATCAACCATAGGTGAGGGTAGGCAACCCTCACCGACTTGGATGAAAAAAAACTAATAAAATTTCAATTTTTATAAAAATATATATATATATATATATAATTTATTTACAATTAGTACCGGTTCACATAAAATAGCCGATATCTATGCCAATGATTTCTTGCTAATGACTCTATTTATCCTATCCGCAAAGGGAATAGGATTAACCGGATGAACTCAATTGACAAAATATAAAAAGATTTACAATTTAATTAATAAAATTAAAAAGTTTAGGACTGAATTGGTATAAACGCGATAGGTTTAGGAATCTTTTGATAATTTTCTCCAACGTGGAGACAACCCAATCCCAAGTGCACTACAACTCACATAGGTCTCTCCATTGTCTAGGGATTGTCGCTCCAAGGGAGCAGTTTTCGAAAGTTTGTGGGCACGTCCCACTGATTTAAGATGTAATGTTTTGCTTGATGACAAAAAATAATCGTGTAATTTAGGATCCACTTGTTTGAAAGAATACTATCCCGGAAAAACTATTTCGACCTTCACGTTTGAAAAAATATCAATCGATTTACATAAAACATTTTTCACGGACTAAAACTAACAAGTTTAGATTAAAAGAAAGACCATTTTCCCTTTTAGTAACAAGGAAAGTCACTTTCCACAAATTACCAAAAAAAAAAATGAAATATTTTTCTTGAAAATGATTTCGATGTGAAAAATTGTCCTTTATCGTGAAGTGTCCAGTGAATTGCATTTATAAGAGAGAATTTTATGACGAGGGAAAACACTTTCAAACGAATATTATCCCATTTTCAGATTTGGAAATCCATTTTCTTAATTTTAAACACATATATTTTCTTTCACTATAAACGGTTCTTTGTGGACTGATCATTTTTCAGCAAATTAAACGCTTCAAAGTTTAAAAAATCAAGTCGTGGAAAACTGCTTCTCCCCAACTGACCCCACCCCTAGTGTTTTTTAATCATTCTATCGTATCGATACGGCTAAAAAGTTTGCTCCAATTGGGAGTGCCCCCATGGCCACGTGGACGGCTCTCCGTCGATTGAGTCCACAGTCCCGATGCCAAGCCAAGGCCCAAGTCGTGCAACGACTCAAACCCCATTCGTCTTTTCTTGTCTGTGGGCCAATGGGATTCGATCCTTTTACTTTCGACAACCCTGTCGCTGAAGGTTTCGGAGAGAGAAATCTGTTTCCGGTCCCTTTCGTTCGTCCTGAGAATTACGCGGAAGTTGTCTCCATTGGGACATTTACCGCAAGACAGTGACGTTATGATTTTCCTTCTCAGGGGGGCCCCTTTCATTCTATTTTTTTTTCGCCTTCTGACGATGCAGGACACCGCCACGAACTTGCCAACGAATTAACATCGTCCAGTGCACGTCTACAGTTACAACGCACTGTTACGTCCGCGCAATGGAAATGGATGAACCCGGTACAAAACATAGACGGACGAATCCGTAATCTCTTGCCACCTTTCACCAGCCTGACAGAAATTCCTGAATTCCCTCGGGCATGAGAAGTCCCGTATGGAACCCCATAGATGCGACCAAGGACGAGGAAACATTCCATTAGGTGTGATGAGATTGTCGTTGAACGAGAGAGCAACTCAAAAGAAAAAGATTTTTCTAGTCCAAAAATTGTTGCAAGCATACATCATTTTGCAAAGTCCCGCGCTACCTGCAACACTTGCTTTTAAGCCTAGTCATATCATCAATCAACTTAATTTACAAAAATAAGGAGAATAAGAGAAAGCCGAGACGCCATTGCCATTGCCATCAATGTACTTCTTCCGAGAGAAGGTCTAGATTTATTTGCTCTCTGTCTCTCACATCCCTCAATATCCGTAACCTGGGACAACAGTGAAAGGAAAAGAATCGCCATCAGCTTAGCATGCATATCAAGTAATGAAAGCATGAGCTATTGTCTCATGACCACACAGCCATCCCATTTGAAGGTTCAGAAGGGAAAATCACCTGAGTTGTCCATGGGATTGCCAGCCGGAACTGATTCAGGCTCCTTGATCTCAACAACTACACAATCTGACATCAAGAACGTTTTTGCTACAGAAGCCGCATGCTCCAAGCAACACCGAACCACCTGATCGAAAAAAAAAAAAAAAGAGAGAAAAACTCTCAGGGTTAGGCCAACCCTTTTCGAGCAGAGAGAACTAGATTCTCTTCCAGTAGTAGACTAAGCACGTTGAAAGATGGGAAGACAAAAACAACAGCTTATTTGTTCTCGTATACAGCCATCAAAAGCAGATCATATCAGGTTCCACGTTCTTCAAAAAGTCATTCCCAGTCCAATTACCTCACAAGTCCAGAGTTTCGACGTTACTGGCGTCAAAGCTACATATATTACATTAGTTATTGCACAATTACACACGCACAACCAATTCTTATAACCGACCGTTTTATTCTGGAACTAGCTTTATGTACACCACCAGATTTATGACCACCTGCCACTTTTCCTCAAGAAGGAATAATCAAGGAAGTAGCACTGATGAAAAAATGACATCACAACAGCACCTCATTGTTCCCACCTTTTCAATTCAAGTAACTATACACTAGAGCTCACCTTAGTGGGATCAATGATTCCAGCAGCCATTAAATCTTCATAATTGCCAGTTGCAGCATTATATCCATACTTAGGATTGTCATTTGAGAGAATCTGGGGTAAGATTACAAATGAGTCATCAAAATCAACCAAAATTGAGGTTAAACGACTGTAGCTATGAACTAACGGCAGAACTTACCTTCTCACTGACCACACTTCCATTAACACCGGCATTCTTGGCAATCAACTTCAGAGGGTAACTCAGAGCCCGCTTAACAATGTCTGCCCCAACCTATGATCAACCAAAATTATTCAGATCAAAACCTATACGGCTGAAAGCTTATCTACAAGATGACTAAGTTAAAAATATACTCAAAGGAGGCTAGGGGCTTTAAATTTACATTTTATTTTTATTCTGTGCCAAAGGTATTATTGAGAAAGTTTTCATTCTGAAATGGAAATGAAAACGGAATTTGAAAACTTTTCAGAAACCAAACAGGCTCTAGATGGCTTCCATCTTTTTCCTCCCAGGAACAGAAACTGCACATGGACCGAGTAGAGACTTTAACCATAATTACACGCTCCAGATGTATACATAAAAGTTTACCTTTTCTTCATCATTTCCAAGCGTGTCCTTGATGGCATCAACCTTTGATGCAAGTCTCAGCAAAGTGCAGCCACCACCAACAACAATTCCCTCCTCAACAGCAGCCTGATAACAAAAAGTGGTGCATTCAGCATTTTTTTTTCAAGTCCCTCGATAACTCAAAACATACAAGTAGACTTGACTAGTAACATAAATTTCATCAGAGAACTTCTGCAGAGTATGCAAATTACCTTGGTGGCATTGAGAGCATCTTCAACTCTCAACTTCTTTTCTTTTAGCTCCGTCTCAGTTTGTGCTCCGACCTTCAAAAGTGACACCAAATCAATACATAGAGTAAAAGACCACATATAAAGCTCAATGCTAAAGCAAACTAATGTTTACCTGTATGACAGCAACACCACCAGAGAGTTTTGCAATCCTTTCATTAAGCTTTTCTTTCTCATACTCTTGCTCCGCAGCCTACAAAAAGTAAGATGCGTGTATGCATTAGTGCCTGCCTGCCTAATGTGACTGTATGCATGTGCCACAGAGAGAGAGAGAGAGAGAGAGAGAGAGAGACCTCAATAAGATTCCTAATTTGAGCTACCCTTTTATTCACTGCTTCCTGGGTGCTTCCATCGCCAACAATTGTACTTGTGTCCTTTGTAAGCACCACCTTTGAAGCATTGCCTAGCACCTCCTTGCCAGCTTTATCCAGGGTAAGGCCCACCTCCTCTCTAATAACAGTCCCTGCAGGTAGATCCAAGTGCAACAACCATAATAGAGGAAAAGGATCAGCAAAGAAGCTCCTATGCCACACACAGAAGGCCAACTAAATTGGAGTAAGTGCCAAGAGAGATGCGTACCTCCAGTCAATATAGCAATGTCATCAAGGTACTGACTTTTGCGCTCTCCAAATCCAGGAGCTTTAATGGCAGCAATCTTCAAAGCTCCTCTCAGTTTGTTCACAACAAGAGTTGCCAAGGCTTCCTGTTCAATGTCTTCTGCGACGATCAAGACGGGGTAACCACCTCTAATGGCATCTTCCAAGACATTAATCAGATCCCTTGCATTTGTTATCTTCTTATCAACAAGAAGCAACTGCACAAACATAAACAATTTGAGTCAAAAACGGAGGCGGTATGACTTATAAGATAAAATTAGGCGTTCCATTGTCTGAATGGTGAAATTGGACAAGGATTCACACCAAATCAACACACCTTGCAGTTCTCATACTCAACAGCCATTTTCTCGCTATCAGTCACAAAATAAGGCGAGATGTAACCACGGTCAAATTGCATTCCTTCCACAACATAAAGGCTGTTTTCAGCGCTTTTTCCCTCTTCAAGAGTCACAACACCCTTCCGCCCCACTTTACTCAAGGCTTCAGCTATCATATTTCCAACTTCGTAATTGTTTCCTGCACTAACAGCTGCAACATCTGCCAATTCACTATCCTCAACCTCCTTTGAGATCGATTTCAATTCACCCACAAGGGCCTTGGTTGTTTTCTCGATGCCTCGAGTAATGAGGACAGGGTTTGCACCGGCAGCAACCACCTTGACACCTTCGGCAATAAGACCCTGTGCGAGAACAACTGATGTTGTTGTACCATCACCAGCCAAGTCATTGGTCTTTGCAGCCGCCTGCCTCACTAGTTTGGCACCGATGTTCTCAACAGGATCTTCTAGCTCAACCTGAAGGTAGAATCAGGAAAGTCAGGAAGTTTCAGTGTTGCGACGTGAAAGTGCTTAAATATATTCTGAGAAGTTAACATGCAGAAAATCAACGAAATTAGTTGCAATCTGGGTCAGATGCTTATGATAGATAAACAATAACCCAGACATTTGGAAAAGCTTTTCAGATAACATCACTCCAGCTACCTCTTTCGCCACTGTGACGCCGTCGTTAACGATTTTTGGGGAGCCATACTTGCTCTCCAGGACAACATTTCTTCCCTTTGGACCAAGAGTAACCCCAACTAAATCCGCAAGCTTGTTTACTCCGGTCTGAGAAGAAAGACAAATAAGAGGGTTAGCTTATCTGACGCAAGCCCATCACAATTCCAAGAACTTATAAATACTCAAAGACTCACTTGCAGCTTCTTGATAGCTGATCCATCCTTATTAAAGTACAAATCCTTTGCCATGGCACAGATTTTGGGCTCCCGTGATTTTCTTAGACTCACGGTCCGCCTTCTACCGAATGAAGAGGAAGAAATGGAAGAAACAGAAGACAACTTGTCCAGCGAAGTCGCTAGTTTCTTATCCACTACACAGCTGCCGGGAGCAGCCAAGGAGCCAGCTGAAGACATGGCAGTGAAAGTTGACGCCATTTGCTCCTTAAGGCTGAAAAAAATATAGGACACCAAGTTTAATCTCGACCGCAACAAGCAAAATTGAATAGCATAAGAAACCCAAACAAGCAATCAAAACACTCGAGTGTCACGATTTATGAAAACTAATCATGGGCAGATAATTCCAGAGTCTATGGGCAAAGCAACTTCGAGCTCAATTCACTTTATATGGGCTCAAACCAACACGAATTGCATGCCTGGAGTTCAAGACCGCTGCTCAGTCTAAGTTCACGACACCTTTAGCGTCTTATTTACTCCCTCACATCAAGACAACACTAACGAGGCCAAGCCAAAGCAGCAAAGCTACAATCCCAGCAGCTCGCACCATCCCAACCAAAATAATGCAGCTAAGAACAGCTCCGCAAAGTCGATATCCCCAAAATTACTTAAAACGAATCCAAGTTCAACTCAGAACCCACGAGTTCCTAATGCCTCGATGCCTGAACTAACCCATTCCATTTCCTGCGCCATGACGACAAGCGCCTCCTACTCTTTCAGGCATTTACCTCGGAGAAAGGAGACACGACCTAATTTTCCCCGAGTTCAAATGCACACCGCACCATAAGCGAACGATAGATGGGGACCCAATAGCTACAAAGAAGAGGCAACGAAATGCCTGAGAACTACAACCAAACGCTTCGCTCCATTCAAGCTCCGAATCCTAGAAATGGCGGAATTGGAATGGAGCAAACGATCGAGAGAGGATCGGGGCTTATCCGAAGTTACCTCCGACGGCGAGGAGAGGGAGGGAGGGAGCTCTAGGGTTTAGCGAGGTTTTGGATAAGAGGCGCTTCCAGGGACTCCTCGGCAAACGTCGAGGAAGAGGGAGCAGTTGATGAGGTTTATATTGGGGGAAGGAGGGGATGGCGAAAACAAACGTCCATTTTCGATCGCTCCTGAAGGTTCGGCTCGATCAGGGCCGTTGGATTGGGGAGCTTCGTCGGCTTCTGTCCCAACCTTAGAACAGTCTAGAACTTTGGATATGCTTGTTCGCTCGTGCCTCGCCGCACGTGTGGACCGGTCGCTTTCCTTTTTTTCTTTTCTTTTATTTTTTTCCCTTGGCAAATTTGGTTTTGAATTTCTTCTTGGAAGTGTGTATTCCTTCTTCGTTTGATATTTTTTTTAGCCAAATTTGGATGTCTTAAGTTTGTTTTCCCGCAGAAAATTATGAAAACTGCTAATCAAATGCAATTATTTAACATGCCATAATCCAGTATTGTCGAGTTAATGGAAAGTTGGCAATCGATAAACAATACTAGTCAAATTAGAGAAGGATGAGATTAACTTATTTGGTTGAAATCCACTGAGTTCAAAATTAGTGCTTAAATAAAGGACTTGCTTGCATAAGATATGCACTAAAAACTTAGTGAAAAGACAAAGAAATTTAAAAAAAGAAAAAATCCTTTTTTTAGTGATAATGTTATAACTGGACATGAAGCACTTGATTGCATTCCACAAAAATCGAGAAAGTCAAAAGACTTGAATAAACAAAATTAGATTTCCAGGGCCAAATCGCACAAATTGAGAATAATAGAGGACTTAATTGCTAAAATTAAAGTTAGAAGACCAAATTGCATATTCACTAGAAACTTAGAGACAAAAATTGTATTTAGAGTTCATTTGTTTGAAGGAAAACTATTTTTCGGAAATTTTTTTCCAACTTTTTGATATTTTGATATGGAAAATTAATCAATTTACGAAAAACATCTGCCATGGACCGAAATCAATAAGCTTAGATTGAGGAAAAAAAAAGAATGACTTCCCACACTGGCAAGATCACCATAAACCACTACATAAATGAAAATTAACAATTTTCCTTTTAATTTGTTTCGCATAATTTTTTATGTTTGGATCGCTTATGAAAATCAGTCAACAAAAAGTCTTTTCATGACCAACGAAAAACATTGACTTAAATTCAAGAAAATAACTTTATGTTTTAAAAATCAGAAATTATTTTTCATGATATAACTAGAAAATTGCACTTGAACCCAAGACCTTGACACCCATACCTAGATCCTCAATGGCCGAGCTCTCCACACAAGCCAAGCCCAGTCCACATAAGTTGGGCCTTGAGACTCATGTGCCTGTGTCCGAGTCCTTGGGGACTATTTTCGAGACCTTGGTGCTCGTTGGGGGTGAATATGGTCCGGATGAGTAGTTACCGTCGTGGAATCGAAAACCACTCACTAAGGACCGATTCCAAAAAAATTCGAATTGGGATTTGCTTTGACTAAGAAAGCAAATAAATGGATTACTAAAATGAACAAAAAGTAGGGGGGTTTTAATCCTATTACTTACACACGAGAGACAAAATGAGTCAATAATGTCAAATACTATGAATATGCGTGTGTGTATTGGTCGAAAAACTACAAAATAATTAAGTAATTAAGTTGAAATTTATTTTTTTAAAAATATATAAATATACCGGTCCGAGCGAGCAGTTCCACGTTCAAAACCACGAACTGGGAACTAGATTGATCCTTATGAGAATTGCCGGTTCTGGACCGGTCCGGTATAGTTTCAAGCGGTCTAAGAGATTCTTGGTTCTTTTGCACATCTCTAGCACCCGTAGCCAAGTCCCCATTAGCCATGCCCAGGTACTAGATTCCTCAATAGTTGGGGCTAAGTCCACAAAAGATAGGCTCAAGTCCTTCGAGTTTGGGCCAAGACTCTAATTCTCGTGCCTAGATACTCAACTCCTACATTCACATCATCAACACATGAATCTAGGTCCATCAAGGCCGGTCCTTATTCCAAGAGGTTGCCCGATCGAGTCCCTCATGTTGTTGCTTGAGCCCCTTGTGGACCCAAGTCCATCAAAATCCAAGCCTAACATCTCAATTTGGTACCTAAGCCTAGGTCTGTAGAAGCTAGGCTCATGACCTAGTGCTTGTGCTCAGGTCTTTGATAGCCATGCTTGAATATTTGGCTCTTGTGCTCATGTCACCACAGCCTAAGCCCACATCCACCGAGGCCAAGCTCAAGACTATGGAGTTCAATTCAAGACTTTTTGCTTACGATCAGGTCTTTAGCGGGCATGTCCGAGTACCCTCCTCTTACGCCCAAGTCATTGCCACATGTGGTTGGGTTTATGGTGGCAAGACTTAGGACCATATTTAATGCTTAGGCCTAGCCCCATTGAGCCTGAGCTCAATTCCTTAACAACCGAGCCCAAGTCTCTTAAGGCCTGAGCTCAATTCCTTAACAACCGAGCCCAAGTCTCTTAAGGCCTGGCCTAAGCTCCTGTTACCTATGCTAGGATTCTTGATGGCTATACCTATGTACTAAGTTCCCATGCCCGAGTCATTGTTAGCAAAGCTCAATCCATAAAAATTAAAGGTTAGACCTGAGACCCTAATGCCCATGCCATACTCTCGGTAACCATGCTCGAGATCGTGATTGCCCATGCTCGGGTCTTAAGCAACCATGCCCCTATACTCGGCTCCCCTACCCAAGTCACTAACTCTCAAGTCCAATTCTTTGACAATTGAGTTTGGGTCCACAAAGGCTAGCCAAGCCCAATGCCTCAAAGCCACTACAGTCCCCGACTCTCGTGCCCAAGTCATAGGCATCTGGACTCAAGTCCATCATGGTCAAGTCCTAGTCCTCGATGCCCGTGCTTGGGTTTCTATTGGTTAGGCCCCAAAGGTCCAGCTTGTGTGACTAGGACCCTAGCGGCCACGTACCCCTAATATCATATGAATACTACATATCTCTCAAAGGAAATAAAATTAAGTTTTCCTTTCCCAACGATTGAAAATAATTATAAATTTATTTTCAGATTTTAACTGAACATAAAAAAAATATTATCATTTTCTAGGGAAATGACATTTTGAAAAACATTTTTCAATTATCTAAATTTTTGCGAAATAAAAAGAGCTTTAATCCATGAACCAAACGTGCTATTTGGTTGCATTTTGCTATAGGATGAAAATTGAAAACCAAATTTGAACACTTGATTTGTGTTGGACACTCTCTTTTACTGGCCCAGGCCCAAGAAATTATGAGGTTCATCGGGCTTAGCCTCCCCTCGTCCTCATTGCCTATTAGGCTATCCTTGTCCCTTCCGTCTCGAGGTAATGCTAATGCAAGAACAGCTGTGGATCACAGGTCTCCATCAACTATGCACTTTAGCAATCGAGTCATTGGGCTTTGCAAGATGCTTCACGGATCTTCAAATAACCAAATCTCCACTTCGTTCCCATAATATATCACGCAATAATGCACCCGTGTTCTTTCGATCATCTAAATTATATGATAAAATATTAGGTGCTTAAATAATGGACACGTCAACTTAGTACAAGTCCATATTTTTGGGGCCCACCTGTTAGAAACCTTGCATCCTCTCTCTTCAATTAATGTTTTTACTCTCTTTTTTTTTTCTTCTTCTTCTTCCTCCTTTCACTCTGCCAAGGACAATGACCTCAAATTAGACTCTTTCGAATCGCCTTCCACCACCACATCATTGTTGTCTCAGTCCTCTATCATCGTGCTCAAGCTCAGCCAACAAACTTGAGCCTCGCATTTTGGATCTAAGCCCAAGTAAGCCCTAGATTTGTGATTTAGAGCTCAACTTCACTTTGAATATGTTGATTCGAGGTCAACCAAGGTTAGCGTAGGCGATGGATGAGGCGGAAGTGGAGGTGGAGGCGGTGACATGATTTGTTGATGCAGTGGAGGGCCTTGAGCTCTTGGCTAACGCAGGCACTTACGCAAAGGGCGTAGGAGGAGTTGGATATAAGGCGGTGACATTGGAGGCTGGAGAAGAAGAGGGTGAAGATGGAGGCGACGAGACAACATGCCAAAGGCAGTAGGGATGGAAGAAGAGAGAGGAGAAAGAGTGTCGGTAAATTGGGGAGAGAGAGAGAGAGATGCAAGGGTTTCTAATATGTGGATCCAAAAATTGATACGTGTTGGTCGTTGAATAGACTTATATGAAGTCGACGTGTCTATTACTTGAATACCTAATATTTTCTTATATAGACATTGTTTGACAATGTTTTTCTACTTCAAATATCTGCTTGTGGGACAACTAGAGTAGCTTTTTTATTGGGTAACCGGAGATTAATTAATCAGTTAGCAATAACCCTAATTAACGGCGCAAATTATTCCAGACGAGCATCGATTCGACCAAGGTCAACAGAAAGGAGTTGCACTTGATGGGTTTGGCTAAGTTAGTCTGCTAATCGGTTCCTCAAAAACACTTTATTAGAGAGTCCTATAGCCTTCAAGAACCCTCCCCATAACATGCAAAACTTCTTTCTTTTCCACGCGACTTATTTAATAGAAAAGAGAGCCTTTCCAAGGAAAGAGCCCCCTCTCCCTCCTCTAAGCCAAAAAGACATACGTAAGGGAGAAGAATAATAGGGTTGTGGTGCCCTACATGGCACCACGTGCCCTAGACATCAATCGATGTCGGCACATGGAGCAATGCATGCCGTGTCGAGAGCAAAGATGATACTGTTTTGCCTATAGTCTTTCTTTCGCCTTGATAGCTCGGTCAACAAGGGGTGATATTAAAGCCAAAATATTGAACTTCCTAATACATATATCATGTGCATTATTAGCATAGAATTAGGATAATTGGCACTTATGGTGAGTGATATGGTAGATGCTAATCACATAATGACGATGTCATAATTATCTAAAACATTCGCTTACGGCACACTGCATTCGCTTGGTATACTGATTTCCTACTTCGATGTTAGAAGATCTACCATTACTCTATTGTCTTTTCAGAAACAAGTTTTTTCCTAGAACAATGTTCGATAGGCGTATGAAAATGGATACACAAAATTGACTTAGAATGTCTATTGGTTATTTCATTATCTTTCGTTCAATAAAACACTCACCTATAATTCACCATACATATGTATAATGAGAAAAGGACAGTACAGGATTGCATTTATTTGCTAGTTTAATTTCTCAAAATAAAGCATCTCAAATCGACTAGAAGATGCGCGAGTTTTGACTTTGTTTCCTTTTAGGCGCAATCCTCTAAGAAACTACAAATTTCCTCTTTTTGGTATGGATGACCTACCTTTGATTGGATTGAGGAAAGGGGCTTAATATAGCACGCGAAAACTGCCCCTGATATAATATGATCGCTCTAATAAAAATGCTTGAATATAGTGAGGAAAGATTACCCTCTTTTTAATCAACGGATTTCAACTCCCTGCCAACAAAATTTTACTTCCAGCAAGAAAAGGTACCGTAACTTCTTTTGTTCTTGGAGCAGCAATATTTACTCCATGGATGGAAATAGTGCAGATAGCTGACCTAGAGCACTGGACTAGATACACTTTCAATGTTCTCCAAGGGATTTGATGTCTCCGCGCCCCTTTCTTTTCTGTTTCCTAAACATGGACAAGTGACGAATCAAAGCGGCAAGAATCGGGTACTTAAGGACATTAAGATTGGAGAAAGCAAGAGGAACATTATCTTGGCTAAATAACTCTCATTTACATGCTCGCTCTTGAGTATCCTCCTGCTCACCCTGATCTCGAGATGAAATTTTTCCTCCACTTCACTGCAAAAGATTCCTCATTATGACTTCTGGGTAGATACTAGATCTCTATAAACCAGATAGCAAAAGCAGTGGTTATAATGACCATCGACCATTTATATCCATGATTAATCTCGATCTTAAGCGAGATATTGCAAATTGACTTCTGACGATCTTATTCCATCTGAGTCCTTACAATTGAATCATGGGAAAGGACAAGAATCATGAACTACTTTTTTCAGCTCAGCCTCTAAAGAGGAGGCAGTTTGGTGGGTTTGGTACTGTTGATATTGGCCAAACAAACACTCGTTTTTTCTCTGGCAGAAGCAGTGGATCCCACCTTCATCAAGAGAAGGCCACTTGTCAACTAATTTCAGCCAATCAAGTACCTGGTTAGGGGTCAAAAGGGTTTCTTTCGGTTCTCAGATTGGTTCTGATGCTGCTAATTAATTTGATTAATCACCTACATTGAGATTGGTCTGTTAATTCCTCATGCCGACACTTTAACCGAGTATTTAACCTAGTGAGTCATATTCAAACCCAGCAAGTCTTCCACGGTGGCAACTTTGTAAGCCGGTATTTGTATGCCCAGACAGCATTGAAAATTAATCTCTCTTTAGCTGAGGAACATTTTTTTTTCCTGGAGCTTGGCTTTCTGGCTATGTTCTTCAATGAACATAACCTGTATGTAGGGTACCTTAAAAACCAATGAACTGTAACTACATATCGGATCACCTGATCAGTGCTATATATTGTAGAAGAGGACAACTTATTCCAAGTCTTTCATCCATTTACTGCATTGTACTTCCAATGGATATGCATATGTTATCGTCGGTGCCTCCATTGCTAGATACCGCTGCATGACATTTGCATTTCACATGGCAGATTTTTACAAGTTTCTGGTAAAAGAGTATATACAGATAAGTTGATCAGGCATATTTAGAGATTCACCGATTCATTAGGAAACTTTAGTTTGTTTTCATACAAGGGAACTCATCATCTTTATCAGCAAGAAGTTGCAAGCTTATCCATATGCATATCCACGACTTTGAGCAGACCTGCTTTTGCTTTGAGGTCTACTTGAAACTTGGCCACTAGCTGGCCTTGTGTCTCCAACATCATGACTACTCAAAGTAGATGTTGTATATGTATGATTTTACTGACTTAGGAAGGCAAAATCTTCTCTTCCCATCCTTGGAATGATTTCATCAGTCTTTTCACAATCCAGAGAACTCAAAATTGCTCTAGAAGGTAAGAGTCTAAGCATATAAATAATCTTTCCATAGGTCTGTTGCACTTGAAATTACTGCTTATCAAAGCAAGCTAGGTGCTCTACATCAATCAAATTTAGTAAAATCATGGGTGCAATTATAGGGTTGTTCTGTGGATGGAATCAGATGCCATTTGCCAAAGCAAAGTTCTCAAGTTTAACCTGCCTAATGGTTCTGCATGATGTGAAATTTACCTTGCCAGGTGTAGAGTGTTTGATAAGCATTAGGCCTTGATTGCAAACGCGCTTACGCAATGTTCGATTGAATTGATACGGTTCGGTGGTGAGAATCTAGCATGTTTGAGTAATGATTTCATGTAATGTGCTGTAATAAGTTGGCTGTCTGTCAAGTCTTGTGAGTGCCTATATGTCTGTATATGTTTTATGTATACACCTAGCAGCTACAATTTGAAATGATCATTCCTACTAACCACATGTCGGGACATAGCGGTCGACTGTTCTCTTCCATATCGACATTGCGTCTTTCTTGAGAGATTTTAGGTATTTAAGGACAATATCACGTTAAACAAGAACTAATTGAATTAGCTAATGATATAAAGTGACCCTCCACCTAATTAACCCCTAAATCAGACTATAGAAGATGTATTGTTTTTGGGAGAGCACTAAGAAGTCATATATAGTTCGGTTTTTCTGAAGTAAAACCTTTGATAAGTAAACCTAGCTAAACCTAGAGAGACTATCCTAATACATTAAGAAGAAGAAGAATTGCAGCAAGAAATTTTATGCAGGACTGTGAATATGGGAGCAAATGTCGATATACTTGTCAAAACATACGCATTTTCCTTCTTATGATCATGTTCATCCACTTGTGCTATTTTACACATAAACTTAGTGTTCAGCTGCAATTGCAACTGCAAGATATATATATAGGGAGAGAGAGAGAGAGAGAGAGAGAGAGAGACGGTAAAGACTTCATAAGATCACACACTAGGTACAGAGAGAGAGAGAGAGAGAGAGAGAGAGAGAGAGAGAGAGAGAGAGAGATCGTTTGCTTCATTATCTACCATCCGTATATCTTTGAAGGGAAAAAAACATAATGAGACTAAATCAGGAGTTGGTATTGTCAGGGCTCATCTCTCTCTAGCAGCTTTTTGCAACCTTAGACTGCACGCACTTTCCCCAGCAATCTCTCCATCCCATTGCTATTTAAACCCTAGAAGTACACCGTTCTTTTACATGGAGAACATAAACATGGAAGAACATTTGGCCCATAATCTCCATTCTTTTTGGAGCATATCGCTCTCACTTTTCTTCTTTTTCATTTACTCAACTTGCTCATCCGAACCAGAAGTAAACACCATTGCCAAGAAAAAGATTTCCAAAATAATTTTAGCTTCATATGTCTAGCTAGCTATATTTTCCGTTAGTAATGCATCCAGCTCTTATCTTTTCAAATGACAGGTTCATATAGTCTACTTAGGGCACAGCGCGGAGCAAGACCATCAACTCACCTCAGACTTGCATCAGCAACTCCTCCTTAACGTTTTCGAAAGGTGCATAAACCTTTCTTCTTCCTTTTTCACCTTGCCCCACTCAAATAAAGCCAACCCTAGTTAGTAGTCCTCTTCTTGCCATAGCATGCTATCATGAAACGAGACTGATCATCAAAAACCCTACTGATCTTTAACCTTTATTTATATTTATTTTTTTTGGTCCTGGGTCGTATTGTTCTAGCGAGGAAGAGGCTGCACAGTCCATGATCTATTCCTACACGTATGGGTTCTCTGGTTTCGCAGCAAAGCTCACATCGGACCAAGCCGCCACCATAGCCAGTAAGTATTTCGGTGAACTAGGTTCTCTTCAAGAGAGAACATAATCCAGAGAAATGAAATAAACTTGCGTGGGTGTATAATGCAGGAAAGGAAGGAGTAGTGTCGGTGTTCAGGAGCAAGATCCTGGAGCTGCACACGACAAGGAGCTGGGACTTCATGGGCCTTCCATTGCACGAGACCCCTGATGATGACGAGGCCCCTCAGAGTCCATCCTCATCAACCTTTGGCGATGACGTCATTGTGGGGATCTTTGACTCAGGTCTCTCTCTCTCTCTAGAGTAAAATTTCATACCAGCCCTAGCATTGTTTTTTTGCGAGCTATGGCCTGTTTTCCTTTTAAAAGATCACCGACTGAAGTGCCTGACCAACTTTCAAAAGCAAAAGTTAGAGTTAAAAAACTAATATGTTTCGAGTGCTGTTGTTGGAGGGGTTCTACTAAATTTTATTTGAGTTATGATTGCTCGAATGCTTTGAGCAAAGTTGATTGGTTAAACTATTAAACTAGCATTTAAATAGATGATCGTAGTTAATAATCAATATGAATCCGACGCATCATTTAATAAGTCAATCTGATATGAATCAGTCTCAGTGTGCGAAATCCACGGGATCCTTTTTGCCATCAAAAAGTTTTCTTTGATCTCTTAAAGTTTGGATACGAAAACATATATAAAAAACTTATTTATTTTTACTTTTAAGAAAAAAAATTGATTTTTCTCTAAAATCTTAAAGAACGTTGATATGATCCATCTCTGAGGTAAGTTTGAACCCGAATGACCTATTTTAGTCATGCTAAAACATATCACGAGCGCCATATAAAGCGCCGAAACTAGAAGATGGATTGTTGCAGGAACTCCATTTTTGGGCCAATGTTAGCTAATAAACTCGTGGATGATGTGATTCACACGAAGGCATATGGCCCGAATCCGCGAGCTTCCAGGAAGAGCCCGGAATGGGCCCGATCCCGGGGACCTGGAAGGGAGAGTGCACGTCGGGCCAGAACTTCACCCCGTCCACCGCATGCAACCGCAAGCTCATCGGAGCTCGGTACTACTTGACCGGTCTGGAGCAGCAGCTCGGCCCGCTCGACATTACCCCCGACACCGAGTACCGCTCGCCCCGGGACTGGCTTGGCCACGGCACTCACACGGCCTCCACTGCCGTCGGCTCCATAGTCCACAACGCCAGCTTCTTCGGGCTCGGTCTGGGCACAGCCCGGGGCGGGGCCCCGAGGGCCCGGCTCGCAGTGTACAAGGTCTGCTGGAATAAGACCGGTGATGGCGCCGGCAAGTGCAGCGAGGCCGACATACTGGCGGCCTTCGATGGCGCCCTAAGGGACGGTGTCCACATAATATCTGCTTCGTTCGGCACGTCGATCGCGCAGCTGCTCCCGTTCTTCATTTGGAGCTTGGACATTGGGAGCTTCCATGCCATGCAGAAGGGCGTGACGGTGGTGTTCTCGGCAGGGAACTACGACTACTCACCGGACCCATCGACGGTCAAGAACGTGGCCCCGTGGTCGATCTCTGTCGCGGCATCGACGATCGACCGCTCGTTCCCGACACAGATGGTCTTCGACAACACGGTCACCATCTTGACTGTCATGGTAGTATGGCATTTGCTAATCTTTATTTTAAGCAACCTTTATCGAAATGGTTACATGAGATCTTGGTAATTACAGGGACAAAGCTTGATCACCACCCAAATAGACGCAAACTTGGCAGATGCCAGCTCGCATTTTTACAACGGGTGAAGCATTGCGTTCATGTTTCATAAATGATTTTGTTCACCGAAAGCCTTCGAATCAAACTAGCTCAAATTCACAACCAAGGCTGTTCTTTTCTTCTCTCTCTCTTTTTGAAATTTCCAGGACTTGTTCCCGGGGAAGATGGAACAACAAAAAGGCTGCCGGGAGAGTCATCCTATGCTTTTCGACAATGGGATTGATAACCAGCGCCGAGGCGGCAGATGCGGTCAAGAAGGCCGGGGGATCGGGTTTGATCTTCGTTGAACCTCTAGCTAGGCAAGTCCCTTATGTCGATGTGGTCCCGACAGTTTACGTCGACATTTACCAAGGCACGAAGATCCTACACTACCTCGGTTCGTCCGAATGGTATGATCACGCACCTTATTATCACTTCAATTTATTAGGTATATGTGCATTAGTTTCCGTCCCGAAGTACCAACTTTTTCGGAGGAAAAGCCGAGATGAACGATAATCTTATATTCTTTACCAAAAAAAAAAAAACGATAATCTTATATTGTAGCATTGTCTGTCATTGAGAGATTAGCCTGGTTTTTGCATATTTTTAAGTTAAAGACTAATTCTAATGAATGCTCGTATCGTTGTTGTTAATTTGGTGAACACTGTGGATGTTCAAGGCGCCCAACAGTGCAAATAACGCCGACCAGATCAATAGTCGGGAAGGCGCCGGCACCGGTAGTGGCCTACTTTTCCTGCAAAGGACCTAGCGCTCTATCGCCCGATATTCTCAAGGTATGTCGATATGGTGGATCAAATCAATAGAGAGAGCTCGGGATTCGTATATCTAGCACATAGATATATTGGAATTGTGTTGATCGTCTTATGTATGATATGGCAAACAGCCAGATTTAAGCGCCCCAGGAGTCAACATTCTGGCGGCATGGCCTCCGAACACGCCGCCGTCTCAGTCTTCTTCGGACACACGATCGGTGAATTGGAATTTCCAGTCGGGAACGTCCATGTCGTGCCCTCACGTGACTGGCACGGCTGCACTTGTCAAATCAGTTCACCCAGATTGGTCTCCGGCGGCCATCAGATCAGCGTTGATGACAACCGGTAATTAATGCTGCAGTCAATTTCCGACGAAGATGTCGTCGGCTCAAGTGCAGGATTAGTCTAGCATCTCTCTCGTGCAACTTTTCTTACCTTAGGACTTCATAATGCCAGGACAGAGTTCACGTATTTCTCTGCTCATTTGTTGTTTATTGTCCCCTCTTACAGCTTCCACCAGGGACACCAACTATGAACATTTCCTTTCGGGCGGATCCACGAAACCCTCCGACCCATTCGACATTGGCGCCGGCCATTTAAACCCGACAAAAGCTATCGACCCAGGGCTAGTTTACGACATGAAAGCCAGCGACTATGTCGTCTTCCTCTGCAACCTCGGTTACACCCAGGAACAGATAAAAAGGGTGGTCCTGCCGGGGACCAACATCACCTGCCCAAGTGTGCAGACCAGCAACTCGAACCTCAACTACCCCTCGATCACAGTCTCGGATCTCCAGACCACAGTGACAATCATGAGGACTGTGCGAAACGTCGGCTGGAACAAAAACGCGGTCTATTTTCCTCGAATCATCAGTCCTAGCGGAGTGGAGGTGGTGATTTGGCCCCGATCGCTGGTTTTCTCGCATTACAGGGATGAGAACACGTATTACGTGACGCTGAACCCGCGGAAGAGATCTGAGGGGAGGTACGACTTCGGTGAGATCGTGTGGTCCGACGGGTTCCACACGGTCAGGAGTCCACTGACCGTCTGTGTGAACAACACTGGTGATGGTGCTGAGTCCGTGTCCTACACTAACATCTAAGCTCAAGCGGGTCCTTTCTTGTTCATCTCGTAGTCCACTTTTCAAGATTTAATAAACATTAGGCTGCTGTTACAGCCCAATGTCGAAGTGAACCGTCGCTCTACTTGTAATAAAGACGTTGCCATGCCTCGATCAAGACTGTAACTTGTTGATCAGGAGTGATTCCTGGACAAAGTCGAATAATGACGGAGATACTTTCGATGTTTCCTCTTGCCTTGTCACCCCCCTTCTCTTTTCCTAGTTCAGAAGGTCTGTAGCATTTAGGGGTGAAGAAGACATTGGTTCTTGTTCTTGTTCTTGGAAGAGATCAAGGCCAGTGACCTGCAATTCGACCTGAGAGCAGAAGTCTTTTGCTGACAGCGTTAATCGGTTCGATCATTGGCGAGGCTCCCTTGATTTTTGGCCCCTTGTTCATTGCAGTGTTCTGTTTCTGGCTCCCGTTAAAGATTCTTTATGCCGCTGCTTTGCTGAGAAATCATTCCAAGGTGCATTCTTGCTGAGATCTGCAAGAATCAAGGGCGCTGATAGATTTCAGCTAAAGCCATATCCACACCTTTTGTGTTTGGATAAACTCCTCTCTCGTTCAATTAAAGACAGGACATTCAAGTGAAATTAACTGTATTACCTCACGAGGAATTACATTTATGCTCTTCTAACCAAGGTGATTGAACTGGTGGGGAAATGGGGGATCGAACCTGAGGTCTCGTCCTGCTCGAGAGCGCATGAACACGAGCATTTCACTACTCAGCCAACCCGCGTTTAACTTTCTCTAACCCATTTGATCGAGAGTTGATTGGATAATTTGTACATCCGACATAAGCAATCATCCTACATCTATACAAAAGCACATGTGAGCTAAATAGCACTTCAAGCCAGGTGAGAAAAGGTCCTAAGAACTGCTGCAAGTTGAAGTAACTTTGAAAGTGTCGCAGTTGTCAAAGTGCTTGTGAAACATCTTTAAAAACCAGGGAAGCCATTTTCACTACTAGAGCTGCTATGAGAAAATATGGTAAATAACCTCTAAGTGGGGGGAAAATTGTCCAAAAAGTTATAAATCCATAAGCACTTTTGTCAATTTAGTCATAAACTTTTCAATTTTGCCAATTAAATTCTAAACATTTTCATTTTTGTCCAATTGAGTCCATTTAGCCAATTTTGATTGGAATTCACCGACATGAACACCAACCATCTTACATGACACAAACTCGGCATTAACATTAACAAAATTTATTTATTTTTATTATTTTTTAATTTTTGAATTTAAAAAAAAAAAAAAAATCTCTATCTCTCTCTTCTTCCTCTCTATCAATCACCTAGCCTCTGGCGACAAGCCAAAGGCTGCAACCGGCGAGGGTCAACCTCCCCGGCCTCAAGTGAGGTTGCCCTCGTTGGGAATTGGCAAGGGGTGAGGGTCAATCTCGCTCGCCGTGAGCGAGGCTCACCCAAGGCTCGCGAGGTCGTCCCTCACCATATCCCGGCAAGGGCGACCTTGCCCAAAGCCAGCAAGGCTACCCCTTGCCGACCACAGCCTCTGGCCAATCGCTGGAGGCTAGGCAACCGATAAGAGAAAGAAGAGAAAGAGGGGGACAAAAGACATGAAAAAAATTTTAAAAAATCAAAAAAAAAATTAAAAATAATAAATTGTGTCCACGTTAGTGCCGACCATGTCATGTAAGATAGTTAGCATCCATGTTAGCAGATTCCAGCCAAAATTTCTCCAATGTCCACACGATATTCAAATATTTTTTTCAATATTGTTTTTGGGGTTTATATTATAAAAAATTTCAAATTGTTACACACTGTCACATTTAACCAGACTAGTCTTTGAGTCACAGAAAATTTCAAATTGCTATGCTTGTGTCACATTTACCCAAACTTATTTTCATATCACAAAAAAATCTCAAATTAGTACACATTAACACATTTATCTAAACTAATTTTGTGTCAAAAGAACTCTCAATATCTAATCATTCTAAAATCCGTAGAGTATTCTATTTCTTTGACCAAAAAATAATTATTGAATTCCAAAATCCAAGCTTATTAACATAAGACATTTTTATGCAAGAAATGGAATCTTTTGACCGATTTGATTTCAAAAAACTCTTGTATAGTTCGTAAATACCACATCTTCTTTTTTGTTTGCCTCATTTCTCATATATTGAGCTCAAATTATTCTTTTAAGGGTTAATACCTTGAAAAACTCTAAACTAATACACCTGTGACATATTTACCAAAAACTATTTTTTTGACCATAAAAAACTTAAAGCTGGTATACCTTGGACAAAATTACCTCAAACTTGTATAGTTGTGACAAATTTACTTTCTGTTAGTTTCCGTTAATTTTACTATCAAATTACTTAGTTGAATGACATGTGACAATTAATTGACGTATTGGTTTTGGATTTTATTTTCCGTTTGTTACAGTTATACAATTTTTCTGATTTTTCGTGGTATTAATCTAATTTAATGGATAATATATTTGTTACAAATATACCAATTATGGGTTTTTTGCGGTCGAATAAATTAGTTTGAGATAAAATTATCACAAGTGTACCAGTTTAAGGTTTTTTACGGTCAAAAAATTAATTTTTGAGTAAATTTGTCGTAGATGTACAAATTTGGGATTTTTCAAGGTATTAACCCTTCTTTTAACATAATAAAATGTCGTTAATTTGGAACTTTTTGTGACTATAAAGTTTGGGGTAAATATGGCACAAAAGTGTTATTTTATCATTTTTTATGACACGATTAATTGTGGATAAATTTGGCATGAGTGTATCGGTTTTAAATTTGTTTGTAGCATTAACCCTTTTTTCTTGGGAAAAAAACCCTTGCTTTTGTTAAGCAAATATTTTTCAAATTATAAGCTCTCAAATAAATACTAACTAAATAATAAAGTAAGTTTCCTGGTAAATCAAAGGCCTAATTTTGGGCAAAAACTTCAATTTTGGGCTTAATCCCAATTCTACCCCCAACTCTTTTTTTTTTTTTTATCTCAAAAGAAACCCCTAACTTTAGGTCAGTCCAAAATTTACGCCAAACTTTTTATTTGTTTAAAAAAATCTCCCAACTTTAAATTTAGTCCCAAATCTAACCATAATTTTTTGATCAAAAAATATTACCAACTTTCAATCTAGTCTCAAATTTGCCTATATTAACCCTCTGTAAAAAAAAATCACAATTAATCATTTGACGTGATATTTCCATATCAGTAACAAAAACATATCAACGAGGTGACGTGGAAAGCTATCTACAAAACGAAACTGCATTTTGATATAAAAATAAGGGAGTTTGAGGACGATAAGGAGAGGTTTTGGACGCGCAAATTTGGAATTAGAGTTAAAGTCGGTATTTATGTTTACGAAAAAATATTCGGAATAGATTTAGGACCGATCTAAAGTTTGATATTTTTTATTGACAAAAAAAGAATTTGTGGGCCAGATTTGAACTAGATATAAAGTTGAAATTCTTCTAAGACAAATAGAACTGGGGTTGTACCGTTTTAAAAGTGATTAGGCCGTAAATCAAATCTTTGCCTATTTACTTTTCCTTTCTACTCAATGCAATTATGTTTTCCCCCTTTTCACATCCACCATGCGTGCTCCTTGCTAGCTTTTAATTGTAGCATGATAAAAATTCTTTGCCAGTTTCAATCTTCAAACTGCGAAAATAGACGAGATATTAATTAAGTCAATCCCTATATCTCTTGAATTCTAAAAAAATAAAGCCGATCTCACCCACCAACATTCTAGAACCCAAATTTTGAAATAAGAATAATAATATTATTATCATCATTTCTTCACACTCTCATTTTGGGTTTTTTTTTTTTACTTTCCTCATTATAATCGAATCACCGATGTCAACGGATAAAAGCTCGATTCACACTGGGGGCTCCAAAACACAGCCATTCAGCTGTCGCCACGTAGGACGGGAACCCAAGAGTTAACGTGGGGGCCCCCCCGCCCCAGATCGGATCGGAAACGCTGTCGCGGGTGAGGGCGAGGGCTATATGAATCGAGACCCGAAGTTGACCCCCTTCTCTTTTCTTTCGGCCCCCCCCTCCCGAAAGACCGAAAACCCTAGAGAGCCCGCCGCGAGCGCGAGACCCTCCTCTCCCCGCCGCCGCAAAACCCCTCCTTTCCCCTCCGTCCGGAATTCCCAGAGGTTCCCGCTCCGACCCATCGGCGGATCATGGCAACCGTAGCTCCCGCGACTGCGAATCGTATCCTTTTCCCTGTTCTTCTTCTTCCCTTTCCGTGTTTCTTCGAATCGCGATCTGTTTCGTTTCTGGGTTCGATTTCTGCTTGCTCGGTTGTCTCGTCGTGGTGAGGTGCTTGTGTTTCGGCTGCAAATGGTGTTGGATTTGAGCGGGGTGGGGTGGGCCGTTTCTGGTTTGCGGAGAATTGTTCCGTGTGGCGCTTGCGGGGTGATTTGAGGACTTGCTGGCGTGTAGGCGTGTGGAAGGACCGGAAAAGGATGGGGCTTTTGGGGGTATTGGAGGGGAAGGGCGAGAGAGAGAGAGAGCGAAGGGGGAAGTTCGCGCCTCCGTCTGTTCCGTCCCTCTTCATGACGCTGCGATGTGTAATTTGAGTGTTTTCGCTATTCTGACTGAGCTGGCGTTGCAATTCCTTTGCAAAGAATTGATGTGGGTTCTTTTTTTTTATACGAATTGAAGTGAGTTTCTCTCGTGTGTCTGATTTTGCTTTTGGCGATATGTGTTTCTGACTCTTTCTGCTCGTTCATTTCGGTCAAATGGAAATTGGGATTCCTTAACTTCGAATCAGAAGCTGCAGATTTGCTTCAGAAGCTCTCGTTGGATGCTCAGCCCAAGACTCTGGAGATCCCAGAACCGACGAAAAAGGTAATTTTAGTTTTATGCTTATAGTTGGTTTTCTGAGACTTTCATGTATGAGGATACCTTCTGGCTGTTGTGTGGAAGTGATGCTATGCATGTCTTGCACTTGTCATAGATTAATTTTTCTTGATTTGAGCATTCATCTCTGTGAATTGGGGGTAACTTAAACTTCTTATTTTTATACCGTTGCAGACTTCTGCTAATCGTTTGGGATCTATCACTAATGGCAAGGCTGCAAATGGTCAGATCCAGCCATACGAGCCATCTGTAACGCCATCGTTGCCTGATTTCGAGCCCGCAATGTGCTATGTCCATACTGGTGAGCCCACAATGTGCTTTGTCCCTGGTGGTTATCCACCCCATGCCTATTATCATGGAGGTAAGCTAAAAACATCGAAAGTATGTTAAGTACCCTTGCAGCTGTGGATGCTATGAGTTTTGAAGTGGGATGAGAAGAATTTGACACGTGCATTTTTGTGCTTTTAGGCTATGAAGGGACTGGTGCTGAGTGGGACGATTTCTCGAGATATACAAATACTGAGGGTGTTGACGTGGCTTCTGTAAGTGTCTATTTTTTTCGAGTCAGATGAAATCTTTTGTAGTGCTGGAAGTTCTACTGTTCTAGCCTGATTGTATCTTCCTCTGCTCCTTAAGTTTTGGTGTAACAGTTATTTTCATTTTCTGCTGGGAATTTTTTCAGGGATTTTATGGGGAAAATGGGTCTCTTATGTACCACCATGGCTATGGGTTTGCACCTTTTGCCCCCTATTCGCCTGCTACTTCCCCTGTTCCTGGAAACGATCAGACTTTCGGGACTCAACACTACCACTATCCATCTCCTTATTATCAGTCTGTGACTCCAACCGCTACTCCATTTACTACAGGCCTTGCCGCGCCTCCATCAGTGGAGCTTGCGACTTCTGCAGCTGGTGACCAAAAGTCCTTGCCTGCTGAAACAGTCAATGGAAACTCTAATGGTGCCACGAAAGGGGCAGTAAAAGGAAGCAACAAGTCAATTCCATCAAAAATGTCAAAGCAGAAACCACCGTACAATATAAATGGTTCATTTGGAAGGAATTCTCTGCCTGGTGGCGTGGCTCCTGGGTGCCAGGATCCTCGCTTTGGATTTGAAGGCTTGTGCACCCCTTTTCCATTTTTTGATGGCTCAGTATTCTCAGATGGGCAACTGGGGCCAGTGGCTAACCCTGCAATGATAAATTCATTCATTAATCCCAACAATGGTTCTGCCAGAAATCAGCATGCTCATCCTAATTCTAATATCACGGTTGGTAGCATATCTTATATGGGTTCTGTTGAACCTCTAACCGTCTGGTTCCCCTTGTTCATTATGAACTTAATATTCTACAATTTTTTTTTTCAATTTCTATATATTATTTTCAAATTAAGTCTTTGCCACTTGTTGTGGGTATCAAGAGATTTTAGTCATCTGAAAGGATTTGTCATGTAGGAATGTTAATAGATCTTGCATATTGTTTTGTTTACAGGGTTTGCACCATGCAAGACCAATATCTGGCATGGGGGTAGCCAATGGATTCATGAATGGGATGTACCCTCGTAAGTTGTATGGTCAGTATGATAGCACGATGAGATCGAACATTGGGTTTGGGCGTGGTTGGTCGGTTGATAACAAGTACAAAAACAGGGGTCATGGCAATGTCTACTGGGGTCAAAGTCATGATAATACTGATGGTCTAAATGAGCTGAACAGAGGGCCAAGAGCTAAGGATATCAAGAATCAAAAGGATTTTACATCTGTTCTGGCTGTTGATGGGAAGAATTTGCCCTCAAATGGAGAAAACGTTGAGAAGGAGAATAGGTCAAGCGTGGTTCCTGACTGCACGCAATACAACAAAGTTGATTTTCCGGAAGACTACAATGATGCTAAGTTCTTCATCATTAAGTCTTACAGTGAGGATGATGTCCACAAAAGTATAAAATACAATGTCTGGGCAAGCACACCAAATGGCAACAAGAAGCTGGATGCAGCATATAGGGAGGCTCAGGAGAAAGCTGGCGGATGCCCTATTTTCCTCTTCTTCTCTGTAAGATAACTATAACTGAGAATGTGTCTTTGCTTTAACATTCCTCACTTTGATCAGTGTGTGTGGTCTAGGATTTTCATGCGACTACTTACATGCAGGTCAACACCAGTGGACAATTCATTGGCCTTGCAGAAATGGTTGGCGCTGTTGATTTCCACAAGAATGTTGAGTACTGGCAACAAGACAAGTGGATGGGCTGCTTCCCTGTGAAGTGGCACATTGTAAAAGATGTGCCTAACAACTTGCTGAAGCACATTACTCTTGAGAACAATGAGAACAAACCTGTGACAAACAGTAGGGACACCCAGGAGGTATTTGCTCTTGCCTTTTCTAACTTTTTACCTGTTTGTTTTAGTGACTTCAATAATTCAAGTGCTGTTTCTTTTAGGTCAAGTTACCACAGGGTCTTAAAATGATAAAGATATTCCACACTCACCTGGTCAAAACTTGCCTTTTGGATGATTTCGAGTTCTACGAAAATCGTCAGAGGGTGATTCAAGAGAAAAAGGCAAGGCAGTTGCAATTTCAGAAGCAGGCAAGTCATTTATTCTATTTGCCTTCATATTTTTTCTCTTCCCGTGGATGCTATAAATGTCTCCTAACGGATTTATTTGCATTTCCACTTCTTTAATCATGTAGGAACCTTTTATTCTGAATTTAATTCACTTCACCGTCATTACAGGTGTGGGGAGGAAAGCCTACTGGTGAGAAGATAGAAATGGCTAATGGAGAGCTAAAACCACAAGATGAGGTTGCCTCAGATTTCACTAATGAAAGTACCCAAAATTGTGTGAATGGGGATCTGAAGCATACTACCGATGATGGAGTGACTGAAAAAACAGTTGATGACCCCAATAGCACAAAAGTTGTAGCTTTGGAAAAGAAGGCTGTACCAAATGGAGTTGCAAATGCTTGCTGATCAGAGCTCCGTGTGAGGGTGTTTCTCGCTGGAATTATATTGGCAGAGGATCTCCCTGGAAACATCCAACAGAAGCAGGATAGTCAAATTCTTCGTCGAACTCTTGCAAGCTGGATTGCACTTAATTTTGGAGTGTCTATGCAGCACTGAGGCATGAGGGGTATTTTATTGATCAAGCAGTGGAATCTGGCCATAGTTCGGGCTCAAAACACCCTTCTCTTGTAGTTGTTAAGCGCTCCTGATCACTTTTTTGTTCTCTAGGAGACTAGGAGTTGGGGGTCGAGGTTTAATGTGTTTTTTATATGCTTCTATAGGGTTTCTTTTTCTTTTGCCTTTTCTTTTTCCCCTTCTGGTCCTTATTTTACTTGTTTGGTTCCTATCTTGTGAATCTAGGAGTGATGACTTAGCTTGTGCCGTCCGAAGCTGCTTGTATTTTTGGGTTTGTGGAGATCGAGAGGCAAGGGAGGGAATGTAATGTCCATAACCCGATTTCATCCCGAAGAAAGCTTTTCATACTCCACATATTGCAATTTGTCTTCTCTAATTCTCCAGCATTTTCTTTTTTTTCCTCGTAATCGTGCGTGTTTTGTTTATTTCGTGATGAAGTTGGCTGGGCATGCTGTGTCTTTTTGTTCACAGAAACCGTAGGTTCGGCTGTGCTGTACTTCAGGAAAACTTGGATGGTTGCCGTGTGCTGTACTTGTCTGGGGTCTTGTGTTTCGAGGAAAATCCCTAGGCTGCAAGAATTTGGCCGGGGATGCTCTGTCGTTGGCCACGGAAACTGTAGATTTTGCCGGAACTTATGTAAAACGAAAATGGTGGCGGTGCTCTACTTGTCCAGGATCATGTGTGGAAGGACTCTCAACAGAAATAGATTTTCCAGGACACGTGTTTAAGCCCCTTCGTTGGCATTTTCTGGTTATGAGTTTTTCTGAAGGGCATGATGTAGATGAGAAGCTGATGATGTTAAGCTGATCACAGAAGGCTTATTCTGTGACATGGCTTCCGGCAAAGGCAAACTAAATGTATAACCAGTATGGTTACATCGGTAGTCGCCCGAGGCGTGTAATCCTGCTTGGATGTTCCATTCCAAGTCCTATTAAAACACGTTCAGGGGGATTTCTTTCTGGGAATATTCGGACACGAGACCATCGGTGATGGCAATTTCATACCGAGGGTCCATTCGTTCGAGTAAAAGAATTTCTCTCAAATTAATTTTCTGGACTCTCATGTGTTTGGTTTGCTGAAAATGACGGGCAAAGAGAAAATCATTTATGATCCAAGGAAATATGCATTCCCTAACTTGAAAATGGGGATCATTTTCCTTTTTCGCAAAGTTTTTTTTCTGGACAAACACGTCCTAACTAAATTTACTTCAACGAAACGTGGGAAGCGGCGAATCAAGAAGCTTAATTATGGCAAAACCCAAGAAAAGGAAGTCAAGGGAGCATCATGCATTTAGATCTTTTGGGGAAAGGATGCTCGAAAGGGGTTGAGACCGTAGAGTTTCCTATATGGAGCATGACCAGAGAGGCATTGAATCTTTTTAAGAGGCAATCTGGGCAGTGGGGAGAACAGTGGGCATGTAAGATTTGTTCTTTCTTCTCTTGGGTCCAAATTGCGGGAAATTGTCTTTGCGGGTACATCACGCCTTAAAAGTTTTCCGGAAAAAGTACCCATGCCGGGTAGGCCCGTGATTGAATAGCCCAGCGTACCCACATCCAATACCATTTGCCATTTTTAACGTGCCTATGAAATTTTAAATAATTACAAAAAATGGTCGAAATCGGCACGAATTAGAATCGGTAAAAATGACGCGACTTGGTATGAATTCACAATTCGAATTCGACAATTAGGCATGACTTTTTATCGGCCATGTAAACAACCAAATCCACGTGGGCATTATGCCCAAACATGTTGTCGAAAATGAAATAAAAAAATGGCGGGGGAAAACACGAAAAACAGAGACAAACCATAAGAGAGCGTAAGTGAACAGAAAATGAGATGGATATGGATGGAGGAGCGATTGAGTTGAATCAAGTCAGATGCTATTTGATCCCTACAGTAAGAATTGACCCATGGGGTGTGCCTTGATTTTTCAAACTCGAGTCGACTTCATCGAGCGGTCAAGAAGTTCAAGCTCCAATTTTAAAATTCAAAGCTTAAAAGTGAATCAATTAATTTTTTTTTTTATGATTCGAATCATTCAGTTACATCAAAAAATTCAATGGTCATGTCAAATAAACACAAACATTTCCACCGAACATTTCCACCTACTCTCCTCGTATACTATCAAATTCAAGGAGGTAACATAAAAGGATCGAGACGATTGAAAACGATTGCCCATGATTGCTTACTCGAAAAAGGAATCGAGAACGAACGAGTGGAAATCAGAAGCAGAAAAAAAAGAAGAAAAAATAATTTTCTTATGTTTGGAGGGGGGGGCGGAAGATGGATTGGATGGCGAGTTTACACGTGGCGATATCTTCTCCATTAAGTTCATGGGCCCCACCGTCTTTCCTTCTAGAGACAATCCCCCGGCCAGCCCCAATGCGTGTCCACCGATAACCGAAAAATCAGATTTTTATTTTTCCCCCAAGATATTTTTCCCTTTTTTCCCCCCCCCCTCTCCCCTCCCTTCTTCAGCCGCTCTTCCGAAAACACCCGAAAAAGCAGAAGATGGCGAGGGGGTCAAACGAGCGTCACCCGCGGGTCACCCGAGGCGCGCCCCGCCGGGGTAGTGACGCGCGCTCCGCCACAGGGAGTGCGCCACGTGGCGGGCCCGTCGGGACCCCGCGGGTGACCCGAAAAGGCGGAGGTGCCGTGGTGCTATTTGAATCGCGAGTCGAGCGAACCCAATGTTTCTCTCTCCCTCTCACGCGCACGCTCTCTCTCTCTCTCTACCCGTAACCCTAGGCGGCTGCGCGAGAGACCCGTTTGTCCTTCCTTTTTCCCTCCTCCTCCTCGCCTTCTCTTTCCACCTCGTCTTTCTCTCTCTACCTCTCTCCTCCTCCTTAGGGTTTTCTCGTTCTTCGCTGTTCGCTTCTCTAAAACCCCTGTCCGTACTCTCCGAATTCGGACTGTGCGCGCGTAGGGTTTTTGCCGCCGCCGCCGCCGCCTCCTCCTCCCCCCTATCATCCGCACCGCCGCCGCCGCCGCTCGAGCCATGGCCGCCGTCGCTCCCTCCGCTGATCGTATCCTTTTTCTTTCGGTTCGGTTGCGCGGGATCCGTGCTGTTCTCGTTCGATTTCTGGTTCTGGTCGCTCGGTTTCGATAGATCCGAGCAGCGGCGTGCCGTTTCGGGTTGTTGTCGAATCGTTTTGTCTTTTTGCGGTGCGTGGTAGGAGGGCCGATGCGCGCTTCTTCTTTTTCTTTTTTCTTTTTGGATTAGGAGTTTTGGGCTTTTTCCCGTGCTCTGGGGCTTCCGCCTTCGGGTTTTTGTGCTGGTTCTTGTGCGATTGAGATGGTTTTGTTTGGGAATGATGGAAGAGTTTTTGGATGGGGTTTCGCGGTTTTTATTGTTTCTTGTACGTTCGGTCCACCTTTTTTTTTTTTTTTTTAAATTATCTTTGCTCTCGTAACTTGCAGAAGTTGGAGGTTGAGCCGTGTTTGCTTGCAGTTCCTACGCGAATTGATTGTTTATAATTCGTCCTGGCGGAAAAAATCTGTTTTTCTTAACTTTGCTTGCGAACAGAAACTACAGACTTGATACAGAAACTGGCCTTGGATGCTCAGTCCAAGACTCTCGAGATTCCTGAAGTGGCCAAAAAGGTAAATTTGTGCCATCGCCAGTTTCTGGGTTTACGTGTGCGTCTTGTTCTCGATTATTACCGAGAAATGGAGTCAGCCTCGAGTCAGGGAGTGTTTTAGACGCGAGTAGGTTCTTTATCGGCCATATTGACTGGGTGGGCTCTATCGATTCTTTATGCAGTCTTCGAATCAAAATGGATCTGTTGATGGTGTCAATGCTGCGAATGGCCAGATCCAGTCATACGATGGGGCTGTGACAGAGCCAACCATGTGCTTTGTCCCCAACAGCTATCCCTATTATTATGGAGGTAAGATTTGTGTTATCAGTTTCTGATTGTAGTAAAGTCAGATCTCGTTGAAGTTGTATAGGGGTCTTCGAGTGCCATGAGAAGGGTGTTGATGATGAATTTTTCTCCTGTTAGGTTATGACGGGACTGGTGGCGACTGGGACAATTTTCAAAGATATGCAAACGCGGAAGGAGGAGTGGACATGTCCTCTGTAAGTATCTAATGTTCAATTGGGATTGTTTTTTCCAAAAAGTATTGTTTTATTGCTCTAGAGGAGTGCCTCTGGCTGTCCTATGTTTCTCATCAGTTCTTTTTTCGTTGTTGCTCAATATTTTCAGGGATTTTATGGGGATAATGGGTCTCTCGTGTATCATGGTTATGGGTTTGCGCCATATGGTCCGTATTCACCTGCTGCTTCGTCCGTTCCTGGAAATGATCAGCTTTATGGAACTCAGCAGTACCACTATCCATCCCCCTATTTCCAGTCTACTATGACTCCAACTAGTGCACCTTTCACTCCAAGTCCAGCCACTCCCCAGGCAGAGCTTTCGACTTCCGCTGCTTCTGACCAAAAGCCTATACCCGTTGAAACAGTGAATGGAAACTCCAACACTGCCACCAATGCAGTTGGGAAGGGAAACAACAGGTCAGCTTCTTCGAAAACGTCAAATCAAAACTCATCTTATAATTCGAATGGTTCACTTGGAAGGGGTTCTTTACCTGGTGGTATGGCTTCCGGGAACCAGGATCCTAGACTTGGATTTGATGGGTTTCATTCCCCTATCCCATGGGCCGAAGGTGCTTTGTTCCCTGATGGACAGATTGCACCTTTGTCTACCAGTGGAGCGACAAATTCATTCCCAAGTGCCAACAACAGTCATTCGAGGAATCAGCACTTCCGTCCTAATTCAAATTTCATGGTACGTGACTATCTCTTTGTTCCTGTTCCACCACCTGAACAGCTCGCTAGGAAATGAGTATCTTAAGTGGATATACACAATAAAACTTTGATGTGTATAGTTGCCTTAATGTGCAAGTTTGGATTCATTATACTTTCTCTAGTATTTGATAATCTGAAATGGTGTGATATTTATTGTTTAAGCGTTCTTTTGATCCACAGGGTCTGCACCAGACGAGACCTTTATCTGGCATGGGGGTATCTAGTGGATACATAAACAGGATGTACCCTAACAAATTATACGGTCAGTATGGAAGCACAATTAGATCCGGCATGGGATTTGGGTCCAGTAACTATGATTCAAGAACAAATGGGCGTGGGTGGCTGGCTGTTGACAGCAAGTACAAAAACAGGGGTCATGGGAATGGCTACTATGGGTATGCTAATGAGAATGTGGATGGTTTGAACGAGCTGAACAGGGGCCCCAGGGCAAAGGGATCCAAGAACCAAAAGGGCTTTACACCTATTTTGGCGGTTAAGGGGCAGACTTTTCCCTCCAGTGGAACAAATGAGGAGGAGAAGAATAAGGTTAGCGTGGTTCCAGACCGCGAGCAGTATAACAAAGCCGATTTTCCTGAAGATTATGAAGATGCTAAGTTCTTCATCATCAAGTCCTACAGTGAAGATGATGTCCACAAAAGTATAAAATATAGCGTATGGGCCAGCACGCCAAATGGTAACAAGAAACTTGATGCTGCGTATCGGGAGGCTCAGGAGAAACCCGGCAGCTCCCCTGTTTTCCTTTTCTTCTCGGTAAGACTTTAGGATGATTGCACTGTTTTTACTTTTGGTCAGAATATAGGAATTATTCAAGTTGTGCCATCTGTCTTGTAGGTCAATACCAGTGGACAATTTGTTGGCCTTGCGGAAATGGTTGGCCCAGTTGATTTCCACAAGAGTGTTGAGTACTGGCAACAAGACAAGTGGAACGGCTGTTTCCCTGTCAAGTGGCACATCGTTAAGGATGTGCCTAACAGCATGTTGAAGCATATTACGCTCGAAAACAACGAGAACAAACCTGTGACGAACAGTAGGGATACACAGGAGGTATTTTCTTGCTCCTTGCCTTGATTTCTTTCTTTTTAAACTCTTTCCCTTTGGTAACCATAAGGCTGTACTTCTGCAGGTGAAGTTGGTGCAGGGTCTTAAGATGATAAAGATATTCAAAGAGCATCCTGTCAAAACTTGCCTCTTTGATGATTTTGAGTTTTATGAAAATCGTCAGAAAGCAATTCAGGAGAAAAAGGCAAGGCAGCAATTTCAAAAGCAGGCAAGACTTACTTTCAGTTGCCTTCTGTCTCTTGTCTCTTCCCTTTTACATGCTTTCTTTGCCTGTCCACTTCCGCTTTAGGAGATAGCTATTTGAGTTGATTTTCATCTGTGATTTGTTGAATTTTTTTCTTTATTCTGTTATTGCAGGTATGGGAAGGAAAGGGGACAAGTGAGAAGAAAGAGATGGCTAATGGGGAACTAAAGCCACAGAAGTCAGTGGAAGTTGCGGCAGAATTTGTTAAGGAAACTTCAGCAGATCAGGCTAATGGGGATATGAAGCTTTCTGATGATGTAGTGACTGAGAAAAAGGCTGATGAAGCAAAAATTGTGAAAGCAGTTGCTCCTGAGAAGAAGGCCCTATCAAACGGGGTGGCAAATTAGTGCTAATTGAAGCTGCGTGTGCATAAGAGCGTTACCTTCTCTTACTGGCAGAATTATCTAGTGAACTGAAACAGCCTGGCCAGTTCTCTTTTAAGCTCATACAGCTGCTGGGTTGGTCTTTGGTTTAGAAATCATAATAATGCTTGTTGGGATTGAAAATCATCCTGACATTGATGAAGAAGCTGTTGACGCTGGCTAGTTTTCTGGAACCGAGTACCTATTAGTCGACATTAGAGGGCTTTTCTTTTAGCACTTTAGCACCTAACTTTTTGGTTTTTGTTTTTTAGGAGTTTGGGTTGGGTGGGGTTTTTCGACTGGCTTTTAGTTTACATGCCTTTTCTTTTATAGCGTTCTCTCTTATATTTTTCCCTTTTGCTTCTTTTTGCCCTCTCAGTTGTTTGGTTCGTCTTTGCTATCTGTTGCCTTCCTACTTAGGTCATTTGTGGAGTACTTGGGACCACCTGTTTGAATGAGAACTGCTTCAAGCTTTATTGCTGTGGATGATCGCTTTAATACATGATTTGTTTTGCATCTCCTGAATAAAATGCATAAGTCGGACCGTTGATGAAACGGGTCTTTTTGTTGATGTCGCGCATTACTTTTGGTTGGCATGGACGTGATCTGTCTCATTATAATTTCACCCTGCACGATGGGCATCCTTGCTGTTCCACTGCTTCTGATGACGTGTGATGCGCAAATATGTCATTTAACTTTCCCTTGTCTAAAGCTTTCCGATGCCGAGGATGACATTCATACCTCGTGTTCCCATGGTTCTGGGTCTTTGGTCAGAACCTCCATAGGCAAAGTGAAAGGGTTGCTTGTTTACCGTGAAAATCTGCACTTTTCCGTATGGTGATCATCTGGAAAGCAAGTCCAAATGAAAACAGGCGACGAAAACCCTCATTGTTTCCACATTTTTAGCTGAGTGAGAACGCTGGTGTTCATCCTTTCTTCTCCATGTTTTTCCCTTCCATGTGTGGGTTGAATCATTTGAGATGCCGATCTCGTTTGATCGAGGACTTCTCCTATGAACTATTGAGCTTCGGATCAAGCTTCGTGGATTGGGGGCGAGCTTCCCGACTATCTCGTAATTAACGGAGCAGTGTCATTTGGTCGTATTTGCGTCGACAGGAACAGTGTGCGACTTAAGTGAGGATTGCGGACTTAAATGCGAAGGACGGGAATAGGTATTTTTGGGGGTTTCGATGGTGAATTGCCCAAAGAGAGTCCGACCATTGAGATTTCATTTGAGGTCTTTAGGTCAAAAGCTTCTTGCTAGTTGCTACCCCCAAAATTAAAACAAGAACATCATGTTATAACTTGATAGTTTTGACGTGAGATGTACCAAGTTTGAATCGTACCCACTTAAGGAGCAACTCGCAATTCACGTGACACCACAACCATGTTTTCAAAAATGGAAACACGACCAACCGCATTGTCACAATTTTCATTTTCGATGAACATTTATTTTATAGTTAACCAATCGCGTTTTCAATGTAAAACCCCCCAGCAAGTAGACAAGCATTATTCTTACAGTCCTTCAGCTTGCGTTCAAAGGAGAAATAGACATATGAATGGTAGTCGAACAAGAAAAATCTTACATGGTAGAATCATAACACCCCGTGAAATCTCGGAGACTCACTATTAGTTTTCTCTTGGCAGCATCTATCATTCTTTCTCAAAGGAAATGACTCCAACAAGAAAACCAACGATGATTTAGTATCCACAAGTTTCGAGTTCGTACATGAAATTTAACCCACTGTCCAGTTATCATTGATATCTGCTGGTTTCATTTCACTGCCCCTTCGAAGTAATCTTCCTCGCTAATGCCTGGAGCCTGGATTCCAGCACAGGAATGGTCTGCTTTAGTAATACAAGTTACTTTATGTTGCCTCTTGGCGATGGCTGACTTCTGATGGCGGGACGAAAAAGGAGATGTCGACCTCATGCACTGACAGCGATTTGTTCCTTGACTTCTGACACTGGAGGTGAATGAGTTGATTCAAGATCCTTGATGAAGCTCCTAAGGCATCCATTTATAATGCGAGGTGCGGCCCCATCACAGAACCGTTTTGCTAGATCCACAGCCTTCAGAAATTACAATGGAACCGCGGATTAGTTGTCTGCGACGTAGCCAGAGAGTAGCTACTGACATACACAGAGCAAACTTACCTCATTGATGACAATCTGATGACGAGTTCCAAGAACTGCTATCTCAGACATCGCGAGACGGAGAATACAAAGCTCTAAGATTCTGCCTGCAGGGGCAATCTGTATCATATAAACAGGCAAAACTACAGTCATTGGCAGTTGGCAGAAGGCAGAAACTCATTTGTAGCTTGGAGTGGATTCAATTTTAGATATAAACAAAAGAAGTGGCCCCGACATTACTAGAGCCTTACAGAGACACTATCCAAATGTTTCACATGCTAAGAAATAACATGACAAACTAAACATGGCATCCAGAGAAGGAAATATGGTCAAATGATAGAGCCAGAGTTATCAGTATAGTGCCCCAATCTCAGACTGTGGTGAAAGATGTTGAACCATAAGCGAATTTATTATTATACAGATCCATTAGAAGAGTTCACAATTATGCTATTATGGATGTGCTACTGACATAAGATGAACTGAGAATGAGCTGTATTGTAAAGATGACACAAAACATGCAGATAAAATTTAGTCTAGAACATTCTAAGTGTGCTCTCTAGAAGAGTTCACAGACTCATTACATTGCTTAGTTGCAGAAGATGAAAATAAGAGGTAAAGACATAGGAGATTCCATTATATTTCAACAAACCACTGATTGCTAAGTTTGCTAATAAGTTATTTTAGAAAGATGCCGGGAGTGGGTAGGCGTGTGCACTGGGAACCACCCAAACCGGGAACAGCCCGGACTGGACCGGACCGGCCAGTTTTGGGAGGTTCCCAAAGAGGGTGGTCTGGTTCCTGGTTCCCACTTTTGGACCTGGTGGCCGGTCAGTCTGGTTCCCGGTTCCAAGGTGGGAACCGGACCGACTGGACCGGACCGGTTAATTTTATGTATATATAATATATATTTTTAAATTTCTTAAAAAAAACTCTAATTCCTCCCAATTTCTCCCATTATTCATCTTATTTTTGGCCCAAAAAGCAAATTTACTGGTTCCACCGGATAGGACTGGTCGGTCGGTCCAGGTTCCCGGTCTCGGAATCTAGGAACCGGTCCTCCCGGTCCGGTTCCCCATTCCACCTCGGAACCAGACCGGACCGGAACCGATCGTCCTAGCCGTGGTTTTTTTTTTTTTTTTTTTTTTGGGGGGGGTGGGGATCTTAAAGGAATCCACCGGAAGTACACGAACTCAAGGAGGATTCTATGCATGCAAATGGAAATAAATCTGCCTACCAAAAGAAAGGAAAAGGAATCAATGACTTCAGTAAAACACAGTTCATATGGAAGCTAACAAATTGGAAATACTTTAATCATCTCACAAGGGCACATCAAGAACATGAGATTTGGACTGCCATTTGACGCAATAATTTTGAAAACTTCATGGCATCAATCATCTGCCTCATCTATGTTCCTTTGAAACTGTTCAGCCCATTGTTAAATAAGAAATGTTTCTATGTCATGTCTAAATAGAGGGTCATGAACTTAGATTCGCAAGAACAGAGTTATTAGGACTCAAGCTCAAAGGTCATGGAAATCTGCTTCTTCATAGAAAAGCCTTTTCAAACCCCTACTCAAAAACATGTGTTGTGAATGCAAAGCTAACTCACAGACCCAAGACTAATGGCAATGTATAGCTTGCCAGGGTGATTTGCTGCACACTAAATCTGAAGTGATTATTTTATCATAAGTGCAGGACTGCAACAAAGCACACTGTGCCCAAGAAAAACTAGTCAGCAACAATCTTAAGAAAGATATACCTATAGCAAACATTGAGAATGACAAATTTCACACAAGGAGCTATACAACCTTCCAATTTTCAGGTGCAACTTTGTCAATGACAAACACATGGCTATCCCACTGATCCATTACTGCAACCAAAAGCTTCCTTGTAAAACTGCAGCAAAAGCAAACTTAATAACATGTGTAATTACAAATGCGACACATTCACAATGGCAACATGCATAAAATATGTGAGTTGCTGATGACTTTACCGCAGTATCAATTTGCTGTATACCATCTTTGGCGGGGCAGACAAGACTTCAGCTTCTGCAGGAAATGAGAAAACAGCATGAATCTACACCTCTTGAATGAAGGGCAAGGTGAATAGGAGAAGCAAACAGCAGTTATAAATATCTTCATACCAATTGCGCTCTCCTTTTCATCAATCTGCATAAGCTCATCAGCTTCTTCTGTTGTATCTGTTATGACAGGTGGCCCTCCAAAACTCATGTGGTTGTAGTCCAGCAATGATGTCTTGTCAAATTCATAACCAGGCTCTGCATGTGTGTTTGCACACAAGTCAGATAATCATCTTCTTACATGGAAAAAGAAAACAACATTGGAAAGCCATGTATATTGTGCTCTGAGTTTTAACAAAGATCAGTTATGCTGAAAAGATTGGCTGTCTTGAGAAGAGAGGGCATTACCTCTTCTCATATTCATTCGCTTCTCAAAAAGCTGAACGGGGTCAGACCCTTCTAAACAAGCAGCATAGGCAATTGATCTGTTCAGCATACCAGCAAAGTTAGGCTCAAAGAATATACAACAATATCCTCATCCAACACAAGCTGCTAGTCTCGAACAAAAAGCGTCTTAAAGAAAGGCATAGTGGATGAGAACTAGCGCTAAGAGTTCAAGAACACACTATAAGTGAGTGTCATTAATTTTACTTTCCAGAAAAACAAGAGAGCAGGATCATTAGACCTTGTGTTTACTTAAATTCTAGTGATGGATGTAAAACTGGCTGCAGCAAGTCTCACACATTTGGTTCAAGTTTTGCAAGAAACGAGCCAAAGTTAAAAGTATTTAGTCTCATGAATCCAATTCTGGCATCTTGATATCTCTGATTCCAACTCCATCGTTCATTTAGACTTGTAGTGCAAGAATGAGCTCTACTATGGTCGCCCATCCAATTCCATACTAGAATTGAATAACCGAGACTCAAAATTTTGTCAAATCACAAGTCCCAAGGAATTGTACTTGCCAAATGCCAACACCCGTGTTCCTATCACAATGAAAACCAAAATCACCACAACCAAGACCAACTCCCTCATTACTGCTATCACCACCACCGCCGCCGCCGCCATTCCCTTACAAAACCCATCAAGTTCCAAGCAGTTCTGTGCATGCAATTCCAAACGAAAATCTCTGAAGCTCCAACAAAGTTAAACACCTTGAACAATCATTCCCCACGTGGTTCTTCAATTCCATCCACAACACAGGATACCATAAAACAAGAACCAGAGAAATTTCACCCAAAAAGAGGAAAAAAAAAAACAGGGAGAGAGATGGACCATACAAAGCGAGCTCACGGGCAGCTCTTGGGCTGCAGAACCGGCCGCTCTTATCGATCTTCGGCAACATTTCTTTCGCCGGCGACCTCTCCACCGCCTCCTCCACCGCCAAAACGGACGTCCGGAGGGAGGCCCGCGGGCAGAGCACCGCCGAAGGCCGTTCCTTTGGAGCGCCCCATTTGACGGATGAGTTCAAAGGCCGAGACTTTACGCGAAACGCAGACGGAGAAGGAGACGAAGCGAGGCCAGAGCCCGACTCGAGCAAATGGGTCCTCGAGTAGAGCGCCGTCGATGCAGCGGAGCAGCTGAGGACGGAGGAGGTTCCCTCCATTTTCCGGCAATCGCTAAGTTCGCAGTCGCAGCACCGGGAAGAAGGCTCTATCCGTAGCTCCTCTTATAATATCTTCTTCTTCTTCTATCTTTTTCGAACCAAAAACGACGTATTGATATCAGCAAAACGACGTCGCTCATGCCATCCGCTCTTCAAAAAACGACGTCGTCTGGTGGAGCAAGCGCTGCTTCCAAAATCTGTCTCCCCCTCCCCTTCTCTCTCTCGCCCCTGTCTCTCTCCGCCGTCGCTCCGGAGCCGTTCCGCCGCTCACCATCTCCGGCTCTTCATCGATTCGGCCGGACGACACAACCGCCGTCGCCGCCGCCGCCGCCGCCGCCGTCGTTTGCCTAGAATTGCGTTCGGGAGAATATGAAAGCTGCAAAACCTCGCGCCTTCCTGGCATTGTTGTCGCTCTGCGTCCTCTCCGTCGCCGGATCGGCTTCCTCGTCTATCCCTAGAGATCCCTTCGTCGGGATTGCTCCTGAAGGTCCGTGGATCCTTTCGATCGTCAACCGCTTTCGGCTTTTTTCGGAGGGGCGCGAGGGGCCGGCCCTTTTTATTTTTTATTTTTTTTAGCGCCTGCTCTTTTGGAAGATTCGGGTTGAGCTCGTTCTGCGTTTTTCCAGATTTGAAGTATTACAAGTCGTCGGATGTGATCAAGTGCAAGGACGGATCGAAGAAGTTCGCCAGAGCTCAGCTCAACGACGACTTCTGCGATTGCCCCGACGGAACCGACGAACCTGGTTTGTTTCCGCCGATGTCTTGTGATTTTGTTTGCTTCTTGGCAATTGGCTTGTGATTGCCTGTTTTTAAATTTGTGAACTTGAACCAGGAATTGCTCCTTTATATGTGTGTTAATGGTAAAACCTTACCTACAACTAATCAGTAATGTGTTGGAGAACATGTGATGTCCTAGAACTGTACATGGTTTCCATGATCTATTGATCATCACTGAAGCTATGCTATAGTCCATTTACTCCTTTTTGCTCAAGTTATTGAACCGGCATGCTTTCTAATGTGCTAACTTTAGATTTTTGTGGAAGCTTTTAATAATAGTTACTTCTTCTTCTGCTTTTTAAAAAAAAAAAAAAAAATTAACCGAAGACATATTGCCTTGTGGATTTCAGGAACATCAGCATGCCCGGGTGCAAAATTTTACTGCAGAAATGCAGGACATAGTCCTGTGTTCCTTTATTCTTCTAGAGTGAATGATGGTATTTGCGGTAAGTAGTCAGGTGAAATTCTGCTCTGTTCCATAGTTTGTCTCTGCCATTTCATCTTTGACTAAATATGTGTGCCTTCTTCAAGTCAGACTTTTATGTTGTAAAACAATCGTTCCACTTTGCCTCAAAGTACAAGAAACATGATCCTCATCTGATTTTGCCGTCTACTGGCATATAAAAGTCATAGCTGGTTGATTCTCTTATTTTTATTTATTTTCTTGAATTGGTTAAAAAAAACACTCTCCTTTGAAAGTTGAACCTGCCGTGATATGCAGACTGTTGCGATGGGAGCGACGAGTATGATGGCAAAGTAAATTGCTCAAATACATGTTGGGAAGCAGGGAAAGTTGCTAGAGATAAGTTGAGGAACAAGATTGCAACATACAAAGAAGGCGTCACCCTACGTAAACAGGAAGTTGAACTAGCAAAGTTGGGTCTTGTAAAGGATGAACAAGAGCTGACGAAGCTTAAAAATGAGGAGAAAGTACTGAAAGGGCTTGTACAACAGCTTAAAGGTGTGGATTAAACTTGTGATCATCCTTTATTCTCCGCCTCTATGGCGTATGCATTTGGTTCTTTGATACCTTCTGTTGGTATATTCATTCGAGACCAAGAGTTAACAAAATTTTCCTTGGACCACTTATTCATAGACCTAGCCTGCATTTGTAAATTTCCATTAGATGATTCTGTTCTGACGCCTAAATTACCATCCACAAGAACTTTGATTGCATATTACATAATACTAGTGCATATTAGGCTTCCACTATTTCATCTATGTGAGTTCACTTATCTCTGCTGTCCAATGAAATTCAACTCTGTCATACAGGAGTAATTTTGTGAACTCACTGAAATATATAAAATTTGTTTTGGTTTTTGCTCACTACGAATGCAGAGCGTAAAGAACAAATAGAGAAGGCAGAGGAACAAGAACGCTTGCAGAAAGAAAAAGAAGAGAAGGAGAAGAAAGAAGCTGAGGAGAAAGCTGAGAAGGAGAAAATAAAAACCGAGGAGGAAGCTAAACAGGAGAAAAAGGAAGGGGAGATAAAAGCTGAAATTGAGGACATAGGCGTAGCTAACACGGACCACGAGAAAATTGGGCTAGTAGAGGATACACCTTCTGATCAGGTCAAATGACGTTCATCCTAATCATTTTCGCAATTTAGAATGTTTGGTAGATTGTACTTGATTGTGACATCCCCTTGGGAAAAGATTTAGATTTTTGTTGTTCTGATATCTATGTTTCAGTTACTAAAACTTCTTGTATCTGACATGTAAATGTTGTAGAGCTGGTTTGGCTTTTTCACTGAAATAGCTTCTTTCACAGTTGAATTTGTTTTATTTATTTATGGATTTTTGCATTGGCTGAATATGTGATTGAGCATCATTTAAGCATGTCAAAGCTTGAAAGATAAGTGAGGATACTATTGATAAAGCCGGGCGAGCGTGCAAGGTTTACACAGTTGAATGAAGACTGTCTTTATCAATGGAGAAGGGCAAAGATATGGACTTGCTTTGAATAATATCCCCTGTGATCGTGCAGTTTCCCTGCAAATTGTCCTACTAAGAAATTGCAATTATGACTTCCTTGCTACTTTCATTGTGAAGTGCATTTCTTAGTCAACATACTTCAGACTTAGTCTTAGTCTTGTATTTGCAAGGTATCAATGGAGTAGTTTGATATTCCAAGAAACAATATTTACCGACACTCTGAGTGCATTGTACAGTCTAGACAGTCACCTAATATTCTAGCGATGCATGTAGATTTGATTCTAGATCGTTGCTATTATCGTGCATGTACCACTTATGAAGCCACAAGTTCTGTGCATTGCATTTTTTCAAATTTGTCGGGTGCTTGTTTTGCTGACTGTGATTGACTTCCCTTACATTAAGATTTGTTATTTTTGACATCTGTTCATTCTATAGAATGTGGAGGATGACTTTGAACCTTTGAAAGAGATTGAAAATGGCGATAATGCAGTAAGCCAGGGACAAGAGGCTAATGGGGTGGACCAGGTAAATGAATTACGTCCAGTAAGAAAATATCCAATGAATTTAGAGTTTTGTCACTTTGGTCCTTTGTCTGCTTTATCATTTTGGTCCTTTGTCTGTTTTATACAGCATGTTGTGGAAGACAAAGATGAATCTGTTTCTCAAGTAAGCCAAAAAGAATCTGAAATTGCAGCTGAAGATGTGTCGCACGCTGATCAAATGACAGCAAGTGTATGTTTCTTTAGTCTTTGGTTGCGCTGACTGGAAGTTAGAGGAACATCTTTTGTCATTAATATTGGATGAGGCTTTTTATGCATGTATCTGGAATATAAATGTATTAGATTGTTCTGTTGAACAGAATATATGTACTTTATAGTATTTGCTGTGCCTTAATGATTTCTCATGACACATAAATGCTCATAATCATGACAGAAACGAAGTTCCAGAGTAAGAACCCCTTCCCTATTGTGTTCACATATGCTATTTTCCTGACTGTTTGAACATGGTGTGTATGAATGAGTGAAGTGTGTTTTAAGTAAGAAGTTTTTATGCCATGTTTGTCATATGTATACATCTCTCTTTTCATTTGCAATCTACTCTCTCTTATCTATAAAGTGAGCAAAATACTTTTGTTTGCCTTGCTGAAGCCAAGCCTTTCTTTGTTGCTGTTAATAAGAAAAAGCATGCATCAGAATATTCTGTAATACATCCCAAGTTTTATGTTATCCATTAGGGATGATGACACAAATGGTCCATGAACTTTGACCCAATGTGCAATATGGTCTCTGAACTTTAAATTTGTTCAATGGGCCCCCTGAACTTTAGCCCAACATGTACTGTCATCCCTGAACTTTATATTTGTGTAACAAAAGTCCACGGACCACATTGAACAAATTGAAAGTTCAGGGATGACATTACACATTGGGCCAAAGTTCAGGGATCCCATCGAACAAATTTAAATTCAGGGACCACATTGTGCATTGGGTCAAAGTTCAGGGACCCTGTGTCATTTACCCTATCCATTATTCAATCATTGTTGATTGATTGAAGGCTCTGGCAACCATCATTTTGCAGCATTGTGCTGCACAGACAATTAGACATACTGTGGTATGAAGAAATAATACGTCTTTATGACCCAACTCAAGTTCTAATCGGGATTCTGTGGATGTATAATTCAACCTGTCTGCTGGAAAGTAAGAATTTGTTCATCGAAACTTTTTCTGCTATCTTTTTAAACAAATACTTTCCCATGTACAAAGTCTTCATGGGCTGCTAAATCAGTAGTGTTCTTAAAATTCTCAAGCACTGTATTTTAATGAATAAAGTTCTCATTTTCCTCTGACTTGGCATTGCCAGTATATCTGTGGCAGCGATCTTCTGCTTTCTTCTTTCCTTTGGCATCTTTGATTCGCTTTATATCTAATGGAAAAGATCATTTTCTCCGCATGGCTTCTGCAGGGTAAGGATTTATCTGAGGATACAGAAGCACTTTCAAAGGAAGAGTTGGGCCGGCTTGTTGCTTCTCGTTGGACAGGAGGGAAGACTGAGAAGGAAGATACAGATGGCATTATAGAAGATGATGAAGGTGAAGACCATGAAGAGATGTCAAAAGATGCACATGATGAAGATGATGACGAATATGCTTCTGAAGCCGATGATGATGACCGGAGATATGAGGAGGATGATATAGAAGATGATGTAGATGAGGATGTGCCTGTGGAAGATCATTATGATACTAGTTCATCTCACGAGTCTCAATCAGATGATGAATTAGACTTGTCAGGTCTGCCTCGTGCAAGCCAATGGTGACTCTTATTTTGCTCTCCAAGTTATACTTGTTAACAAATCCTTGAAAATTTCAGATACAACAACTCATACTAGTCCATCTTGGTTGGAGAAGATACAGCAAACAGTTCGAAGCATACTTCAGGCTGTCAATCTTTTCCAGACTCCAGTGGACAAATCTGGTAACTTTCAAGTTTAATGTCCCATAACAGGCTTAACAGTTGATAAGCTGTATTAAATTGCCATCCTCTCTATTTCAGAGGCTGCTCGTGTACGCAAGGAGTATGATGAGTCCAGTGCCAAGTTGTCTAAAATAGAATCGAGAATATCAAAGTTATCAGATAAGTTGAAGTATGATTTTGGTGAGTATGACACAGTTGTTTTTCCCTCAGCATAAGAAACTTCCCCATTGACCGGGCTTTCATCGATGAACTTGGTAATATTGTTGCAGGGAAAGATAAGGAGTTCTATTCATTCTATGGACGTTGTTTTGAGAGCAAAGAAAATAAGTAAGGAATATTTTCCTTTTCTTTTTGCCATTTGCCTTGACTTGGTGTTACCCCTCGAAGTTGTTGTGATTTAGTTCAAATATATGCTCATGTCATTGGCTTTACCTTTCAGGTATGTTTACAAAGTCTGCCCCTATAAACAAGCTACACAGGAGGAGGGCCACTCCACAACTCGACTGGGGTATGAATTTAATGACCACGGAATTGTGAAGCATGGATTATACTTTGTAGTTGTGATCCCTGGTGACAGCTTTCTTTTGTTAATAATCATGGGATGCATTTTTTAAAGCTTCTGAATTCTAAAAATTTCTGGCCATGTTGATTATTCCCCTGTTAATGTGACTTCCATTTTAGAAGATTGACGTGCATTCCACCAAACTTGCTTATATCAGTCATTACAATTATTGATCCTTGTTTGCATGTAGGCAGTGGGACAAATTTGATGACGCGTATCGGGTCATGATTTTCTCAAATGGCGACAGATGCTGGAATGGTCCTGATAGAAGTTTAAAGGTTCTGATTTGCACTCTTCTGAAGCGTCCATGATTCTATAGCTACAGTTCGTTCTCTGTGGTCTTTCTGATCTTTTATTGAATTAGCTTCTGGAGCTTATTCCTCATTATACTTTTGCAAATGCTTTTGGGACATTGGGACAATGAGTTTTTAAATCATTGACATCATGGCTTGAGCAGCTCCATTAGATGCCTGTAGATTATATGGTAAACTTGAATTGCAATCTGAGCAGCTGGTGCTTGTTACCGAATAAAATGTTTCTCAGACAAATCGAAATTAGTTTAAATTATGCCTGTTTTATAGGTCGGACTAGTGTCAAGTGCCTTTCTTACAGAAAGTTTCTGTGCATTTGGATTCTAATATTTGGATCTTTTGCTTACAGGTACGACTACGATGTGGGTTGAAAAATGAGGTTACTGAGGTAGACGAACCAAGTCGCTGCGAGTAAGAATCTCTCTCTCTCTTTCTCTCGCTCCTCTCCACACCCCCCCTCCTTCCTTTCTCTTTCTTCCTTCTCTCTCTGACACTTTTGTGCGTGCAGATATGTAGCATTACTCTCTACCCCTGCTCTTTGTTTGGAAGATAAACTAAAGGTATGTGTTAGGTTGCTCCTCATAAATTCTCGTGTTATGGCTTCTGCTGGTTTCATGGCAATGATCTCTTATTGTGAAATATGACAGGAGCTAGAACACAAGTTGGAACTTATGGAGAATGAACAACCACGACCTCATGATGAACTTTAAACTGGATTGATCTTTATGATCATCAGCTCACCAACTTGACTGGTCAATCATGTTGTTTTGAAGAGGCTTAGTCGTTCAACTGCTAAGCATGAAGAGGCTAAACCGCAGCCCTTATGGTTAGACAGGAGGTTCGATGAAATTCGAAATTACTGCATTTTTCTCCCTGGGGCCCAACGTTTTTGCGCTTAGGTCTCTTAACCACAGGTAGAACCTCCTTGATGCCATTCATTGTAGAATGACAGTATCAACATTAGTCTCTGCTATTAACTATTGCAAGGAATAGGTCTTCGCTACTAAATGGAATTTTTGTGCTCACGTTCTTATTTCCCATTTAATAAGAGCTAAGACACTTTAGGAGGCCATGACCATGTTGCCAGGCTGTTCAATTATTACCACGCGAGTCATCTCTTGTTGGTCGTAGCTTACCGAGGGTCATCCTATTGCTGATGGGAACGTGGGTTTTTGCGCTGTGCTGTGATGTAGTTCTGATTTTGATTTTAAACCGTTGTGCTTTGGAAAAGCTTCCTCTTTTTGTTGGAACCAGACGGTTGAACAGACGGCCATACGGACCTTTTTTCGAGCGAAATGGCTCCCTACTGGATCCTTTACTTGAGTATTGCAGCTACACCGAAGGCCATTTCTTGGGTCTTGGAAAAGGATGACAAGATGTATTCGTTTAATGAGGGATGTGGAACTCGCAAGCCGTTCTTGTGCTTTGAGCCTTGAAATGCTGCGCTTCGCTTGAATTCCTCCCTTCCCGCCTCCCATAGTTTTTCTCTCTCGGCAGGACCGCTGGATCCCCTCTGGCTACATAGCCCAATGAGACAAAAAAGGAAGCATTCCAAGCCCATAGATAAGCGAAAAACGGTCCTCTTCGTTCGAGTGGGATAATTTGTCATCGTTAAGCATGTGCTGAGGAGATTCCTTTCGCGCTAATTGAAACGTCTGGGTCAGCTCGCTGATTTGATAAAACGGGGCCCTAGCAGCCCCAAGGACAACCTGGAAATGATTCCATGCGTACGATGCGCTCGTCCCAACAATAGAACCAAGAAGACACCCTAAAAACACCACTCGGAAGCTTCTTCGGTGAACAGGGGCGTCGACGGGATTATTCGAGCATATTCGCACGGTCAGAAACCATGCGATGGAGTGCTTTTCGAAGTTCTCGCAACACCAATAAGTGGGTCGCCGTAGTTTCAGTCGCCATCCTCTTTACTCTCGTCTTTATTAAAGAGCATCTCGAATCACTCATTACAAATTTAATAAGCGACATATAGACTTTTAAAGCAGCGGCTTATCAAACACTCGCACTCGTTATCGTAATTTAAAATGAAAAAAAAAAAAGAAAAAGTAGGGAAATATCGAAGACCGACGACGGTATCGCCCAACAAGAGACTGAAGGTTTTTCTGAAACGACTGAAAATAGGCAAAAAAAGAAACCCACCAAACCGGCCAAGCCAGGGTAGGCGCGCGCGCATCTAATTCGAAGTGGCATGCTCCCCACGCTGTCTTCTTTGCGTTCCTGCGACGTTCGTTAGTCGTTAAAACCTTATTTATACTCGAACGCCTCCTTCTGTTTCCTTAAACCGACAGGTCGACCAAAAAAAGGCTACACCTTTCTGCTCTCTCTCTCTCTCTCTCTCTCTCTCTCTCTCTCTCTCTCTACTTGCAACTTCCTCCTGATCGGCCGGGAGTACCGACCGGAGCTGTCCCCGACTTGAGAATGGAAGGCGCTGCGTCGGCGTCGGCGGCGGCGGCGGCGATGGAGATCGAGAGGAGGCCGAAGACGAAGATCGTCTGCACCCTTGGGCCGGCGTCGAGGTCCGTGCCCGTGGTCGAGAAGCTGCTGAGGGCCGGCATGAACGTCGCGCGCTTCAACTTCTCCCACGGCTCCCACGCCTACCACCAGGAGACGCTCGACAACCTCCGCCAGGGCATGGAGAGCACCGGCATCCTCTGCGCCGTCATGCTCGACACCAAGGTGCGCTCCCTCCCTCCCTCGCCGTAGATATTATTACAAGAGAAAAATCTCCGGCGACTAGCTTGTTTTGGCAAGGAATGACGTCGTTGGCTGACTACACGGCGCGACATCGTCATCTCCGATTCTGATCATCGGTCGAATAATCTGCTATGCATGTTGATCGACAAGCGTCGTCTTGTCTTGGGGAATTCCGGCTTTCGGATATCGTGGCGCTTTCTGTTTGGACGTGGGTTTATTTAGTTGTGTGTCCTACCTGTTGCCGATTGCTGGGAGGACGCCGTGTTTTTTGTCTTTCGGCCTGGCCTGCTCCCTGTCGAGTGTCTCTGCTGACTTGGGTTTTTATATGAAGTCACGTTCTTGTCTGTGTTTGGAGAGAAAATATTGGCTGAGTTTAACCCTCCACGTAGGCGTAGGGTAACACCATTCAGAAGGTGACACGTGGCTCCACGTGGAGATGGCGTCAGAGGTTTAAAATTTGCGCTCGCCGCTCCTGGGGCCCACCACTCTGACGCTCTCTCTCCTCTGCGACGCCTGCAACCTGTCGACTCATCTCTCTCTCCCCCTTTCTCCGTTCCGTTCCGTTGCGGGGGAGAACAAAAACGAACCTTCGTTCTCGCCGATGCTCTCTCTCTCCCAGCACACGACTCCTCTCTCTCTCCCCGCTCTCTCTCCTCGTTCTCGCCGACGCTCCTCCGCACGACGCCGACGCCCCTCCTCCTCCGCCTCCACAGGTTGCCGGCGACGCCGACGCCCCTCCGCCGGTTGCCTCCGTCGCCCCTGACTCCGACGCCGATGCCGACGCAGCCTCCGCCCCTGAACCCTAGTCAGACGCCGACGCCCCGCCGACGCTCCTCCGCACGACACCGACACCCCTCCTCCTCCGCCTCCACAGGTTGCCCGCGACGCCGACGCCGACGCCGACGCCCCTCCTCTGCTCTCTCTCCTCCGCTGGTTGCTTCCATCTCCCCCACCCTGACGCCGACGCTGCCGACGCTCCTCCGCACGACGCCGACGCCCCTCCACCTCCGCCTCCGCCTCCACAGGTTACCCGCGACGCCGACGCCGACGCCCCTCCTCTGCTCTCTCTCCTCCGCTGGTTGCTTCCATTCCCCCACCTTGACGCCGACGCTGCCGACGCTCCTCCGCACGACGCCGACGCCCCTCCACCTCCGCCTCCGCCTCCGCCTCCACAGGTTGCCCGCGACGCCGATGCCGACGCCCCTCCTCTGCTCTCTCTCCTCCGCTGGTTGCTTCCATCTCCCCCACCCTGACGCCGACGCTGCCGACGCTCCTTCGCACGACGCCGACGCCCCTCAAGCCGGTTGCCTCCGTCGCCCCCGACTCCAACGCCCCTCAAGCCGGTTGCCTCCGCCTTCGCGGTTTGGTGAGGTCTCGGGTATGCCCTCGTGCTGCGTCTCTTCTTCATTGCTCAGCAACACCGTACTGCTCTCTCTCTCTGAGTGTCTCTTTCTGTGCATTCTTTCATCCATGTGGCAAGCATTTCGACTAGAGTTCAGGGGTTTCGCCACCCCTTCTTTGAGGTTCTTCCGGGTACCTGTCATTTTTTGCGTGAACCCAACGTGGATTTTATAGTCTTTCTTTCCGGATGACTATCCTTTTCACTTCGATCGGTCCTTCAGCAAAAGCGACAATGGGACGGCAGTTTCGAATCCTGGTTTCGCTCTGTGATACTAAGCCTTGCTTTGATACTAAGCCTTACCCTTCATGAGTTGCTGGTCATTGTAATCGTGCTCTGAAACTAATCTGCATCTAGACTAGTTGTTCTACATCACCTATTGTTGGACCCATAGCCGGTGTAGTGTTTGTTACATGCATCAGTTGCTTATGCTTTGTAATTATTCAGAGGCATTGACAAACTAGGGCAAATACCTATGTATCCTATATTTTTGGTCAAAATAGGACTTTTATATTACTGTTACTTTTTTAATACGTTGGCATGCATCTATTTGCACAATCCACTGAAGTAACATCAGAACATTTCTTAATGGTTTCTGAAAAGCTGTTTCATGGATTCTCATGATTCGACTCATGCATTCAAGGATCACTGAGTCATCTTAAGTTATGCTTTAAGGTACTTAATCTACTTTGGCCTCATGCTCTCACTCTGTTTTTAGGAATTTGTCTACCTCAGCCATTATGGAAAGAATTCCAAGCAGGTGGCCACGTCCTGTGTGGCATCCTCCATGGAAGAACTACAGGGTGAGAATTGTGGCCTAATTTTTCTAGCAGCAAGAAGAAAGTTCTTGTTTTGTTTCAGTAATAGTTATGGTGTCATGTGATAATTATACATTTGAATTTATCATACAACCGTGTCTTCTCCATGTTATCGTATCTGCAGTTATTTGCTCGCTTACTTGGATTGTTATGTGTTTTGTTTTCTCCTTTTTGTATGTGCAAGGTCATAAGTAGGCATTTCGGATAGGTGAGATCTATCGCATTTGATCCTAGCAAACAATGATTCTGCACTGGCTCTGCAGATCGGACAATTAAGGTATTAAAGCTTTTACAATTGTGCTTTTTGATGATTCCTGGTCTTCTTTTGTTTTTAAAATTTGCTGATCATAGATGCTCACGTTTTAGTTCGTTGGTTGCTACCATTTGCTAATTTAAATTTCTATGTATAGTTCTTTTGGTTAGTTGAATGAGATGATTGTTAGAATCATTGAGTCGCCAGAAAGTTGATCACTCTTTTCTTGCTTATGAGTCTAATCATCAGTGCAATTTTCGGATTAACAGGTCCTGGGACGGTGTTCTGCGACAACATGAATCTTCTGTTCATGTTCCTGTCGATTGCTACTTCAAATATGGTTGCCACGTCGCTTGCGAATGGGGTAAGCATTCTGAGCTTTTTAGATGAATAATTTCTTGTTACGCTGTATTTTAAGCGTAGTCGGTGACATTTTAGAATTGAGAGTAGAATGATATAGTAGACTTTAGGATGACTAACATGCCTGCTTAACAACAGCATTTCTCATAAAAGTCAATGCCAAATTTACATCCTGCTGCCGTGATGTACGATTGCTTCCAAGTACCTTTGGCGCATCTCTTTGCAATGGATGTAATCATATGTTTGAGGTGTTCATCTGGTACTGAATTTGCTCCTCCGAGTTAACTGGATAAATTCATCGCAGAACAAAAAAGATGTTCAGCACCAAATCTCCGTCTTGTTGTTCATCGGATTGACATGTGGGACGCTGATGCTTTTGTTCACCCAATTCCTCAGATCACAAGCACTCACTGGTAAATAAGCTGGTGCAGCATTTTTCTCTTCTTCCTTGTTAAAAATCTATAGCAAACTTTGGCATATCATCCATAAGAACTAAGGAACAATCAGCCGCTTTCTTTACGCGTAATTTTGTTGCTAAGACAAGAAATTCAGTCTTCAGGAAACTGGGTAAGGCAGTGAACTGATGAGGCCGAACTTGTATACTTTCAGCTTTTGCGGGGGCAAAGAATGTGAACATTGTACCTGCAGCAACCAAATATGTTTAGGTTCATTCAATTTGACTCGTCTTTCCTTTTTGTTCCTTCTTTTAAAGAAATCCCTACAGTTCTTATAAAGTTGAGGTATATGTATTATCCTATGTTCAGTTTACGAGAGCACACTTAACATGGGAGGTTTAGTATTCTGTCTAATGCTTCCATGATTGTTGACCAAGGAAATCCTAAGACTGTTGCATATGTTTTACATGAGTCAACCTGTAGATATGTTATGTTTTTGATAGTTTCAACCATACAAGTTTAGGAACCCATCATGGATAAGGTCATAGGTTTGATGAGTAGAGTTTTTTTACAAATGTGAGTTGAGATATAACTTCAGTCAGTATATTTACATTTGCTTTTCTGTTGGATACAGAGGAGGTGAAGTCCAAATGTCCGAGGATTACACATGCAGATCTATACCAGGTGAAAAGACTGTGTAAAGGATTGGTTCTTCTGTCTTACATATCACGAGTTGGCTCCCCAAATAGGCGGACAAAATCATTGTTGATATAACAAGCTTAGTTTGAAAAAGACTTCGAATTCTTGCCATGTAACTTTGATGTTTTCTGCCCTCCAGTATGCAACATCTTCAAAACTAATATGCATGCACGTAGTGAAGCCCTTAATTTGCATAACCCACAAATTCTCTACTTTCAGATGCTTTAGGAGCAAATCTTTATCTATCTTATTTTTAGTCCTCTGGGAATTTAGTTCTCAGTTGCTTATAGGAAATCTCCTCTGTCTAGTTCAACTGGTATTTTTCTTGGTTGTTTAGCGGTTGAATAATGTTATATTTTAGCTGATTAATTTTAGTGGTTACTATAAAAAAAAATGGTCTATCAATTGTGAGTATTGATCATTATGAGTGAAATGCCTGTTTCAGCTAGCAGGAGTTGTTGCAGTAGAAGTCACTGGAGGTCCCACAATCGACTTTGTTCCTGGAAGAAAGGTACTCTGTTTTAGCTGTACGTGAGCAAGATAATTCCAACGAGTGCCTTATTAAGTTTTTTTCTATCCGCAGGATTCAAGAGTTTCTCCAAACGAAGGAAGACTTCCAGATGCTAATCAAGGTATTTTGTTGTGTCAACTTTCCCTTTGTTGTTTGGCCTCCCTTTATTTCCCTCCATCCCTCCCTCTAAATATTATGGCCTACCGTGCTTCTTGTTGCTCCAGGCGAAAAGTTAAATAACTATTTATTGTTTTTCTTATGGTTGTGGCCTGTTAGTATTGAAATGTATGTCCATCTCATCTGAATATCAATTAGTAAGTTTCTAGAGGAATGATTTGAATGAGATAAGAAGCGCAGTGGAAAAAGAGGTATCGGAGCTAACTGACATTCAGATGTTGTACATCCCATCTAAATGTCAGTAAGTTTCCAGATTAAGAACTGCACAAGCAAAATGGGCACAGTGCCTATTTCGTATGAGTCAGCTGTTGTGAACTCACTACGAAGAATGACTTGAGAGAGAAGTGCTGGGATTTGAACTCTTGATCTGTCATATGAAACAGTGCTAGAATATCCAACCTAAAAGTTTAAGCTGTCATGTGGAGAGAGACAACATGTATATAAGAAAACTGAGCCATTAGGTGAGAGAGACTATGTGTATGAGACTCATTATGACCATGTTTTCAGGGGATGTTTGATTATATTTAAAAGAATATTACTACTCATGCAAACCCAGTTTGATATTTCACATGATATTTTACATCTGCAACTCACTGTAGCTGATCGAAAGGAGGCTCAAATGAAAGGAGGCCTTCAACCGCAGCTTGGTTAATCTTATCGATTTGTGATATTCACGTTTAACAATCGACTGCCTATCCATAACTTATCATAGCTCTAAATCCATAGGAGATCTTCCATGCGTTATAATTCTCTTATTGGTGAAATACATGTACATTTTGCTTAAAGGGTATTTGAAATTTGTTCTAAACTTGTCATTGCTGGATGTAGGTCCTCCACATCTAAGGGACATCTTTTACAGGATGGGTCTCTCGGACAAGGACATAGTGGCCTTATCAGGGGCTCATACACTGGTAATTTCTATTTCTGCTTGGATTTACATTCAAGGTCAGCTGGGGATGTGCAACCACACTTGTTATTTTTTTATTCTTGTGTCTAGGGAAGGGCACACCTGGAAAGATCTGGATTTGATGGTCCTTGGACTCAGGAACCCCTTAAGTTTGATAATTCATATTTTGTGTAAGATTTCATCTTTTCACTGGATGCATTTTCTAAGTTTCGGTTGGAGCATTATAGAGCCAGATACTAATTGATCATTTTTGACACAGCGAGCTGTTGAAAGGGGAAGCAGAGGGGCTGCTGAAACTGCCAACTGACAAGGCATTGCTGGAAGATCCTGCATTTCGCCCTTATGTTGAGTTGTATGCGAAGGTAAATAAGCTTTTGCGTGGTCTGGTGACTCCATCAATAAATCTATAAAATCGAATTGCAGTTGCATGGTTTCCTTTTGTAAATTTCTTTTTGATGAAACTACCCCACCCACACCACTATTTCGTTTCCTTATGCACACGGTCTATAAACCTTTGATGGTACTGTCCTTGGTTTTGCCGAGAATGAAAAGAGATGGAAAGTGTTTTTCATGGAATTTATGCTGTGTAGGCTTGTGATGCTTAAAAGTAAGCATTCAGTCTGTTCCATCGCTATCTTCTATGTAGAGACCAGGAAATATTCATAATGAGATCGCACATCAAATGTTGGGTAGATACATACATGTGGTGGGATGGATATATTATGTGGTTCCCTGAAACCTCTAGGCTAGAGCATCATCTTTGTGCTACTGGGAACACCTGATTTGATATCTGAATTGGTTGTTGTTCCCGCAACTCTCTCATGGTGGTTGGCACGACCTTGAGAAGAGACAAACGGACAATTTGATACCGTGCTTCTTTTCCTCCTCGTTTTCTTTTGCTATATGCTCTTCTTTCCCTAATGTTGTCAAGCATGTGGCAGGATGAGGATGCATTTTCAGAGATTATGCAATCTTGCATAAGAAGCTCTCTGAACTGGGGTTCACGCCAAGTTCTTCAGGCAGCAAGACAGTAGCGAATGGTGCCGTATTGGCACAAGGTGCTGTTGGAGTGGCAGTGGCTGTGGCTGTGGTGATCTTGAGCTACTTCTATGAAGTGCGCAAGAAAATGAAGTGAATGCTGTTCTCCGATTTCCCTTTGTACCTAGCATATATTTTTGCACTTAGTGCTGCCTGCACCATATATCTTCATCCACAATAATAGTCAAAGCATTGCCGGTGCTTGGATGGAACAAGCCAGCAAACTCTTTGAAAGTCACAAGAAAAATCTATGCCCATTTTCAACACATCTTTTGTTGCGTGATACTACCTTTTCCAGTTGGTTAGTAGTTAAACATGCTGCTTTGAGTGAGTTGCATTATGCGTATGACGCCTGGTAATATGCATTTATGCGATGCTTGCCAAACTACCAATCCTTCGAGCAAATTTCTCCAACCTAAGAAAAATGTTTAGCTAGATGAAGATTTCTTCCCATGTGCAAGAAATGATTATTAAGAATCTGGGACGTCTGATGCACCTTTTCCGTCATTGAACGGCGAACATTTTCACCACTTGGAATCTTTCATTGGTGGATTTGTTCTTCAACGCACGTTAGTGTTTTAACTTTGGTTGAAGAACCACTCTAGCCCTTTCTCCATCTTTTTCGATTTCTCCTCTCAGCTTGTGGATGGCTGTATTGTTTTGTCTGCTTTAACGGGGAATCAAGTCAGAGACGTGGTTTCGACCTCTCGTGAAGAAGTATGGGACGCGCGCACCTCTTAATTGACACGATGGCTCTGGTAATTTGGACATCGCTTCTGATTTGAAAACAAATAATTCTGTGAGTGAATTAAGGAGATTAACATGAAAAAAGAATAACAAACTTTCAAATTAAAATGAAAAGCATACGCTATCCGGTTCAACACATCTGGGGAAGGAGGAGCGCGCTAGGATTCCTCTGGGTTAAAAGCCAGTCTTCGAGCAAGAGGAGCCTCCTCATCGCACGCTGGGGTCCTAACTTTGGTTGAAGATCCAGTCTCGCCATTTCTTCATCTTTCTCTCCTCTCAGCTTGTAGATGGTTGCATTGTTTCGTCTGCTTAACGGGAAATCAAGTCAGAGGCGAGGTTTCGACCTCTTGTGATGTCGTATGGGACGCCTGCGCCGGACGCGTGCGCCTCTCATTGACACAATGACTGGTAATTTGGACATTGCTTCTGATTTGAAAACTAATTATTCTGCAAGTGAACTGTGGAGATTAACATGAAAAAGGGATAATGAATTGTCAAACCGAAATGAAAAGCACGCACTATCAGTACATGCCAAAGTTTTCTCCACAAAGCTCACATATCCTTAACAGTCAGCACAACTCTTCAAAAAGATTGAAACCTTTGGAAGATGACTACATCAATGAAATAGCAGCAAATAACAAATTGAACACATGTAGACCTTAACCATGTTTGGATTGGCTCATAGAAATGTGATTGGCAATCTCTACTGATTTTATATATTCAGGACTGTCCCTGAAAGAGCAAAATAAAAGTATATTACATTTGATCTCTCCGGAAGAAACTCCTGAGTCACTGGTGCATACATGTAATGTAAATTGAAGCCCATATTTCCATGCAGAGAATCCCACCCAGTTGAAAACTTGTAAACAGCACAAGCACTATACTATATGAGGTTCCTCTAGGCTATTTATGTTGCGACCGTGCATTATCTGTGCTTTCACAGGGGCCTCCGGATTCATTCATCCCAAGATGTTGAAAAGAGTTTGATGACCCCTGTACAAGAAAATGACATTAATATTTATCTAAATAATATGCTTACATAAATGTCTCAAATAATCCCATATCAATAAAAAGTAAATTGTACCTGACTCAGAATGGTTCCATGAGATCGATTATTGTACTCCAACATCTATCCAAAAATAAACTATTAATAGTAAATATTACAATTGTAACAAAAAGTTGAAATGATACTAACAAATAAAATGATTCATAATAAATACCTGAGTAGTGAATGGAGAAAATCCACTAAAATTGTTTGGCGGCATGATATATGATGATTGCATCTACATTAAAAAAAAATGACCTCATTACCATAATGCAATTAAATTATCATAATGATTGTAACTTTTGAGAAAGCGTTTTCTACCATTATAAAGAGGCATAGTAACTTGAAAAATATACAAACTGATTTATCACCAATTAAAGTCTTTATACATAGCTATTCAATACCTGATTAGGAAATTGGCAAAATGAAATCCCCGATGGCATGAAGTATGGTGGTTGCTGCATCTATACAAATTTTTTTACCGAATTAGTAAAATGTAAATAAAAATGGAAAGCTAAGAGCAACATACCTGATTATGAAAATTTATAGTAGGACCACCAATGTTGCTGGGATGAAGGATCTTTTGAAACTGATTTTGATTACTCAAATAATTTGGAAAATGAGTTTCACTATGTGTTGCTTGAACAACCAACTCTACATTAGAAAGCAACAAAATGTTAATTAGCATCATGCAACATAAATGGAAAATTTAATTGATCATATTAACCAAAATAATATGTTACCTCGATTGTCTATTTGCATTGGGGGCGTTCCTTTGATAGATTTTTTCTTCTTTTTCTCAGTTGAACTTTTTAGTCTTCCATAACTTATTCCCTTTCCTTTCCTTCGAAGGGGGTCTAATATCGAGATATCGCACAAAGAAGCCTCATTGGATTCATCATCACCAGCATCATCAGCGACGGCCATACTTGAATTGTATGATGAAATTTGACCCTTCGCTATTTTTATATGCTCCCTCACTATCTGCATAGTGTTTGCATCTTTGGCTCCCAAACTCATCAGCTCAAAAGATTCTCGCATTAATGTGGAAAATCGATTAACTGTAGACGGACCAGGTGGCAAAGATTCTTCATTCACAATCCCTTCTTTGGCACCCTTAGTCCATCTTTTCAAAATATAAGGAGATGGAATGCTCTTAACTATCGATTTATTCCAATTCAACACGAACAATGCATGGCGACACAACCACCCTTTTGATTCAAATAATTTGCATTCACAAGAAATTGATAACTCTATTGGGTTAAATCTGACAAGGTATTCATGTCCACACCTTATGGTATATGAATAAACCGATCCATCAAATGTAGTACCTGCAAGCTCTTCAGAGAGACATTCCATAAGTTCTTCACTAAACTTATGAAAAATAGTACGGGTATAAACTGAAGCAGCATGTTTCAAAATCTCATGAGACGAAGCCAGCAATTTGGCCTTCCCACGAGAATAGTAATCATCTTGAATTTCAATTTCTCTCATGTGCTTCAGTTGCTCTTCATAATAGTGGACAAATTCTATAAGGGATGCCGTCTTCTTCGAAAACTGCTGGAAGACATTATTAGTGCTCTCACTTCTTTGACTTGACCTTATACCGCATGAGAAAATATCACGACCAAAAGCTGAACTCCATTTATGTCTAAGGCCGTATAATCTCTGAAGCCAATTGTTGTTCTGAGTATCCCACTCCTCTTCCATTTCCATCCAAGTAGATTCAAATTCGTCCTCCGATTTGCATCTATACATAAGCCTAAAAAAATACTTATCTCTAAAATCCGGCTTATGGTAAAGCTGTGGAATGTTTTTAATGGCATTTTGTATGATGTGCCAAGTGCATAAACGATGCTGTGTATTTGGAAACACCATTCTAATGGCTTTTGCCATGGCTTGATCTTGATCGGTAAATATGGTTTTAGGAGCCTTATTTCCCATAGACTCCAAAAACACATTAAATAACCAAATGAATGAATCCGCCGTCTCGTCCAACATAAATGCACAACCAAACAGAGTATTTTTCCAATGGTGATTAACCCCAACAAAAGGTGCACAAATCAAATTATATCTATTAGTTCGATACGTGGAATCAAACACTAGCACATCACCAAAACAATCGTAATCGAATTTGGACAAACTATCTCTCCAAAATAGATTTGTCAATCTACCATCTTGATCTACTTGTACAGCATAGAAAAACATTGGGTTTTGCATTTGCATGCGATGGAAATGATTCAAAAGATTTTGACAATCTCCCCCTGCTATAATCTTATTGTTTTCTGTCTGTAAAAAATTTTGGCAATCACGTAAAATGAAACCCAAGTTTCTACTTCCACCTGCTTCATTTGCTAAGAACTTATATGCCGTAGTCCCACCAATGCCTGCTTTAACCATGTCACCTAAAACACCTTTGCAAGTATCGGATATCATCCTTCCACATCTAATCAAATGCTTTTGATTTTCCGATACAAATGCATGATTATGGTTAGAAACATACTCTATAACCTCATAGACACCATTATCAACCTTAAATCTAATATGAGCAGGACACCCACATCTAACTTCAAGCCTCTCAAATTTCTTTTCTTGATCAGATGAGGTGACAGAATGGCCCTCACAATTGCACAAAAATGTTCGTCGGGTTATTTCTCCTTTTCTATTTTTAACCGTATGACCCTTCCTCACTCCAAATCCTTTGCCAATTGCATAAGCCACATACTTGTGATATGCTTCAACATCATTAGAAAAAACCATCCCGATGGCAAACTCAAAATCATTTTCCATATCACGCATTACATGTGCAAGATGGGAAGTTTCATGCTGCAATGAAATGAATAATAAATAATCAATAAAAAAAAAATAACATCAAAAGAAAACAAAATATATTTCACATTGTATGAGTAAAGAATTACCTCTAATTCAGCCATTCGATAACTTTACACGTGCAAATTAACTGAGGTGATGTCTTCAAAATAGAAATAATTCTTCAGGAGTTTCCTTCTAATAAAACACAACAAAAAGAAAGACCAACAACGTTGATGTAGAAGTCAATTAGCGTTGCTGTTATCCACCTGCAAATTGATAGCACTATTTAGTACATTCTTAGGACAGAGACTAATATGCTTACATGTTAAAAAATTCAGATGCAAATGAAAGAAGTAGGCCCCCCTCATATTTATATTCAAAAAAAAAAATAGTCCTGGCATGGGGACCTACTTAAATTGCATGCTCTCATGATTGAAGAATAAAAGTATAGAAAGAAAAGCATAGAAACCTCCATACTTAAAACGTCAATCTAATATCCCAAGGGAGAGTTTGGTTCTAGCGAGAGAAAGTACTCCTATGACAATTATAATATATGGCATACGCAGGGCACAACACACCACAAAACAAAAAGAGAAGCAAGCAACATATTGCTAGGGTCAAAGGTAGATTTTTAAATCAGTAAGCTGTTTCCTAGTTATTAAAATAGATGCAACTATGATCAACCTCAATTGCATCGAACCATAGATAATAACAATTGTCTGCTAGTCACGCAAAGTCATTTCTTTTTTGGAACCGACAATATGAAAACGCTTGCCCTTGGGAATTGAATTGTTGAAGATGCTCTACAGGAGCGATAGGTCACAAGATCAAAGTACCCGAAAAACAGAAAGTAGAAATTTAGCACCGAAAAGAAGAGTGACTAATGTATAAATTTGTACTGAACAGTTCAAGCTTGCAATATCACTTACATTTGTGCAATGCGATGTGATACCGAAACCATTTCAGGAAAATCAATCATGGTAACTTTCTCCTAATCATCAATCTAATAATATGGTAGAAAATAATGTAAAATTGTTGAGAAAATTGCACTAAGGTTATCTCAAGTTCTAATAACTCATAAGCATGAAATCAAAGATATACAAAAATAGCTATTATAGAGAACATCCCTATTACATTTCCTTGTATCAGCATGTGCGAGTGTGTGTCATGTCATCCTCTCGTGTGGTTGTGTATCCCCTAGCAACTCTAGCAAGGATAAAAAAAGAAACTGGGAGTGATGATATTGAATTCATTGAAACCTACACTAATTAACTATATATTCTAAGGGAATAAAATATCCCAATCATTATCGTTTATGAGTAAAATGACATAATCCTACTACGAATATGCATGGGCTAATAATGAGAGACATAGGGACTAAATTCCACATGAAAAACAAACAGTCACTTAATAAAAATAGATGAACAAATGCCTCCAGCTTTGTCACCAACCATCTCTACCTATTACTCATGCTACATCAGGCGAAGAGGAATCAGGAGCTTTTGTTGCCGCATTCATTGCCTTGTATGAGGAAAACACTTTTCAAACCGAAATGAAAAGCACGCACTATCTGCTTCAACACATCTGGGAAAAAGAAGGAACGCCCTAGTTTGGCTTTAGTCAAAGGTAATTGTTGAATGGGAATAAGAGGGGCTGCTGAAACTGCCAACTGACGAGGCATTGTTGGAAGATCCTGCATTTTGCTCTTATGTAGAGTTGTATGCCAAGGTAATATAAGGCTTTTCGCGCGGTGCACACATACACATGGAGGCATGCGCCTACTTATGTACATACGCATGGATACTCAATTACCAGAATAGCACCATACAACAAACCAGAAACTCTTTTTTTTCCCGTGTAACTACAGAAACAAGAAACGGTAACAAGAGATACATATCTATGCATCTATTGGCTATAATTTCAAGATGTCAAAATCAGCTCCTTTACTACAAAATGACAGCATGAAGCAAATTCAAGTGTAAGGAAATATAAACCAGATCCTCACTTGTAAACGTTTCAGATTAACAATTGAAGGCAACCCCTTGCTTGCAAAGAGCAGCCAATTCTATCACTCCAGCTGTTCATCCTCCATAAGCTCCATGGACTCCTTGGCACTTCTGCGAGCAAAGTGGCCTTCTCCACTGCAGCTTTTCATCTCTCTGTTTCTTTTTCTCGATGAAACTCTTCTTTTTGTCTCTTTTTCTCCGCCTTCCAAACAAAAAACCAGAGAAGTTGGTAAAGAAAAGAGAAAAGAAGAGATGCTGCTTAACCAATCAAATAAAGCAAAAGAAACTAACTAGTGAAAATGCAATATCAAGCTCAAATACTTACCTTAATAGATTCTTTCAGTAAATACTTCTCTCGTCGCTCCGATTCTCGCCTTTGCTCACGTAGCAATCTCTCCTCCTCTCTCTACTGTTCACACATCAACCTTTCTTCTTCCTTCCTTCTTTCACGATCAAATCTTTCCATCTCTTTCCTCATTCGTTCCTCGACTGCAATAGAAAAATACAGGATATCGGTACATGCCAAAGTTTTCTCCACAAAGCTCACATATCCTTAACAGTCAGCACAACTCTTCAAAAAGATTGAAACCTTTGGAAGATGACTACATCAATGAAATAGCAGCAAATAACAAATTGAACTCTACAAAATTCCTAGGGTAGACTGAAGGTTGCCTAGCACTTTCAGGTATCTCTTCATCAAAACGATGGCACAGTTCTTTAGTGGAAACTTTAAGGATCCTGAATATATAAGCAAGTAGATAAATCAAATCAATTTATAAGAAATACAAGAAAAAGCACCCAATCAGGCTAATAGTTAGATCGAGGTAGCTACATGAGTGCAAGACTACAATCCTAAAAGTGCCATTTTCATTTTGAATGCCAAAACCACTTTTTATCTAAACTCATTAAGCCCACCTGGACTCATCATTCAGGTCCCCACTCAAGTAGAATCAAAGATAGGCAGTGGCATATTCTAAGCATTGAGGAATATCAAATATTCCATTCGAGCAACTTTCCAGGATTAAGTTAAAGCTCCATATCTGAAACAATACTAAAGTAACAGTATGTACTTTTTCCGCACCGTCAAAAACCACTTCTCTCTCCGAATATTTGCCCAAAACCATCAAAAAGCAAGAAGCTGCTGACTGCTTGCCCAAAACACATGGAAACACTCACATCCGCACATGCACGTGCACATCGAAACACTAACCGATTCCCGAACATCTTTCATCTTCTCCAAGTTCATCATTGTTTAATCAGCACTAAATAAAAGACCGAAGGCAAAGGGACAGATGACTTAACACTCAGTTACAAACACTTCTCATCAGCATCTCCTTGAACGAAACCATTAATCACATGCCTTAAACATCAACCAAGCGTGAACAACAGATAGGTTCCTCACAATCTCAAGCGAACATTTTGGCAGCAACTACAATAGACAAGGTCATATACGATTTCAGTCACTGCCCGATCCTAACATAGGCATCATACATTACAGTTGCCATCACGGATTCAAATTTCACAAGCATTCCTAAGTCCACACTAAATTTTCAAAAAATAAAATGCATATCGCGGCATAGTCTGAACCTAAAGCTGTCGCCGCTCTTTCAAACATTGCGCACCGACCAGCACAAACATCCGCCGACACCTCGAGGTACGTTCAGTCGATAGAGAGAATCTCCCAGGAAAGCACATTCACTTTCAGGCTGGTCGTTCGTGAGCGAGCGAGCGGAGAAAGGAATTGGAAGCGACGCTCACCTGGAATAGCAAGACGCGACGGAGTTGGCGACGGGGGAGAGGAAGGGGAGGGGCCCGAGGGCGGAGGCGGAGGCGGAGGGGCGTCGGCGTCTGACTAGGGTTCAGGGGCGGAGGCTGCGTCGACGTTGGCGTCGGCGTCGGAGTCGGGGCGATGGAGGCAACCGGCGGAGAGGCGTCGGCGTCGCGGGCAACCCGTGGAGGCGGAGGAGGAGGGGTGTCGGTGTCGTGCGGAGGAGCGTCGGCGGGGCGTCGGCGTCGACTAGGGTTCGGGGCGGAGGCTGCGTCGGCGTCGGCGTCGGAGTCGGGGGCGACGGAGGCAACCGGCGGAGGGGCGTCGGCGTCGCCGCAACCTGTGGAGGCGGAGGAGGAGGGGCGTCGGCGTCGTGCGGAGGAGCGTCGGCGAGAACGAGGAGAGAGAGCGGGGAGAGAGAGAGGAGTCGTGTGCTGGGAGAGAGAGAGCATCGGCGAGAACGAAGGTTCGTTTTTGTTCTCCCCCGCAACGGAACGGAACGGAGAAAGGGGGGGAGAGAGAGATGAGTCGACAGGTTGCAGGCGTCGCAGAGGAGAGAGAGCGTCAGAGTGGTGGGCCCGGGAGCGGCGCGCGCAGATTTTGAATATCTCTGACGCCATCTCCACGTGGAGCCACGTGTCACCTTCTGAATGGTGTTACCCTACGCCTACGTGGAGGGTTAAACTCAGCCAATATTTTCTCGTGTTTGGAAGGGAAGGGAGGGTTGGTTTTTCCTGCAAACCTCAGATTTCGACGGGTTTTGTCTTGTCCGGAGTGGCCCCCTCACCCCAATATTTGTTTGTTTGTTTGTTTTTGGCTCGAGCATCCGTATGTTTGTTCTGTTTCTATTGCGTCCTGGTGTGAAAAAATTGACATACTACTAGAAAGAAAAGAGAGGAAAAAAATAAAATAAAAAATCGGAGAAAACGACGTGTGCTTACATGAACTTCTTGGGCTATGCATGGAAAATTATAGGGGCGAAATTGCAGGCAGCCTGCTTATGCTTTCTGCTTTCTTTTGCTGTTGTTGCGCTGGTTTGTGTAGTTCATCGAGTCAAGCCTTTTGGTTAGTGGATTCTCCGAATGAGCTTAGTTGAATTACTTTACTCGACTAATTTAGTGAGGAAATCGTCCTCCATGTGATTCGGTTGGTTATCGATTTTATTAAGGGATTTTTACTGTTTTTGTGGGGGGATCAACAGGAATAGTCACGCGAGCATTGATAGTGTCTTACAGCACGGCTTCGATTGTCTTCTAGAATACATTGATTTCAACGACATTCGAGTCAATAATCGAAATTGAAATTCTGCCTGTACTCAAATTTGTTCAAAGCAATTCTTATGGAACCACTAGGCTGTTGTCTAAATTTTTAGCAGAAAAATTTAAAAGTTTACCTAAAACGCCATTCTCCAGTTAAAAGCGTCTTTTTGTAGTTGGATAACAGCATGTTCGGAACCTGAGTCGAGATTGCAATGATAACCGTATGCTTCTTTCAGCATTAGTCAAGTCCAATTAGCATAATGACAGGCCTTGTTTTAAATCTAGTTCATTTATTCATCACACAGGCAATCTTGAGATCGATCTCTTATTCTTAAATTCAGAAATTTAATAGGATTCCTCATCATTAAATTTACATGCAACAGGGTCCCGAAATTCGAACTGGCTTTTTGAAGGATGGTAAACCCATCCAGATAAAACAGGGCCAGGAGATTACCATATCTACAGACTACAGCATGAAGGGCGATGAGACCCTGATATGCATGAGCTACAAGAAATTAGCTGAGGATGTGAAGCCAGGAAGTGTGATCCTCTGTGCCGATGGAACAATCACCTTCACAGTATTATCTTGTGACACAGAAGCTGGATTGGTTCACTGTCGCTGCGAGAATAGTGCAGTTCTTGGCGAGAGGAAGAATGTCAATCTTCCTGGTGTCGTAGTGGACCTTCCAACCTTGACAGATAAAGACAAGGAAGATATATTAGAGTGGGGAGTGCCCAATAAAATCGACATGATTGCTCTTTCATTTGTCCGAAAAGGTTTGGATCTTGTGGAGGTTCGCAATCTGCTTGGGAAGCATGCCAAGAACATCATTCTTATGTCAAAGGTATGTCAGGAGACATTTATGCTTAAGTGTATTTCACTTGGGTTCCAAGCTGCTTACCACGAGTTGGAGGAATAGGTCAAAATGCCTAAAAATCTATTTAATCTTAAATCAGGTGTCAATGAATGTTAGGGTGGATTTTTCAGATCGCATTTGATTGCAGTCTGGTCATTTCTCATTAGTAGTGTATTATTGAACAAGTTGCAAGATGTTCGCTTTTTAAGGTAATTCGTTCCCGTTCTTCCTGGAACATTTTGATGAAATAATTTTCCTGTTTTTATTATTGTCAGGTTGAAAATCAAGAAGGGGTGGCAAATTTTGACGACATACTTGCCAACACGGATGCATTTATGGTGGCACGAGGTGACCTCGGAATGGAAATTCCTATTGAAAAGATCTTTCTAGCGCAGAAGGCAATGATCTACAAGTGTAACATCCAAGGCAAACCAGTGGTTACTGCAACACAAATGTTGGAATCAATGATCAAGTCCCCTCGTCCAACAAGGGCCGAAGCTACCGATGTTGCTAATGCTGTTCTCGACGGTAGTGACTGCGTGATGCTAAGTGGTGAAACTGCTGCTGGAGCTTATCCAGAGCTCACAGTTAAAACCATGGCCAAAATATGCATGGAAGCAGAAAGCACACTTGATTATGGAGATGTCTTTAAGAGGATAATGAAACACTCACCTGTGCCCATGAGCCCATTAGAGAGTCTTGCTTCTTCTGCTGTTAGAACTGCAAACTCTGCAAAGGCAGCTCTGATACTAGTCCTGACAAGAGGTGGAAGCACTGCCAAGATGGTGGCCAAGTACAGGCCAGGCATGCCAATTCTGTCCGTGGTTGTCCCGGAGATTAAGACTGACAACTTTGAGTGGTCATGCAGTGATGAAGCTCCAGCTAGGCATAGTCTTATTTACCGTGGATTAGTTCCACTTTTATGTGCAGCATCTGCTAGGGCTTCCAATGAAGAGACAACAGAAGAAGCTCTAGAGTTTGCACTCGAGTATGGCAAATCCAACGGACTCTGCAAAAATGGAGACTCTGTTGTGGCTCTGCATCGTATCGGAGTTGCTTCAGTAATTAAAATCTTGACTGTGAAGTAATTGCCCCGCCATCTAACTTCCTAGTTACCCTCTTTTTGTAGGAGATTGGTTTTGCAATCTCGGATCAATTTTTGAATGAAAGGATGTTTTAATGACAGCAGAAGATACTGCTAATGTTATATCTCCAGCTGGGGAGAACATTTGGGTACTCTCTAATATTTTCAGTGTGGCGGCTTTTTTGATGGTATTTTTGCATATCCAACTTATTGGGAAGCAATTTTCTTACCAAGGCATAACTGGAAACTAGTGAATCACTGGTTGTAGTTTTACTGCTTAAGATTGGATTGGAATTATTCCTTAGAAGGCTGTAAGGAGTATAGCGGGAGTCTTTCTTACAAAGTGTGCGGAAGGGAAATTGGTGGGGAGGGAGGATCTGCTTTGAGGTAATTCTAGTCATTCATGATCTGAAATAGCAGAAGCAATGAGACTACTACATCATCGACTGGGGCGCTGATCTGTCTACATTCAAAGAGAGAGATCTTCATTATGTGACCACTTTGGAGCAGTCGAAGTTTTGTACAGGGAGGACTTCGTGGGACTCATCTCTGGGGTAAAAGTACTCGCATGATCATTTGGACTTTTCGATCAGATTTAATTAGATTGGTGTTAGAAAAATGTCAGATTCTTATTCAGATGTCCACCCAATTAAATTTCCATGGAAAAGCAGGTAAAATTGACACGGCATGATACGTGGCACGTATATAGTGCCATAATTTGCGGAAGATCGATAGTGATTGCAGGGGTATATGATTATCTCAGACGTGTAGTGACCCCCTTCGAAGATTTCAAAAGCATAATGACATGTTTTGTAGATCCATCTTAACATTGGACGACAAAAGATTGCAATTCCCTGTGAAAAGTCTATAATTTGGCGCAAAATTCCTCGGGGTTGAATTCTATCTAATACATGAGCTTGCCGTTCCGTCGTCTCTTTGGAGGATTATATTCATTTGTGCCTCAAACTTCCTTAGTCTCCGTAAAGTAGTTGCTCAGATCCTAAATAAAACACTTTCGAATGAATTGCACCAATCGTTATTAAATGACTTAAGTAACTCCTACGCATAGAAAAATTAAAAAAGTCCATAAGCTCAAAGCAACTTGCAACTTCAACTCAGATAAGATTCGTCAATAAGATAGTCTCCACGTGCCACCCGGCGTGAGACTTAAGCAGCAGACCAGAAAAAGGAGCAACCCGTCTCAATCAAACCCTTCTTTTACCGCAAAAATGTCATCACAATGCGTTGGTGGCATCACCTCCGAAATAATATTGTAGTGCCCCAGATTTATAAAAGCAGGCCTGCTTTAAAATCGTCAACTACAAGACACTGACATCTCTGTTCCCTCTGCAATTTCGTGGAAAGAGTCCCAGGAAACTTGAGCAATGAATGATGGAGTCATGTCTACTCCACTCCCACGAGCTCCATGGTTCACGCGGCTTCCAACCCACAAGCGTTCACCCACCTATTTACACTATCAATAAAGATGTCCTAAAAGCCGGAAAATTCAGCAAGTAACAGCAGTTGTAGCAGTACAAAGTTGAGAGGGAAAAGAAAAAGGCAAGATGCCAAGGCAATTTAACAAGGCTCATAGATGTACATACTTGCAAAGGTAGAAGAGGGAAAAGAAGTAACCACAATCTGCTCATTACGAATCTGAATTCGTAACGCGAGAAACTATATACACTAGCAAATAGCGACTGCAAGAACTTCGGGCAATATACAGCATAGACTAACCACAAAAGCCAAAAACTCGAAAAAGTATGCTCGGATCTCATCTGTTCGTTAAGAACTTCGCGCTCAATTTTCATCCGTTTGTGAAGAGCTTTCATGGCCATTTGCCTGCGATGCTGATGAGGACGTTGGAGAATTCCCTCCACCGGATTGAGATCCTGACGACGAAAACAAGCCACTGAATGGCCATGGAAAGGCGAACCTCCTGTTATTTCCGTTTCTTTCATCGCCATTCCCATCTTCACCACTTTCATGACTATTTTCGCTCTCCCTCTCCCTCTGCCTTATGTTGTTGCCATTTCTAGACCCATCAGAATCGAGCTTGGACTCATCAGCAGGCAATTGAAATCGGCAAACGGGACAAGAGCTATGAAGTTCTAACCAAGGCAATATGCACCCACTATGGAACTTATGCTTACAAGGCATTTCCTTTGCTTCCGCTCCAGTCTCAAAGTCATCCAAACAAACAGAGCATTGTAAGTTCTCCTTAATTGTTACAGTGGGCATCGATTCCACTGCCTCTTTCTGTGCCGGTGGAGTCCCGTACCTGTTGGGATCATTTTCTGCCAGATGCTGCAATAACATATCTAAACCAGGGCCTATGAAATAATCACCAAGTGAACCAATGGTGTTCTCATTCCGCGTTGAATCATAGGATGAACCCTGAACAATGATAGTTTGATTAAAAGGATTAATAAAGATTACCCGCTCTTGTTCCCTATCCCTATCTCTATCTCTGTCCCTCTCTCCATCTTCTCTGTCTACATCTCTAATTCGGTTTGCATCGTCAGATTCCGCAGCGATTCCAGCTCTAATGCCTTGCAACAATTGCAGAATAGTAGCGGAGCTTCGCCTCCTCCTCCGAATTATGGATTCAATTTCTCGGTCCAATTCAGTTTCCCCTTCAAGACGCGATTCGCCATCTTCGTTATCATCATCCTCGTCATCAAACTCCAAACGTCTTGATATTCGGCGGCGATGGGAATGGCCCATCATGCCAAGCAAGATTGGGGCCCAAAGAGAGAATGTTCGATCTGATCCCAAATCAGAATCATGTCCCTGACTGTCCCCTATACCAGCCTCCATTTCCTCAACGAAACCACTCTCGCAAATCGGGCATTTAATCTCAAACTCCATGATGGGGTTTACCGTCCGAGAGCACATATGGCACCAATATCTTGTTGCCGTTGGTTCTTCCATTTTCTTTTTCACAACTTTCCTCCTTCAGACGCTTTCTTTCTGCGACATTTTACAACCGGGGAAATGAACACAGACCGTCTGGAAATTGAAAGAAAATGGGGGGAAAAACGAAAAAAAAAACAAAGAAACCATCTCATCCAAACGAAGGGCTATGGTTCACAGTCACAGTAACAAAATAGATCTAGCACGTTAAGGTGCCAAATCAAAATCCCTTACTTTCCCAAAAGATGGTTTCTCACCAAATTCAACCACCCAGATGAAAGAAAGCCAATATTCAGTTGAAACAATCACAGATCAAAATCAGCAGGAGCATATGATGATCATCTAAGAAATAAAAACAAGGAACATTTTACATCTACCTTCAGGAAAAAAAGAAAAAAAAAAGGAGCAACAAACATAGATGGAGGATCTTCCCAAAAAGATTACAAAATCATAAAGCTCTTGGCTTACCAACAGAGAGATGAAACAAGGAGCACAAAGAAACTTCAAACCCCAGCTCCAGAAATTCCCACCACCACAAACTCAAGACCAACGCATAAATCGCGAGACTTGGCTTTTCTATAAGTAATCCTGGGTCATGCCGCTAGCCTCGAGGGCAAAATGGGTAGGTGAGAGCCCCTGCAATAGAATCAGAAGAATCTGGAAGCCTCAAAAACACAGAGCCACAAATACCAACCGCAGAATGGTATTAATGGCATGAAAAATCAGGAGGAGAAGGAAAGAGGCGATTTGACCTGCAACCTTAAATATTCAAAAACTACTCTGCTATTATCATTATTACCTCTATCTCTATTTTGAGGGGCACATAACATCATGCGGAAAACAGAACGTTACTGGGTATGCCGAGAGAAAAAGTCTATTTCGAGTCAAGAACGAAAGAGAAGGAAAATGAACAGCACCCAAAATTTCTGCCGGAGAATCTGCGGATTTTTCAGTTGCGACCAAAGCTCCAATGGCGAAGAAGCCAACGATAGCGAAACGCTTCAGAAAACACCGATGGCCCGAGATTCTCTCTCTCCCCTCCCCTCCCCTCTCACCATACAGGAGGACCCAATTCTCTCTCCTCCCTCTCTCTCCCCCGTCTCTATCTCTCTCCTGCTTTTATGCATCCTGCGCTCCATTTCCTCCCCTCTTTTTTACCTCCTCCCAATGAAAATCGCAATCGTACAAATCCATTATCGCGTCAAAGGCCGAGTCTTTCTTACGGCATTATAAGTCTCTCCTGCCGGGTCAAGACCAATTACGATTCTTTGCCCCAAAAGAACCAACCCCACTACTCGGTGCATCGAAAGAACTGACCTTTAGCCTGTAAATTAACATGGCGATTGGTGCTCGATCTTAAAGATTCACTTAAGTCCCGACAAAATCTCGACTTTCGGAGTAACAGCAGAATTCGTATTAAAACTAAGCACGCGAAAAAAGAAAATTTTTAATACGGTATTCGAATGTAATCCGATTACTCCGAAAACCGTCCCGATCATGCATCTCGAAACCCATCATTGATGGCGAATCATCGGCACAGTTTTCCCGACACAACAACTCCCACCACCCCGTGATCCGATTTTAAGGTCATTACATTAGTTTTCGCTGCGAGGAGTGTGACGTGGCAGGATCCGATCCGGTCGCCTCTGCTAATGGCGATTACGTTTTGTCGTTTTGGGACCGGGGCGAGGGAATTTGCGGGGTCGTGCGACAAAAGCGACGGCCCTTCCGTCGACGTGGCGATTTCGAAGGCCCAGGGCGCGACACGTCAGCGCCGATGACGGGCCAGAATGACGAACTTTCTGAGGGACTCTTTTTATTTTTTTTATTTTTGGGTGTCCGGTGGGTGGATAAGCAAGCGTGGGGCCCGTCCCATTTCGGGCCCATTGAAACGCTCCCACGTCGAGTGTCGTTTTTGCCACCAGTGGACAAAAATTGTGTGGCTGTCCTTTTAGGAAAAAAAAAATGTAGAAAAAAACGAAAAAGTCCATCCACCATTAAGGAAAAAACACCACCCGGAATGAAGAATATGCCGTGGCCGAACTCGGTGAATACTATCTTCTTTTTCCTTTTTTTTTTTTTTTTTGTCTCTAACTCATCGAGTACTATAAAATTGAATAATTTGGTCCCTTTTTGTTTTGTATTAAAGCAAATGATTAATATCATGAAAATCCTCTAATTGATATGTATGTGACAAATTTACCTAAAATTAATTTTTTAAACTATTTAAAATTCTAAATTAGAACACATGTGATAAATTTACCCCGTCAATTTCTATTAATTTTTATCATTAAATTATTAAGTTAGATAATACGTTGCAATTGATGAAAACTAATAAAAGGTAAATTTATTATTAATATGTCGGTTTAGGTTTTTGTTGGTCAAAAAATTAATTTTGCATAAATTTATCACATGTATATTAATTTGGGTTTTTCTTGACATTAAACTTACCGTAAAAGTGAAAGATGTATTTTTTTGTTAAAATTTATAATATTATTTAAATTAAATTTGAAATAATTATAAAAAAACATATGGGAATCTTTTTAATAGCGCTTGTGTTGCAAAGAGTTTCAAGCATTTCGAATTCTTAAAAAAAGAAGCTAAAATGCATAAGGTGCTGAATTTTGATTAAGCAAAAATTGAGAGTGGACAGGGTTCATTTTACTCGACACTGGAGTAAATTTAAGCATAGTGATTTCACATGATATAGGAAGATTAATTTGAAAAGTATCCTTTTTCTTTATGATGTCAATGATGTTTCCTTCTGTAATATGATTTCGAGATATTTATCCATGACACTTGAAAGTATTCTTTCGATACCTTGTACATTGGGAAAAGAAAAAGAAGATATTTCTTTGAAGCAATTTATTGGTCATTTCCCATAAAAGATGAGCTTTTGTTCATAATTATTTAGTTTGACTAATTACACGTTAAAAAAGATAAAAGGGCTTTTCCATGAGTGGATGATTGTTCATTTCTTTTTTAAAGAGTCATGACTATTAGTTATTTCCTATTTTAGGTTTTACATAAATGTGTAGAAGAGCGGCATATTGGTAAAAATATTTTTTGTTTTCAAAATCCAAAGAGTGATTGGATTGAAATGAAAAATAAAGGATTTGAAATCCATCTTCTTATCCTATAAGGAATATAAACTAATTAAATTGAAAAAGATCGGGTGGGGCGTAAAATAGAAGTAAATTTAAACCGAGAAACGTTAATTATGAGCAACAAATAAATTCGAAGCATATAATTATATAAAGAAATCTGTAGATGATGTTGAAATGCATGTGTGAGTCGTGTTAAGTTAAAAAAAAAAATCTCACATCGGAGAAATAATATTACATGGTGAAATTAATATATCATAATTTGCTTATAACTCATTGATTTAAGATTTGATTTTGAGTTCCTTCTTGGCAATTTCCTGGTTGAAGGTATTTGATTACTGCCATGCTCTCCTAATTATCAAGATATTTTTTTGGATTTCTTCACATCCGTATGATTTAGCAATGGTGTCATTACGATGAATAGAAGTAAATTATTAGCACTGTTGACAACTACTTTTAGAATTTCGACATAAAAGACAGACAAGATAAGAGCAAGGTCGGCAGGTGCCATATGCGGTACAAATGATTCTCTCTTTTGTTGCTGGCTTCAATAAGGAATGTTTGGCGACCTTTTTCAAGCCTCCTGATTGCAGATGATCGTGGAGGGGATTCGTGATTTCAGGCACAATCATCATGTCAGGACACAATGTCACCCTGCTACAAGGTTACAGCAAGACCAGGCAACTTTTCGACAGCAATTACGCGGGGAAGATTGATTTTGCATCCTGAGCTGCTCTCGAATAAAGGGTGTGCAACTCTGGACAAAGATGTACTGAAATAAAGTCGTTTATTCCGATGTCGTTTTGCCTGGACACTGGTCCGTAAACCTGGTCATTCAGTTTTGAGAGACGCAAGACAAATGGAAAATATGCTCGGCTATTCGACGAGGCTCGGGGGAACATGCGATTCTGGACACAGGTTATTCAAACAACCATACTTAGAACTATGCGTTGGTACTAGGCTTTGAGAATCGTGCAACTTCCACCAGCATTAGCTTATTAGATAACATCAAGACCAATCCATCAAGCTTGTTCAAGGACGAATTTGTTTCCAGTCGACTGACCATGGACGACACAACCATTCATAATTGAGCTTAGTACATCCACATACAAGGAAACCATGTCAGACTTGTGAAGGGGGGAAGAAATCTTCTCACGTCCAACTTTTAACACTCAACCTCGGCTGTAGTCGCATTTCATAGCCGTGACACATTACTGGACCCCGACTCAAGAACTAAGTAGCATCTTTCTGACCTGCATGAAAGAAAATATTAAACTGTAGAAACTAATTCACTGTGATTTTTTTAAGGTACATCTCAAGCCTGTAAGTTCTTCCTCGCAGTTCTAGATATAGAAAGAATTTTATGAACAAGAAGCAATAACCGATCCCTTTTAGGAAAATCAATGGTCGTATTGAAGATGAGAAGTTACTGGATATGTACAGCGAAAGGCACCTCCACTTCCAAGAAGTGCAGGCTATGAGAACAAAAAGCACAGTGCGCAATCAATCCGAGTGTAACAAGTAAGCTTGTGAGGCATCCTGTTGCTGTACTTGGTCTTTCCAACTCAACATAAACTCCGGAACTGCTCTTGCCCCAAAAGCAAATTCGTTGTGACCCCCAGAATTTCAGGATAGAAATGCACGTCGAAATCATCTTAAGTTGGAGTTCTATCCTCCATTTGGGAAGGAATTTGGCTACAAATCGGTAATTAGGCCACTCTTTTGCACAGTGTGACTGCACCGAACGAGCCCAGAGACTGTCAAGATATGGGGGGATTGACAGCTGATAAACGAACTCTGAGCATGTTATGACTTGGTTAATGAGCTATCATTCTGGGGCATGTCGGTTAAACTTTCAACCTGTAAAAAAATCTTCATTTACAAAATATTCGAACATATATGTACCTTTCAAAGTACCAGAACTCAAAATAAAATAATCATGGCTGAGTTACAATAATTTCCATCCTTCAAATGTGTAAACTGCGGTAAGAGATTACAACAGGAGGAATACTAGGTTCACAAAGATTACAAACACACAGGCATGCACATGCGCACCCGCACATACACAGTTAAAACATGACCTCAGGCTGACAATGCAGGTGGTTGACAATATGGCGAAAAAGCAGTCATTAGACAATTCCACAAAAAATCCACATCTCAAACTACATCGAGCATACTGATCACTCCAGAACCAGAACTATGAAAAACCCATAGAGAGAGTTCAGTGACCAGAGATGTGTAGAGACATGATTTACAGGGGCATCTATACAGTTTCTGCTCCATTAGCAACAGTGCCAGTCACAAAATCTAATGAACATCCACAATATCATAGGTAGAAAATGGCCCTTTATAATAAAAAAAAAAAGGCGCACAAACAAGCATTGACAATCCAGCACAACATGTCATCAAGAATCACAGATTAAGAGCATTCCAGTAGAATGGAAGATACATCATAGAGATTTCTAAGCATAAAAAATTTTCCGAGCCAGCAAAATATTTCTTTAGGAAAGCAAGAAGTCATCAATAACTTCAACTTCATGCACAAACAGGCTTTGTCGATCCAGATGAAATGCAACAGACATCTCAGATAAAAGCATCCAAGCAGAGAGAGTGCGCATGTGATAGAGAGATAAACAAACAACAAAGTTTGTTGAAAAACACTTCACCCCATGTGAGAATCCATTGTCTCGCCTATCTTCAAGAAGAGATGAAAAATAAGCAGGATCATATATGGAGCCTCCTAAGACATCGTCAGAGTCTGAGGATCGCCCAACTGCTGCAGGAGCCACAGGATTTAGAAAGCTATTTCTCAAATCAAAATCTGGTTCTTGAGAAGCCACGCATACTGAAGATGAAACCCCTAGCCTGTAAATCTGGATCCATATGAATGAGGATGATAGCCTCACAGAAAACCCAACAATTTGCATCGCCAGGGTAAGCCTCACTGAAAAGATTACAAACACACCATAACTTTCAGATGAGATGTTCCTGCAAAAAAGGGGGGAAATTTTAGTCTGGGAGCGAATTGAATAAAAAGAAAATTTCACAAAGACATGAATAATATACAGTTCCGCTAGATACAAAGTTGTGCACAAACACACTGTCCTTACACTTGCTACTCAAACAATGTCAAGTATAAAGGTGTCTAACATCAACATAAATGAGATAAAATGATCCAGTCCATATCTTCGGCAACCTATCAGCATAAGCTATAAAACTGACTTTATCTACTGACTTTCCCTGCTCGTCACCAATCAGAGTCTTTGACTTCCATTTTTGCTAAGAGAAAAAGAAAGCAGGATAGGGAGAGAGAAGAGCTTAAGATGAATGATAACTTTAGGCATACTGAGCATCAAAAAGGACATTATTAACATGTCAGTCAAACCAGATGCAAGCGTAAAGGATGTGTACAGCATTGCTCTAAAGCAATGTGGATGTGAAGCATGACGAGTAACTTCCACTTGTAAATAACAGACAAGCTAGAAAATTTATTGTTAAACTTCCTCCTGTTTTAGTCAAGATCTATGTCGGCTTGTTCACAAGTTAGTCCATCTCATGGCACTAGTAAGAAGGTTTCGGTCATGTCAAGAAAACTTTGAGACCCTATTCACCAAGCATAAGTAAGTTTCTTGGGCAGGAGTTTACTACTGGTAAGATCTACTATTGTCATATGGGATAATTCATAAACCATAAGTTCACAGACAACTCAATCCCGGTGCCGGGAAATATAAGAGCCTTGCAAAATTGTAAGTTGCAACGGCTATGCATTAAGTCCTAACGGTTTACAGACTGTTACCAAGAGATACATATTAAGCAACAGGTACAAGCACAAATTAGTCCCTAACAGTTTATAGAGAACTCCTACCTCTGTAACATACTATGTTGCAGTAATAACCAAGTCAACCCATCTCAAAGATTAGTAAACAAATCAGCAGTATCTTAAATAGACATGGCAATCAATCTGCTCATTTGCTGACGGAATTCATTAAACCCTCAAAGGGAAGATTCGACTGAGAAGCAGAACGAGTGCACCGAAATTCCTACACTTTAAAAAGGCCACAACATCCATTAAGGCTAGAAATTCGATTATTCTGACCGCCGCAACCAGTTATTATCCTAAACGGACGATATCATGTGAACAACCAATCTAAATCATCGTACGCACTCACCATATATCGTGAGTGAAAAGGATGAACCAGAAGACGTCAAGGACGATGGCGCAGAAGAGGAGCACGGCGTAGGTCCGACCGAGGCTCTGGCTGCTACTCTCAATCGCCACAAGCGCGAAGAGCGCAATCGCCAAATTAATGAGCAACACTCCATTATACAATGCCCCCAGAGATCCGATCAGCGCGCAAGCAATCTACGACGAAACACGCAGAGCAAGAATTTTCAAAAATCCCAACAAACGGGACGCGACAAACGACGGCGAGGAGTACCGTCAGGAAAAAAGAAAAGAAAAAGGAAGCGATCGAAGATGCACAAACCCTAGGACCTAGGGGTTTTACCTGGACGTAGATGAGGATGACGGCGAAGCTCTGGAGCCTGTCGTAATCGCGAAGCCACTGCTGCACTCGAGCTCCCAGGGAGCAACAACGCGTCATATGCCCCGGCGGAATCCGCTCTCAGGCTTCACGCGCCGCGCCGCGATCGGTCCTCCGCCGCGAGCGCGCGAGCCACGGGCGGCGTTCCTCCTCCCCGGCGAGGAACGGGAATCTCCGGAAGGAGTGGGAGAGGAGGGGCAGACGGGGCAGACGGGGCAGACGGGGAACGGCGCCGCGACAGCGGGGCTGCGGCGCATGGAGGGGGGACTAGCGCGGGCGAGGGAGTGGGAGGGACGGCGGTTTCGAGCAATGCGGACGGAGCGATATTGAGAGAATCGGCGGCATGTCAGTGTTGCGAACTGACCGCGAATCTCGCGGGGGGGGGGGACTCGAACGGGGAAGACGATTGGTCTGGTTTTCTCTCCTATTTTAGCTTTTTGCGGTTTCTTAAACGACCACCGTTTTTTTTTTTTTTTTTTTTTTTTTTTAATTTGTTTTTCGAATCTTTTTTTTTTAAATATAAATACGGTTGATCTTGAAAATATTAGCTACTGCATGGGAGGGGGCTAACCGTATTTAGTGTCTGTTTTTGGGGGAAAAAAATAAGATAACAAAAAAAAGGAATGGATCCTTCCCGTGATAATATTGAAAAATCTAACCAAATTTGTTTGGGATTTTGAATTTGAAATTGCACGATCACCTTAATTGCATCGAGTTAAAGTTTTCATGCCGTGTTTTTTAGATGCCGATGATTCTTCAGTCACTTCCATGATAATTTTATGTATGGTAAATAACACTCGTTTATTTTTGCTGCAATATTATTATAATAATTTTGAAAGAAAAGATATGTCGTGAATCACTAAAATTCTTTGCAATGTGAATTGAAAGTGTTGATCTTTTTAGAGTTTAGGTTATTGCGGATTCTATGGTAAGTTATCATCATTGGAAATGGGGAAACTGCTCATGAAGAAGAGAGAGTAAACTCTTCGTGGAGAAGATAGAGAACTTTTTATTACACTGTTAAGCTCCAGAAGACTTAACCATGTGGTAAAGGATCAATTGAAAATGTCGGTCTTACTTCAATAACAAGTAAACATTGTTACAGGAGCATAGCAAAGTGAACGAATTACCAAATTGTCTCGTTGCAACTCACCTTCTTGACTAGAAGATGAATGCACATGCTGCCCATGAAAAGAGGTCAAGATTTCGATATGTTCTTTAATAGGAATTAATTTTTCACAAAAGGAAAAATGAGAGATATATGGAGTACTCGATAATTGTTACGAATTCAAAATTTTAAAATGTAAAAAATATCTAACTGCTTGCTTGATAATTATTTTTTTATTACTGTAAATTAAGATCCTTGTCAACTGACGAGAGTACAAGGCAAGCGAACATAAAAAACAACATTATCATTACGGTAATTACGGGGTAAATTGTCGATTGAGTTACGCTTCCTCGTGCTTCCGAACAGCCAACAGGGCCTTCACAACCATATAAAACATTTGCGAACTTTAATGAATAACCAAAGTAAAACATTTTTTTTGTAAAAGGATTAATATAATTTATTTATTTTTTCCTTTTTTTTTAAAGGGAAATTAATGGGGATGAGCTGGACATGCGGAAGCACAAAAGGAAAGAGTCTCCACGTGACGTTCATGAAGAGGAGGCCGGGCCGGTTGGCTTTTGACCGCCGGTTTGACCATTAGGTCCCATCATCGCGCCAACTTAGGTAGGCCCGCGTGGCCACCGACCCCTTTCGCGCCCGCCAACGAGAAATGGCCACGTGGACACGACTCGCCCTTTTTTGTCCGGATACGAAACGTCTCGTAAAGATTTTAAACTAACGTAAAACGTCGAACTGTCCAATCGAGTATAATATTCTTGTATTTTTCTGGAATTCGAAAAAGGCCGATCTGTCAGCTTGAAAGTGTCCCGAGCAGTTCTGAATACGAGGCCCTTCGGTTTCAATTTTGTAAGCCCAGTTCAGAAAGCCCAACTATGAAGACTATATAGTTGATGGATTCTTGGACCGACGTACATCGCTCGGCCCTCTTACCCCTTTCTTTCCCAAGACCAATTTATATTGGATCCAGATTGATCTCGACATATGCATACATCGGTTGAATTTTCGACTCGTGCCCACGTAGGGAGAACATGTTACTTTCAACATCAGTTGCACAGTTGGCCTGGTTTGAAATCTCCGTGCCCGCGTCATGCGATTCTTTTAGGGCGCGCATGACAAAATTTCTGCATTCAGAAATTGATTTCGCGTAAAATTGATTTCTCAATTTCTATTCCCTACCAAGTTTCGAAAGAAAGAAACCCGTTTGATAACGACACAAAATTTCTATTTTTGGAACAAACTCCGTTCGATAACAAAATAAAATTTCTATTTCTAGGAATAAAAATTAATTAGATAACAACATAGGACATCCTCAAATACAAAATAATTTTTTTATTTGCATTTTAAAATGAATAAAAATAAAAATATCCTTAAAAATAAATTTATTTTAATAATAAAAATATCCTTAAAAATAATTTTTAGTCTATTTTTTATTCATTTTAAAATAAAAATATCCTTAAAAATAAATTTATTTTATTTATTCTATTTTATTTTATTTTACGAAAAATTATTTTAAAATGAATAAAAAAATAAAAAAAAAAATTATTTGGCAAAATACTCAAGACAAATAAAAATAATTTTATTTTAATAAAAATAATTTTATTTTAATAAAAATAATTTTATTTTAATAAAAATAATTTATTTTTATTTATCATAAATAATTTATTGTTAATAAACTAAAAATAAAATGATAAATAAAAATAATTTATTTATTTTAAATCTATTTTAATAAATTTATTTTTATTTTTAAATGAATAAAATGAATATATTTATTTTTATTTTTAATAAAATGATATTTAATTAAATTTATTTTTAATAAATAAATTTATTTCGATTAAATTTATTTTTAATAAATAAAAATAATATTTATAATAAAAATAAAAATAAAAAATAAAAATGATAAATTATATTTTTATAATAAATTTTATTTTTATTTATTCATTTTTAAGGATTTTTTAAAGCCCGTGAATGAAGAAATGCTCAAATGGAGAAAAAAAAATTTCTATTTCTACTTGAAAAGAGAAGTAGAAAATTTATACTTCGATTTCTTCGATTTCTCTATTTCGAAGTAGAAATCTTTTTAAATAGAGAAATCAAATCATGCGTTAAACTGATTGCTCCAAACCTATTCCTAACGCAGAAAACGAGAAAATAGAGAAACAGAAGTGTTATCATGCGCGCCCTTAACTACCTTCGTATTTCGATTTGTTCGAGCCAAGGGCAAAGACATGAAGACGGGGCTACCTAGAGGACTGTGATATAAACTGTGAGTTCATGAACCAGTTAAGTTTAAAACTTTGATTTGCAAAGGCGAGAGCAATTTGCTTGTAGTTAGTAAAAATTTAAACGAACGATCTCCAATTTCTAAATTGGAAATCCTCGACTTTGAATAATTTCGGTACTTTCATTTGCTTTACCTCTTCACATGTCACCATCAAGCAATGCGAACTAATGTTCACATAGTCGTTTCTATTGGTCTAGGCAGGCTAGGAGGATAATTTGCAAGGTCTTTGATGAAGAATTATGTACTGAAGAGGTAGAATTGTTATAAAGGAAAATTTCAAATAAGGACTTGAAATGCTCTCATTTTCTCTGAGATATGTGCATGATAAGTAATAAAATTTGTCACGAAAGTGTAACTAAGTCATAAAACTTGAAAAAAAATGCAATTGAGTCTTAAAACTTGCCAAATTGATTAAATGGAGTCTTTCTGTTAACATCGTTAACTTGTCTTATGGAAAATGCTGACGTGGTATTGTGAAATTAATTTCTCTCTCCTACGTGGCTTTTTTGTTTTTATATAAAAAAGCTAAAATTTTATTTAAAAAAGCAAAACTAAAAAAAAAAAAGAGAAAAAGGGGCAGGACAGAGTAAAGCTTGTCGATGGGTGCTGCCACCACAAGAACCACCGTCACCCATCATTGGAGAGGCCGACAACCTTTGTTGACCCTAGGCTGGCCTTAAGTGAGGGTTGACGACCCTCGTTGGGCCTAGGCGAGGGCACCTAGATTTGGGTGACGTTGGTGCTCGCTTAGGCCTAGCGAGCAATAGCCAGCATTGCGTAGATCTGGGTAGGCACCCACGATTTGGCCTCATTGGCCCTCATCAACAGTTGTTGCCATGCTTGAGTCTAAATCTAGTGGCTGTTGCCAACCCTCGCCGACAGTCGTCGCCAACCCACATCCGACGGCCTCTAGCCCTCGCCTAGGGCTGGCGAGGCTTTACTTGGTGCTGGCGTGGGTCGGCCACCCTTGCTTAGGACCAACAGACTTCACGGATGAGTGGTGCTGGCGATAACAGCCTACCAGCGAGGCCCAATCTTTCTTTTTCTTCTTCATTCTTTCTTTTAATTTTGCTTTTTTAAATAAAATTTTAGCTTTATTAGTTTTTAATGTAATTTAAATAAGATTTGAAGAAGAAAATAATGAAAAATATCATGTAGGAGAGAGAAATTAATTTAAAAATGCCACATCGGCATTTTCCATTAGGCAGGTTAACAGTGTTAACGAGTGGACTCGATTTGATTAATTTGACAAGTTTTAGGACCTGATTATAATTTTTACAAGTTTTAAAACTCAATTGCACTTTAACAATAAGTTTTAGGACTTGTAGTGTACATATTCCTTTACTTATATAAAGACCCGAAGTGCTCTTATTTTCTTAAACAAAGATCTGAAATAAATCTTTTTTCAGATAAGGGTGTAAAGTCGTCATGTTAGCCTGATCTCACTTGTTGGTTAATGACATTTTCATATTTTAATTATTTATTTATTTTCTTTCCTTTTTTTCCTTTTTCTATTTTTTCTTTCGAAAAAACCTCAAAAAATAAAAATAAAAAAGGCAAAAAAAAAAAAAAAAAAAAAAAAAAAAAAAAAAAAGATATCGACAGGGAGCCCTCTCGCATGGGGTTATTTATTTTTTTATTTTTTGTTTTTTTAGTTTTAGCCTTTTTTTTTTTTTTTTTTTTGAGTTTGCGTTTTTCATAGGAAAAACAGAAAAAAGGAAAAATGAAAGAAAAAGGAAAGAAAATTAATAAAAAATTAAATGACGGAAATGCCCTTGACCAACTAGTGAGGTCATGCATTTTTTTAAGACTAACATGACCAGTTTAGGCCCTTATTTAAAATAAGGTTCATCTCGAACCCTTATTTTAGAAAATGAGGACACTTCATATCTTTATTTGGAATTTTTCCTTCATATAATTATCGTGCTGCGTCTATGAACTTCATTAGGTATCTTGATTGAATTGTTGGTTTATCTACCCCCATCATCCACCAAACATATCATAAATTGGCCCTTTCTGGATCGATCTATAAACCAGTTGGCGATGATTGGTATTCTTGCGATTGAGGGGTCCATTTCATTCTTCTCTCTATTTTGTCTTTATGCATCACTAGGGAGTGGCAATTCCCTGCTTGTTAACGTGGGCTGGGGCTCTTGGAGCGACGAAGAGAGATCCAACTTGGGACCTTGAATTGGAAGTTCCAAGTGTCCCTTTCTAGTCAATAACTCAGCATTATGGACTTCTATCTTCTCAACTCCTTATCGACTGTATCCTTGCTATTAGCTGGCGCTCAATATCGTGTTGTAATAAAATAAGTGATTTTGATTACCAGGACGACCAATTCTAGTTTCATTGATAATTGATGATGCTTGCACCAAAAATATCGACTATATCCTTGCTATTAGCTGGCGCTCAATATCGTGTTGTAATAAAATAAGTGATTTTGATTACCAAGACGATCAATTCTAGTTTCATTGATAATTGATGATGTTTGCAGCAAAAAGTGATCAGGTGGTCGATATGGATAAACACTTGAGTAAAGCATTGAATGTTATCAAGCATGAAACCCATTGTTGATGACTACAAGGATCGGTATCAATATTAGCGCACATTAGTGATAACTACCAATTAGTTGTCGATATACAACGATTTATGGTTAATGATAGCCAAAAGGGTATCGATTAATAAGATTGATAAACTTTTAGGGCATCGGGAGAAAGTTGAGCTAATAAACAAGATCAAGATGTGGTCACAATTTTGAAGTCGCTGGAGAACAAAATGATTGAGGTCGTTGAGTGACTAGCGTGCGTTTTTTAGGGGACAAACGTTTGGAGATAAGATCATGGTATCGTATGAATATGGGCATAAAACTTTCAGAGTTGAAAGAATAGGGCTACAACCATAGGAAAACTGCCCGGAGACAGTTCTGACACCACCACTAAAAGTATCATTTTTCGTTTATTGAAGACTATTGAGTGGTCTTGGGCTTATCTTATCCCAAAAGATAGTTCAAATTGTGAGACTTTCCCTCACACTTGTAAAGTGACCACATATCATTTCCATGACCATTATAAGATATATCTTCACAATCTTCCCCTCACACATCGGGCTTGGAGGCTTAGGTTGGAGTCACAACAATCATCTTCGAGTGACTGTTAGTCTAAATTTGTTGGTAACCTAGGCTCTATTACCAGTATTGAGTGGTCTTAGATTTTTTTCACTCCCAAAGTTAGCTTAAGTGGTGAAATTTTCCCTTACATTTATAAAATGACTACATGCTCCTTCCACGACCAATGTGGAATAAACCCCAACAATCTCTTCTTTACACCTCATGTGAGAAGATCCATCATGCTTGTTTTGCTTTTACAATAGTCAATTTGGTTATCATATCAATACATTGTCGTTAATGTGGACTTTCTCTCAAGTAAGAAAAGCATTTCTTCTAATTTTTGTCGAATCTAATGATATTTCCCATCAATATGCTTTGATCTTGAATACAACACTAGATTTTTGCTAAGATAGATAACACTTATGCTATCACAATACATAACAAAATTCCTTTGCTTCAAGGCAAACTCTTGTAGCTTTTGCATCCACAAGAGTTCCTTACCTCATTCGATAATAATAATATTACTCAGCTTCAGTCATAGACAAAGTGAAAAACAACTTCCCCTACAAAAGTCATCATAGAACATGATATGGAGTTTTCAGAATCAATGTCACCGACATAAGTCTACATCCAGATAGCCACACAACTCAAGGTTTCCAATTCTATAACACAAACGGAATTGGAAATGCCTATGATATATCTCAAAATCCATTTATCGATGATCCAACACTCTTTACCTAGATTTGAGAGGAATTTGCTCATAATACCAATTGCATGAATAATATATGGTTTTATACAAGCCATGACATATATTGAACTACCCACAACCAATGTATAAGGAATTTTAATCATCTCTTCATTATCTTTCTCACTTGTAGGACATTTATTACTAATCAACTTGAAATGGCAAGCAAGTGGAGTACGTCATAGCTTACATTACTCATATCGAATTTTTCAAGCACCTTTTCAATTTACTTTTCTTGAGATAACCAAAGTTTTATGTTCTTCCTGTCACAAGTAATTCTCATGCCTATAATTTGCTTGGCCGGTCCAAGATTCTTCATTGCAAAATCTTTACTCATATCTTCTTTTAAGCTCTTGATTTTATAAGCATCATGTTCGACAATTAACATGTCATCCACATAGAGTAGAAGGATAAGAAAATCATTATCTAAGATTTTTTTCATAAAGACACAAGAATCAAAGTTGGTCTTACCATACCCATGATCTTCCATGAATAATTCAAACTTTATATACTATTGTCTTGACGCTTGCTTGAGAGCATACAAAATGCTTGTTAACTTTAGTTTAAAAACCCTATGATTACTCATATATTTCTTGTTCTAAGTCTCCATGAAGAAAAGCTGTCTTTACATCAATCTGCTCAATTTCTAAATTTAAGCTGGCGGCCAACTCCTAAACACCTTGAATAGGAGGCATTTTTACAATTGATGAAAAATCTCTTCAAAATCAATTATTTCTTCTTCTTCTTCTTCTTCTTATTCTTCTTCTTCTTTTCGAAAGTCCTTCGCAACAATCCTAGCCTTGTATCATGATTGCAAACTACTTTCTTCCATCTTCAACTTGTATACCCATTTACTTGTGAGCATTCTCTTACTCTCAGGCAATTTCATCAATTCAAATGTATGGTTCCCATTCAAGAAATTGAGTTCCTCTTGCATGGCTTCACGCCACTCATTTTTTTTTTTATCACATGACGTAGCATCTTCATAAGTTTTTAATTCTCTCTGTGAAGGTGTATGTTCTCTTTCAAGTCTTCTAACTTGAGGTCCCTTGTGCACAAACAAGCAAATTTATTATTTTTAAGTTATCTTTACTTTCATGTGTTGTACTTTCAATTTCCAAATTTACATTGTCTATAAAATTCTTGCATGTTTTTTAACTGTAGTTTTCACATTCGCGTCATTGATTAAATTTTGATAAAGCATCTTTGTGCTCTCAAGCTTTGTCGGGATCAAATTTCGGCGTAGTTTGTTTACATTCAATTGTGTTGAAATGACTGAATATTTCAAATTTTGTTGTCAATTAAATTACGACACAGTTTACGTTTGTACAGCTCTATCTAAAGTGAAGTTATCATTGTTTCTTGTCTATTCGGGATCATCACGGGACCCGTTTTATCTAATAAAAATCGAATAAATATTTTTGATTAAAGATATTTCATCTCGAGAGAAATTCCGACGAAATAGACATGCTTGGAATAAAAACCCGAAGTCATTTCTACTCGAACAGAAGCAAGAAGATGCTACATTCTTGGGATTCTAGGAGTGAACACAATATAAAAATGTAGCATGTTGTTATTGTAATTAAAAAAGCAGACAGTCTTATGTGGCATATTGCAGCTTATGCCGCCTGTGATAAACCCGATATTTGATGTTCCCTTTTCAATGTCTGCTGCATTTATATTCATCTGCCATCGCTGACGCCTTGCGACAGAGAGTAAATATTTTTTCAAAGGAAAAGATGGATAAATGAGGCAAAAGGGCAAATCCTCTCTGCAAATATCAATACCACTTGCTTACATGCACATGGCCCTCAGAGGCAAATTTAATTGTCTGCCGCAAGAAAATTACCATCTTTCTACATGTTGGAGCGTGCATCCCTGCACAACTGCACTCTTGCGAACACATCTATAGAAACAATGTTATCTTCTCTGAGCAGACGCCCTAAAAAAAGTCTTGTCAACTTTCAAAGCTGCAAAAACAAGTCAGAATCATACTTGGTCTTTGGATTCGCTTTGCCGACTAATCCAGGTTTGCAATGATGGACTGAGGATAGGATAGGCTGGTTGTCTTGTCGGCAAGTCGCTGCCCCCTCCCGATTGCAAGTGGTGCCCCGTAATGTTAATCAGCAATTCTGTAGACTTTGATTAGTGTACGGATTTCGAGTAAATTATACCTGTTTATTTAGCCTGTTGATCTAGTTAAGATTTTGCCCCCCGTAGTCACTAGTCACGAGCAAAGACGTCGCCATCTACATGTATGAAAACAACGTAGAAAACAATATTAGCTGCGTACGAAAATCCTCCCAATCGAAACCCTTACTAGGCGCTTCTTGTATGTTCGTTCATTCCCCTGGGTAGCCTTAATAATCGGTCTCTAGAGTCTTTCCTTTCCACATAACGTCATATCCACTCTCAACATGTCCTTTTTATTACCTTATATTATAGGTGCTCCCTTTCTCATTCACTGATATTATACTCATCCATATGCGTATCTGGAAACAGTGCGTGCGAGACCGTCGGAGCGAGAACCTTTTTCTATCCCTACTGTTCAGTGAAAACAAGATTCTCTCCTGCTCCAGTATCTGTATTTGCGCCCCTCTCTCTCTCTCTCTGTCTGGCCAGATTAGCTTTTAATAATCACCCACTATTTTGGTAAACCGTTCATGTCACTTAGAACTTGCCCTTTGGGGGACCTGTGGAGATACTGGAGAGGCTGCACGTGAAATGCATTATTTCTGCATTTCCAAAAGGAGACCCACAACCAGCACGGCATATCGCCATCGAATCCCTCAACTCTTTCCACGTAATGTCCTCGCCTTTTTAGACTGTCCCCAGTTATTGCTAGACAGTGAGCTCGAATTGACCCGAAACCTTATTAATTGTTCCTTATACAAAGTGTTAACACCAAAAAATGAGAAGTCATTGTAGCTTTTCTCGGTTTTGTGTGAGCTAAAATGAATGGTTGAGCATACAGTCAGGCAAATGGACTTTCCTTTCTGAGATATATAGCAGGATCTCCCTCTGCATGCATGTGGGTTTCCTTTTCAATGAATGCCGACCAGTCATATCTCTTACAGTGTGAGATGTGTCGAGAACTTTAAGAGAGGATACTGGACATAAAGAGAGAGAGAGAGAGAGAGAGAGAGAGAGAGAGTGGAGGATAGAAAAGAGAACCTTATCCCTTAATGTACCAGCTGTATATTTTATTGGGCCATACTTGGATATCGATCTTTCCAGCAGCTGTCTTCTTCGGACCTCAATTCGAGATAAATGCCTCCATTTTTCATTTTTGGAGGCTAATTTATTTAGTGTGGCAAACCAATGTCATTTCAATGCTGCTCCTTTGATTCTTCTAGCACAAGCTCCGGTGCTCCTCTTCATTTTTTATGCTATGATATGTGGTTGATTAGGGCTTTTATTTTTTGGAGCTTCAGGTTATTCTTGGGTGGCTTTATGGTTCCCTCTTATGCGTATCGCATAAATCTAGGTCAGTCTCTCTTTTATAAAAACGATTACTTCCAGGAGTAAAAGTTATCGTCTTTTGAAAATTTTCCCTTTTCACACACCTACATCAATTACGATCTTAGCTGTCGTTACTCCTCTCTTTTATTTTTACAGTTGTGAATCTTTGATTCAGCCCTTATCGGTCAGGTCTTCATATAAAGACTCAAGTGGCCTCCCTTTTCTCTTCCAATGTTGACACTGTATCCATAGCAAGAGAGAAAATCCTAATTAGCCTCGTTCCAAATCAACTATAAAGAAAAGAAAGATAAAAGAAGGGGGGAAAGGGGTTGTTTTCCCTTGGATCTTAGGGCTTGTCCTCGGAACCTTGATGAGCTTGTGGTTGCGGCGATGAATGAGAGCTTCTTCTCTCATGGAAAGGAAAATGATGAGTTTCCCCCCTCTCTCTCTCTCTCTCTCATGTATGGCATTGCGTGTAGGTGTCGAAAGCATGTTGTGCAGCCAAGGATGACTTGCCGACTCTCTTTCTTCTTATTTATTTGGATTGGATCTCTCTCCGTGTATGTTGAATTAATGGAAATAATGAAGTTGGCAAGTTGTTCTTGGCTACATGCTTCTTTCCGCTCCACATGCCAGGCCATTGGTGATACTCACGGTCACAGATGAATCACCGGTTTCGAGTTCCGATCCATTTTGGCCCAAGAATGCTCGAGAGGTATCTTATTGTTCGATTCATTTCATGGTTCATTCAGGTTGATTCTGAAAATAGGATGTTTCATCAAGCCACTGCTGCTTTTCTTAGCTCACCCTTGCCCCCTCGATGCACTTGTTTTATCCCTAGCAATTTTGGTTCAAATAAGATTTACCCTTGCCAGTATATATATACACCTCTATTTGTAACTTCACATACACTAGTGTCAAGATCAGTGAAATGAAGACCAAAATCAAAATGAGGAAGAATAGAACATCATGATGTAAGTCGTATATTCCTTGCAACATAGGTGTTGCTACATCTTGAGGCTGAGAAGATGTCCTGATCGGATCTCTCTCAAGCCATTGTCTAAGGGCTTCATATTCCTCTGGAGGGTAAGATACCAAGCAAAACCCCCATCTGACGCTACTTGTTTGATAAAGGAATATCTTTTGTCTGAACTACCTTGATACAATAAGTCATAAAAGTCATCAATCTTGTTTGAGAATGAATGTAATTATTGACTTAACAAGAGGCATGCTGAGATCGATTATTTATGAACCGTTACCATTCTCTACGGCATTGCAACATAGTCAGTGAAGAAGAAAGAATGAGATTGTCTTCTCCCAGTTCCCTCTCCGTCAATTCGTGTGTCCACTTATACATTGATTGTAGTACTCACTTCTGATTTAGGACACTTGTAAATCACTTGCTGCAATCTCGTCCTTGGTTAACTATAAATTTTTGTCCAAACTGTATTTATTTGTCGATGAGTCATAATTTGAGACATTGTATTTAAATTCTGAAGTATATTCTTTTGTCAATACTAGGTCAGGTCCTTTGTGTCTCTAGTTCTTGGTCAAGAAGAGGTACTATTGCAGATTAGGGAACCTGGACTTAGTATAAATTGGCTTAATGAACATTGTTGATCATCGACGAAGAGAAAATGCAGCATCCAATCATCTTTATTCTCATCTATCTGGATTGAATTGGTTCAGACTTTATATGACTTTGTTGGGTACTTGATTGTCTGTAAGTAGTATTTGCTGATCTTGACTGAAGAAAAAATAGCCTGGAACACGTTTCCAACTCCGTACACTAGCTGATATAACTCGAGAACTGCCCTTTCAGCAAGGATCTCAACGCAATGAGGTAATTATCAGGAGATCATATTGACTGAAATGAAAAGAGTTGGTTGTCTTCAGAAATGTGGTGAGAGTGAAGGCAAAAGTCGAGACTAGACTGCATTAAACTTGGAAGGCACTGCTACTTTAGATTTCATACTTCAAGATCTGCTGTTGAGAATGATGTTTCCCCTACAAGCACACAATTTATGCTGTCATGTATCGAATCTTTCTGCCTTTGATCTCTCCAATTTATATCTTGTTTAAATGCAGTGCACAATCACATTGTTTTCTCGCATTTTCTTGTGCTTGGTCTGAGCATGAGTGATGATCGAGTAGGTCCAAAAGTTGGCAGCAGTAGGTTTTAGACCGTTGATCTATTTATGTATGTTTCATGCTGCTTCTCTTGAAAGATGTGTTTACACATGCAATTGTCTGCTAAGATTCGCCATTCAAGATCCGCGCAGTCAATCATTAAAGATGTCTTCAATTAGCGCTTCAAGCATTAGAGAGATGGTACTAAAACGAGCATGATCTTTCTATGGAGGGAACCACCAAAGATTGCATTTGCTAGAGCTTGGATTAAACAAAAGATATTAGATGGCGATAGTATTGCCTGCAAAACCCTCTCTTCTTCCTTGAGCCATAGAAATCCTGTGAATAGATGATATGAATGGTGAATATCTAATATGCTACTAAATCCAACAATTTCTACTTTTCCTGCTAGTTAGGGAAACTGTTCGTCTTGCATAATCTTGACTGGTCATTTGCATTAAGGGGAACTTGTATTTGTGCCATGTGTGAGGCAATGATTCGTGAATTTGTTTTATGTTGATTTGGCTTTATCAAGTGGAACCCAAAACAAAATATATGAATAAGCTCAAGATAATGACACAAATACAAATGATCCCTAAATTTTGGCTCAATGTGTAATGTGATCTTTAAACTTATAACTTGTTCAATGTGATCTTTGAATTTTAACCAAGAATGCTGTGTGGTCCCCAAACTTCAATTTAATATGTAATGCGATCCTTGAACTTTTAATTTGTTTAATGTGATCTCTAAACTCTTAGTACATTTTCAACTTAGCTCCTGAACTTTATGAAAATATTCAATGTTGTTCTTGAATTTGAATTAATGAAAGAACAATATTGAAGATTTCTTATAGTTTAGGGACCATATTGAACAAGTTAAAAGTCCAAGGACCACATTTCACATTAAGCTGAAGTTCGAGAACCATCTTGGATAAGTTCATTGACCTAATTGCATATTAAATCAAAGTTCATGAACTATTTGTGTCATTTTCTAATAAGCTTCAATTTAGGCCCAAATTAATTTTGTTCATGGGCCTTGCTGACCTCACTGCCAAGCCCAACCTATATTTCCCCCCTTTCATCTTTCTAGAAATCCAAATTAATGTCCTTAGCAATTCCACGGCCCAAACAAACAATCCCTACCCAAGAGATTAAGATGGACATGTAACTGTACTCTTTGTTGGAATTTGGCGTGGGCTTGGGATTGATTATTTGTGAAATGGGGCAAAATTAATACAATAGACTAGAATCATCGATCATTGTCTTCATATTTTCACTAACTTTTCGATACTACAAGGTATGGAGTGCTAATATTGAATGCCGTCGGGATTAGCTTGTGCAGTATTTGATATCACTGATAGTTATGAGTAACGAAATAACGATTTGAAAAATTATTTTCTAAGAGTATTTGCTTTTATCATTCACAAAAATGTACAAATGAAAAACATTTTCATTATCAATGAAACTCTTTAGATATTCGCTAAAGATGGTCATTAATGATGAAAATATTTTTTGTCGACTAGCTTTTTTGAGCAATACAAATAATCATTTTCAAAAAAATATTTTTTAAACCACTCATTTTTTACGATCATTGAGTCTTGTCAATACGATGAAAGTCTCAAATAAAGTATGATTGTTGTTATTTGGAGTATATAAAGTAGGCGTACATGAGTCATCATTAGTTTCAAAAGTATGGTTGTCAAGATGATAGCATTAGCGGTGAAGCAAAGGGAGCACGTATAATAAAAGGTGATGTGAGGAGAGAATGTCATCAAATTAGCTTATCTAAATCTGATGATTAAAGTTCAATAGGCATATTAGTAGGTAGCATCATAGAAGAAAAGATAAATGGACTTGCGTATAACTCCACAGCTACCCATAATCTCGCCAAATTATACCGTCTAGCTAGATTGATTAATCTAACGTTCGAGCGAATGCTGTGTAATTGTACTAAATGTGATCCTCTACGGAAAATGTGAATGGTTGCAATGGTTCCTAACGCACATGCCAATTCAAGATTGTAACATCAATTTATCACAAGAGGGCAAAAGGGAAAATAAAATCAAGATTCGGATTATGGTGACCTTGCTTATGGTTTTCTTCCTTGCTTTATGAATGTGATCATCATTTGGTTACGTGAAGCCGAATCATTAAAGGGAACTCTATTGAGCCGATCAAGCGTATAGACGGGACAAGGTAGCCTACTAATCGATGAAATTCCCATCTATCATTTGTCATAATTCACTAAACTTTACACTTTAACTTTGAAAGGTAGTGCAAATAATTCGATATTGCAAAGAGATCGCACTAGAAAAAGAGACGAAGAAACATCAAGAAGGCAAATAATTTGTCTATCATATATACAATGAAGGCCTCCCCTACTGTGGCCCCGTTTGGTTTGGCTTTTGGAAATGTATTTGCAAAAATGTAAATACCTTTGGGTAAAGGAGGTTTTCCGAAATGCAAATAGCGTTTGGTGAATTGTAATTTTAACATGTATTGAGAAATAACTTTGGCTAAAATACCGTTTGGTAAAATTTGCATTTGTAAATGACTTTTATTAAATTTTAAAAAAACATTTGTATTTTTTTTTTAAATCTGGCCGAACTCTATTGCTTGAGGTCGCGCGACCCCAAGCGTCGGCCGCCTAGGTTCGCGTGGTCGCCTAGGGTCGCGCGACCTCGGGCGGCCGTCACCTGAGGTCGCCCGACCTAGGCGACCGTGACCCCAGGTGGCCGTCGCCTGGGGTAGCCCGACCCTGGTGACCATTGCCTGAGGTCGCACGACCTTAGGCGGCCACCTGGGTCATGCAATTCAAGCCATCAGTCGCCTGGGTCGCGCGACCCAAGCGTCGCCCGAGGTCTCGCGACGGTTGCCAAGGTCGGGCGACCCTCGGGCGGCGATCGCCGACGCACGCGACCCCTTGGCCGGCAGTCGTCGGCCTTCAATCGGCTTTTCTTGGAGAAGATGAACAGTAACCGGAACTTGCATTCCGAGGGATCTCTAGACTTACTTTGGATTAAGGGCCTTTAGAGTCATTTGGAGATGCAATTGTATTTTCCCAAAGTTGAGTAAAAACACAAACCAAGCACGTTTGCATTTTGCCAAGGGACTTTAGAATCCCAAAGTCCATTCCAAAAGTCGAACCAAACGGGGCCTGTCTTGGCTTCTAGGGTCGGTTTTATGGTATATGATTATTCATGAGGTCGTCTTTTTGGTTCTATCGCAAGTTTCGACTGGACTTGAGACCGACAAGAACCGACACTTTTTTTTTTTTTTTATCTATTCTTGAAATGAAGGAAATCTGGTAATTACATGGAAACGTTCTTATAATGAGATGGAATTGTCAATCCTACATTGTAGCAACTTGTGAGTCCACGAAAACCAATTACTAAAGTATTGGTATTTAAAAAAGTCCCCTAAGATTATAAGACCATTCGGATCGAGATTTTATAGATTCTATAATATTTGTAGCTAACAATAGGTTTCTCCACCACCAATCCTCTCATCATGACATTTGTGATAACAAAATGCTCACCTAGTTAGTGCACGGAAGCAATGTTCACTTGAGACATTATCAAATTAGTTTTAAACATATTATACGGATGTCAATTTAATCATAATTTTTTTTTTAATTTTGTCAATTTATTAATGAACTTTTATATGAAATTTTAACATTTATGGTCAACTTTCGCTGAAAATCGCCAACGTTATGGTATATCTCATAGGACGGTTGACGATGACTGGACCATCACATTAGTGATTTCCGACGAAAATTGATTCAAAACTTGCGAACTTATTTAGGTGAGTCTGGAGAAAAGGATTCCTTCTCGCACTAGGGTCCAATCAGGCTGGTTCGGACATGGTCATTCTATGATAAGAGAATTTAACTTTTTTTTTAAGTAAATACCAAAATATGTTTTGCCTAAGTTTTATTTAAGAGATCAACTTGCCCATTTATATCAATTATCCCCCTGTCCATATTTACAAAAATGTCGTTTTCTTTTTAGAAAGGCCAATCCAGAAATCCTAACTTCACATGTCAATCCAAAATACTCAAAATCATCTGAAACAAAACTACCCGAATCCAAGCAAGATGCAGAATGAGTTTGTGAGGAAGGACAAATCTTGTTCTCTTCAATGTGGGAATTTATTCCGAGTATGTATATGTATTTATAAAATAGAAGTACCGTAAGCGGTCATTCAGTTAAAAGTGAAATATGTACTTAACCAATTCCTTTACCTTTAAAGAATGGCACTCGTTAAGCAATTAATTAAAGAACATTTCACAGTTTCTCATGCACCAATTGCTCGTGTATGCACACTCAAAATTTTGAAATTGAATCGTTCCAATCAACGAATACCTCGAACACTTGTTAGCAAGTTCCTTTTTTAGATAATGGGATAGCATGGCAAGGACTTTTGGGCTTAGCACTAGAGCTCCGTTTGTTTTCGGGAAACATTTTCCTAATGTTTTGGTGTTTGGATTGCTTAGGACAATGAGTCAAAGAAAAATCTATTATTAAATTCAAGAAAGTGATTTTCCCTTTAAACAATTGAAAATTATTTTCCAAATATGACTAGATGTCAATATTTGAACCGGAAATGTTACACTTGGGCACAGGACCCTAAAACTCATCCCCAAAGCCTTGGCATTGAGGGCTAGGTGCTCGAACCTGGATCCACTAAGGCAGAGTCCGAGACCCTGGTGCTTGTGCTTGAGTCCCCACGCCCAGGATCGAGTCCTCAATGATTGTGCCCACTCGTGCTCGAGACCCTAGTGCCTAGGTCTATGGAGATTGTGCCCAAGTCTTCAGTGCTTGTGCCCAAAGCATTGGCACCAAGGCCAGGCACAGGTCCCAAGCCTGGGCCGACTACACAAAGGGCGAGCCTAGGATTTCCTATGATGGATCTCAAGTGCCCCAACCTGAGTCCATCGAGGTCAAGGCTTGGGGCCCCGATGTTTATGCCCCAGTCCATCAAGTCAGGCTCGGGTCCTTAGCGCCCAGGCCCGAGTCCATAGAGGTCGCGCCTCAATGGACCCTAGACCTCGGTTCTCTTGCCCTGGTCCCCGGGGCTCTTTGCTCAAAGAATATCTCAAAACAGCACGTCCTTCTTACGTCATCTTTTTCTTTTTTTCTTTTAGGTTTTTGAGCGGGTCTCTGGGTGCGATCCGGGTCCTCAGTTCAATGAGTCCTTATCAAGAACCCGCCAATAGACTGAAAGAAAGATGCCCAGATATGGTGCTCCTCCTTCGAGAAGATCGAATCCCAATTGCCAATTCATAGTCCGAAATCAAAGTAAAAAACAAATAAGAGAAAATCGGGCTTGCTTTCTATAGTATGCATGCGATCGGCAGTTGTTTGGTCCTCGTTCTTCGGGGTTAGCATCGTGAGATAGGGAGGGATTTTCTTGGCCCGTCGATTGGTCTATGTTTGACGTAGTTTGCACACATAACATGACTCCACCGAAGACAGTTACCTTGGACCAAGAAAATATTAAACATTATCAGCAGGAGTGTCCCAAAAACCAAAAGAAAATAAAAAAATAGAAAGAAAGAGAAAAGAATTTCAGGTACGACGAAAAGGATTGAAAAGCTCCACGGTAGGTGAGCTCCGAGAGCAAGTCCTCAACAGTGGCTGGGAAACTTCCATTCTAATTTCGCTTTTAAATTTGGAGTTTTCGTTTTCTGTTGTTAGAATCGACTAAATAATATTCTATAGATGTTATAACTTTCATTTCATCGTCCTTTTTCTCTTTTTTTTACTTTATAATCTTTGAGTACGACCGCGATGACCTAATTATCTCGAAAATCATGGAACACCTCGTGGCTCCCATGCATATGGGTTGCTTAGCTGAAAATCCTCTTGCACCGGAACCAACCGCTACGGCAACCATGAGTGATTTTTCCTTCTATGGAGCAATAATTCTTCTAATCTGCGCTTAAATATCACTCTTCCTCTTCACAAACACCGTAGGGAAAAAATGCGAGAGTTAAAAACGCTTCCTTCTGAAAACTGGAACTCATTTATTATTTGTGGGACCCCCCACCCCCCCGTCTCTCTCTCTCTCTCTCTCATGCAGCTGAAAGTATCTTGTCAAGAAGCCAGAAACCAAACAATGGCTATCTGTAATAGAGATATACATGGAACAATGTTGTTCTTGTACTTGCACTACATGCTTTCACATGGGTTCTCAGAGAAATCTTAAATAATTGAAGGGAGAAAGGTTGGTGGCAGGGCCTTTCGATTATTCTCCTCCTGAGTATGATTGTTTTTGTAAAAATGGCTTTTTAGCAATGTTGACGGGAGACGTAAGTTCGTCCTTCAGAGGGTGCAGAATCTTCTGCATCACCTTTTCAACTACCTGCTTTCCTTTCTTCTTTTTTTCCCAGCACTCATTTCATGGTTATATTGTAATCCCCACGCGGGATTTGTATATTCATTCATTCATAGTTCTTAGATTCCAGAATGAATAGATTTTTCTGGATGGGGCTTGCTTCGAGTGTAGTCTGTAGATATCGACCTTTTCGTGGTTTCGGATGACCGTGTCTGAGAGACCTTGCAATGAGCATGAAGGAGGTTTTTGCTTAATCTCCACCCAAGGTGAAGACACCCTTTTCACCGGAAGTGCTCATTCCACAATAATTATTCACTTCTGAAATAGCAGCGAAAAATTAGGAGTGCATTTCAGTACAATTGCTGTGAGTGATGTATCAAGGAATTTGATGTTCCTCCAGACTTTCTGAGAACCTCCATTCGTAGTCTGATTAAAGCATGTTCGGAACATTTTGCATTGTTTTTTAAGTGAACTTTTTCAAGCCTTCAGTATTCGAACAGGAGGAAGGAAGGAAAGGCTAACCTTCCACAGGCCACTGAAGATGACATTGATGGAGAGGAAGAAATCTGCCCAGAATCTTGCTGAGACGATTCATTCCCTACTCGGGTTGAAGTCACATTTGACTTCTAACTGGATCAGATCAGTATGTGGCATTATGAGAAGCCTTCCATCCCCTCGTTCGTCTAACAGGATGGGACTGAAAATATCTGACACGGAAAACGAGAATAACACCAGTGACATGGAATTGAGCATGGTCATTCCGAAAATCAAAGGTACTTCTTTCATTTAAATGGGATGAAAAGCCCACTGTCTGCTATTTCCTGTTCAGAGTTGATCGAATTGTAGCACATTCCTCGTGCCTGCAGATGAACTTGCTGAACTGAGTGATTGCATCAGACAGTTGAATGTTCAGAGAAGGCAGGTTCTCAATGAATACCTGGACATGAAAGGTCAGTGAAAGCGATGAACAGAGAGAGAGTATGTTTTTGTCGCCTGTGCATAGAAATTACCTATTTACTGTAAACCCAGAATCTCTCTCTATATTACTGCTGCAGGAAATATTCGTGTATTTTGCCGTGTCAGACCGATGAATGTGACTGAGAATATTGGGTGTGCTAGGCCAGTCGTGGCCACGGATTCAAGCAATGTTTTCCTGAAAGTTGCATGTGGCAACAACAAAAGATATAGTTTTGATAAGGTTTTCCAACCAAGTTCATTACAAGGTGCTACGAGTCAACTCTACTTTCTCTGTGATTCCATTATCTCTTCTCATGTATTTTCTTGAGGAGAGTGTCCAATTCATCATAAATTTTTCATTGCAGAAATTAGGGTATGGTCTAATCAAAACTATGCGATGAAATCTTATAGGTGAAGTTTTTAGCGAAGTTGAGCCTGTGATCAAATCTGCATTGGATGGGTATAATGCTTGCATCTTTGCATATGGTCAGACAGGCACAGGGAAAACTTTCACAATGGTGAGTACCGTATCGCGAATTTATTACGTGATTAGAAAAACCATGTTCCTGACAAGCATTAAAGCCATGAGACAATGCATACATTAGTTTGCATGTACACCAGGCTGAGTTTTGAAGCTTAAAGTCATTTTTTTAAGTGACTTTTAACGATAGGATATACCTCAAACTACACAAACTTCTGATAATTGCATTTAGGACGCTTATGACTGCCAAAAGTATTCCTACTTGTACTCCTGTATAATAACTGAAGTCAAATACATTTACTGCATTCTTCTGACTGAAGCTGTGCTGCCATTGTGATTTAGGAAGGTACTCGGGATTTTCCAGGAGTAGTTCCTCGTAGTATTGAAGCACTGTTTGAGCATGCTTTGGAGAGTAATTGTACATACCTCTTCACGTTCAGTATGCTTGAGATTTATTTGGGTAATCTCAAGGATTTGCTTGTCCCTCAGCCTAAAAAACCAACTGATCCGAGGCCACCATGGTGAGTACTTACCCATTCATCTTTGGAGACCTGTGAGTTCAAAATAGTATTTGTCCACCGAAAATACTTTGCTTTCCAATTTCCCTCGTTGATCCGCTAATTCATTCTAACATAGACAATGATATTAATGAACAGTCTTTCAGTCCAAATGGATGCCCGGGGTGGAATTGAGGTTGAAAACCTTGTGGCCATACCAGTGAGCGACTATAATCAAGCCCTAAGGTTGTATAAACTGGGTTGCCGATTCAGGTCAACTGCTTCTACAAATTCTAACTTAACTTCAAGCAGATCACACTGGTAAATAACTCCTTTGTCTGGAATTATGCATACTTATTTCAGCAATTTCATGGAAAAGAAACGTTAGCCAGCTAGCACAAGTATCCATAATCAGAGCTTGCAACATGTGTTCAATCAAGTTCCCACTTAAATTCACAGCTTCAAGGCCTAGGAATGCTTTACAAAGTACAATATCCCTGTTTAGAACAAGTAATTGAAATACTTTAAGATTGTTTATGTCTGCAGTATGATTCGCATAAAAATCACATGCTCCAATGCACCTGAGAGGCGACGTGAATCAAATAAAGTTTGGTTGGTCGATCTTGGAGGTAGTGAGCGTGTTCTGAAAACAAAGGCATGGGGCAAGAGACTTGAAGAGGGAAAAGCAATAAACTTGTCACTTTCTGCTCTTGGAGATGTCATCAATGCCCTCCAGAGGAAAAAGCCTCACATACCTTTCAGGTATGAGAATTCACAGGGAGCTCACACATTTGTATTTCACATGCCTGAGTGCAGGCTATCTCCTTCACATGCTATGCTTGTACGATATTGAGCGCTTTGTCTCCATAATTGAAACTGTAAAACTAGGATATCAGTCATCGTTGAAACTAGTTTCTAGGAAAACTAGGGCTAAGAAATTCATTACAGAATCCCAGACTTCTGAGGTATTATATAGAGAAGCAAGTGCAGCTTTCCAAGTAATCATATCGCATATCTATAACAAATGGGAAAGTATTTTTCCCTCCAATCAGTTGTTGGTGAACACCAACAACAGAAATTATGTTTACGTGCGTTATCCAAGACAGTAATCCTGCCATCTACCTCTCCACGGAAGCAGACTATCCAGTGGGCTTTCTTAAAATCAAAGTTGGTCACTCCTGATTTAGAGCTTTGTACTTTTGACAGGAATAGCAAGCTGACGCAAGTTCTAAAAGATTCATTAGGTAATCTCTCTCTCTCTCTCTCTCTCTTTCTGTGAACTCAGTGGGACATTGATGCTATCACTAATAATGTACATCGGTAGTGCTTAAAAGAAAAAGGGAAGAAATACCTGCTTCAAAGTTAAATTACTCAGATTCGTGTATGAGTGGGCAACTCTGAGCATAGTGCAAGGAATACATTCTTTTAAGATGAAGGTGAAGATTTTGAGCTGTGCACTTATCTTTTTTAAACTGCAGCATGATAACATAGATTTTCTCTTGCTGTCTTGATTTGGATATTGCTGCATCATATACCTATGTCTCTCGCCATTTAGGGGAGGATTCCAAAACGCTGATGCTGGTGCATGTGAGTCCAAAAGAGGAAGATCTCTGTGAGACAATATGCACACTAGGTTTCGCAGCAAGAGTAAGAAGCATCCACCTGGGAACTGAAGACCCAATAGTAAGTAAAGACCATCCTGACTCTTTTCATTCTGGAAGGTTTTAACTTGAAGGAGGAAAAAAAGACAGTCAATTGTTGGGACGTGCTTGCGTCCTTTGATGTCTGTCATGTAAGATGTAGGATAGTACAACAACAAGAATTAGAGTATCATAAATCTCACTAAAGAGGTCGCAGCAAAATGTAGATGAAGAAAAAATACCAGAGTACTTAGCAGATGATCAGGATGTGCTGCTAATGTAGATTTTGCATGTAGAAAATGGAAAAAGTTATGCAGGCATGTTCCCAACATTGGAGCTCTAGCCATCTGAAATTAAACTAGAGGAGAAAGAACTATCGTGTGATATAGTAACTAGGTATTCTGGCGAATTGACAGCATATAAGCATCCAGTACGAGTTACCTGCTTGGCACCATGAGCAAACAATTGTCAGTTTGACACGTAGTGACAACCAATCAAATATGGCCTTATCATTTGATTCTAAGATGGATGCAACTATTTCTCCTGTTCCAATATCCAAGGTGCCTCTTGGCTACTAATATCTCCTGACTTCAATAACCTCTTTTTATCTGTTACTGCTGCAAAACAGGAAAATGCGCATAAGGAAGCTGCAATGCAAACCCTCCAGGAAACTATGGTAAAGATTGAAGATGAGCGTCAAAGAGTAAGCAGAGAGATTAAAGAGTTAAACAGAAAGCTAGAAAATCTGATGGGGACATCACCTTCCTATGAAAATGATGACTCAACTACTGAACAGCCTGAGTTTGATTTTGGCACCAGCAAGCACAGAGCCAAAGATGTGAGAGCAGCTCCTCTATCTAAACTACCACGATTTATGAGGCCAACAATATGTAGCCAAAGAAAATCCGGGACTGAGCACCAAATTTCTGAGGGGAAGCACCTTGGCCAAACAAAAAGGAGGAGGGCTCCATCTCATCGTGCCGGGTCTGTGAATTTTCCCATGAAGAGTCACTCGGATTACAAGTCTGATTGCAGCATTTCCAGAGCCAGTTGCCTGATCGACTTGGATACCATGTGCAATGCAGATACTGAGACAGAATACAGTCAGGACACAACCGAATGTGACATCAAAATGGTAGTACTCTCAGAAGAGAGAAGATTCCCAATTACAACTGATGGAAAGGCACAGTTAGATCACAATATGGTTCTTCCTAGTATTGACAGCAAATTCTATTCCACAGAAATCCTAGAGGTCGCTGATGGGCTAAATTCACAGAATGCGGTAAGTGCTGCTGGTAGTTGTAAGAGTAAACGGGTTCCAGCTGTTCCTCTTCCCCCAAAGTTCAGGCGCAATGGACAGAGTAATGCAGGTGTATCGTGCACTGAAAGTTCAGATGCAGAGAATTCTCCATTGAAAGGCCTCATAGATATTTGTAAAAACAGAGAAGAAAGTCAGAAAAGCTACTCTTCAAGCTCGACATCTGAAGCGGAAATTGACAAACTCATTACCCACCCAACTGGTTTTATGGATGCACACTCTGAATCTTGTTGCAGAACTCCATCCTTAACAAATGAATCCGTGATATGTACACAACATAGCATTGATGCTTTGATGATACTGGATCATGACAGTACCAATTACCACTGTCCACACGATGTGGCGTGTGGTAGACTGGACCAGAACAGTAATAATGGAAGAGTTGATCAATTGACCCCCCTGGATGGTGTAAAGAATGAAACCCACAGTTTTGAGGCTTCCCCTTATGAACATAGAGAATATTTTTTTTCTCCGTTTGGATCTCCTCGTGATTCCATTGGTCAAGAAAAAGAACTTGGGGTCAGCACATCAAACTGTAACGTAGAACCTGACAATTCTAACATGTCATTTGTATTGACTAGAGGAGATCCAAAAAGTGCTAGCTTGTTTGGAAAGTCTACAGCAGGAAGGCAACGTGACATGCTCAGAATGAAACACCAACGCGCTCTATTCAAAGACAATGCCAATCATAATAATGCAGACATGGGCTTAAAAACGGTTTCAGCAGAGGGAAATACACAAAATACAGGTACGGTAGTTTGCCCAGAGATTTGTTTCACATCACACACTCGTAATCCCTTCTCTCTAACTTTTGACAGGCATGTTGCATCTTCTCCAAGGGAAGTTTTGGAATCTATATTTTACCACTCTTCTGGGACTGGGACTCCAAGGCCTTGGATTCGAGCATGAATTTTTCTCTGGTTTGACTCTCTAAAAGAAGCATCACTTGAAATGTGTAAGTAACAATTACGAATTGATCGAATGTTAGAAGGCAGGAGAACCTGAGATTAGTTGAGCATTTTTTCTGCAGCCTGGAACTTCAAAACAGGAGAAGTAGCCATAACCATTGTTTATGTCCACACGAGGGAGGAACCTGAGAGTTCATATAAATGATCCTACTGATATGCCATGCCCAGTCATGGGTGTGAGAAGGCTGATCCAATGAACTTCTATCCCGCTATTCATTACCACGTGTGAAGTCATATGCAGCACAGGGGATTTCCGTTTTTTCTCCCCATCATTCTAAGTAAGTTTGAACAGCCCTCATGAGTCTTGCTGATGGTTGGGTCTGTCCATCAGAAGACAAAAGATAACCGAAGGGTGTGGATGCATTCTGAACAAATTTGAGAGGATTTTGATTTTGATCATGTAAATATAAAAATGCATCACTATTTCCAAAAGGCAAGTATTAGATTCCTCTATCTTGTACAGCTCTATTGCTGCTGATTGAATTACAACTAGAGTTCAATCTTAAAGAAGACTATTAATCCAAAAGGTTGAAGGTGATCGGAAAACCATGAGCTAGTGCTGAGCAACAGATTCACCTCTAGTTTTTCTCCCTAGCGCACAATATGTTATGATCTTCCGAACAAACTGTATACTTTTATCAATATGTCAAAAGAAAATGGTCTCTCCACAAATTCAATCCACTAGATGACTTTAAGAATGACCCACAAATTTAAACAAAGAGACCAGCACCTGGATAACTTACCATCCCTTCTTGGGTTTTATTCCTCAATCACAGCCATCTTTTCTATCCCAAGAAGGACCATTACTCACTTCATAAGGCGTTCATTACTGCTCGTGATTCCCACTTTGAGACCTTTTGGGCTGAAGCTCAGGGAAAACTGAGACTGGTTTCCATTTTCCAAATCCTTCAGCTGAAGAGCTAGTTATCCAACATTAAGGAACGGAGCAATACTCCTTGATTTCCCAAGTGTGTTATCCTGGGTGCAGATGAAGAAAGTCCTATGATTATTATAAGCAATTAGACATGTAAGACACAGCCATGTGGAATACATGATCTCCTATATTATTAACATCTTATCATTTGTATACCTGCATGATCTCGTCTGCAGAAAATATATCCCTCTCAAAATTTATGTCTGTTATGGTGATTTGCTGAGTGGAGCACCAAGGAACAAATCTGAGCAGGATAGGGGAATATAGCATACCCTTCTTCTAGACAACATGGCTTGCCGAACAAAGTGGCAGTATGTATTCCACTACACATTAGAAACCTTTAAGCTTTTTTTGATTTTTCATGGATGAATCAGATTCTGCTTCAAGTGATAGTATAGCCCTGATGCAGCTCTCCAAGAAGCAAAATTTCTTGGGGTTTTTCCTAAAACACTTAGGTTCCACCGTGAGACATCGCCTGCTTTTTACACAACCTGCTGATTTTCAATTTCGAGATGAGGCAAAGTTCAAGTGCTCGCTTCCTACCCCTGAAAATCTCCCCCACTCCCCCACCCCCACCCCCTCACAATGGATTAACTGCTATTAATCTACCATCCAAATTCAGCAACTCTGTTAAACATGGGACATCACTATCCTTGGAGTCTGAATTCTTAATGTTCTTAGTACATACCCGCACTGTGCAGATGAGTTGTAGTTGATTCGTAGCCGTTGGCCAGGAAGGTGACGCAGTCCATTTATGGCAGAAAGCAGCATTTTGCATTTTCCACGTGCAATAGCGACGTGAACATAATAAGAAATTTAACACAAAAAAGAAAGAACGATACCATAGTTGACATTAGAGAATAGGCAAAAATTGTCATTTTTCGCAAAAAGGGTACATACACCCTCAACAATTTCTCACTCCCCCCAAAGAATTAAGAAAATATCAACAACAGCAACAACAACAAGAACAGTTCATGGGATCTACAGTAATGACATCAGACCACAACTCTTTAGATGGAGTAAGGGGTGGGCTTGGGCAGACTTTTAATGGCACCGCAGAGATCAGCATCGTCAGGCATGTTGTACTCGTCCCTCAGCGACCGCTCAGGCGAGAGGACGCTAACGTAAAGCTCTTGCCCCAAGTAACGTCTCTCAGCCAACTCAGACCTCAGGTTCCACATCCCAGCGTTGTCGAAAGTCAACATGATCGCAGCCCAGGACTTGGGAAAAACCTGGACAGTGTGCCTGCTCACAGCGTCGAGGAGGTTGTAGCTCTTCCTCTTCTCCGGGGTCCACCTCCCTGGCTCGATCCTGGCACACATCAAACATCCTCAGTTAATTAGTTCTAGGACATGTCTACGACAAATCTAGGATGTAACCTGGAGAGACTCAATATGTCCTGGAGAAGTTTTTTTGGTGTTATAGGACTTACGCAACGGCGAAGAAGGAGTAGCCATCAAGGTGCCAGGACTGCACGCTCTTCTCGTGGTTCTCCAGGATGATCTCAACGAATGTCCTGAAGGTGATGTTCATCACGTTGGGGGCGAGAGTGATCGGGGCGGCCTTCTCGAGCAAGGGCTCATCGGGGATGGTGTCGTACTTGAAGACCTTGTCAGCGACACCGTAATACTCAGCGAGCTTGAGCGGGGTTGGGGGGTTGACGTGGGAGACGCCATTGATGCCGTAGCGGAGCTTGCCACTGACACTGCTGGCCGAGCTGACGAGCTTGATGGTGCGGGTGATGTTGATCTCGCCGTAGTGGTAGGAGCCCTGGGGGTTGGGCCGGGCAGCACTGGCAGTCAGGTTCCATCGGAAGGAGCGGAACTGGTTGAGAGACCAGGCCCAGCCCTCGGGGGCCTTGGGGAGAATGGAGGACGCAGGGGCCCCATTGCCATTCGTATAGCGGATGATCCCGGTGGCCGTGAGCACGCTCTTTGTAAACCGGGTTGAGGCCACCATGTAGTAGTCCCGGGGATCCTTGTCAGCGGTGACGAGCACAGAGAAGCATTGGCCGAGATGGACATCAAGGGAGTCATAGGTGTTCTGGACGGTGTGTGATCCTTCCATCTCGACGAGCTTCATCAGGTGGCCCTGGATCCTGAAGTTGAGCGAATTCTTGAGGCCGATATTGCAGATCCGGTACTTGTAGGTTTTGCCGGGCTTCATGGTGAACAGGGGCTTGACATCCTTGCTCTTGCCCGTTTGGCCATTGATGAGGACACCATCAGGCCTGCCGAGAGGGTGGCCAGCATCCAGTTTCTGTTTGAGTACAGTGTGGCTCTTGGAGTACCAGTCGCCAATGAGGACGGTGTAATCATCCTCAGGATCCGCATAAGGGACAGGGATGAGCAAACGGCTGTTCACACGGAGGCCACCGAAGCCACCAGCTGCATGGTGCATTGCCGTGGTGGGGTAGTAGAAATAGCTGCCGATCTGATCCTTGACCTGGAAGTGGTAGGTAAAGTTCTTCCCGGGCGGAATTGGGCAGTTGGTTCCTAGTACTCCATCTTGCCATGAGTTCTTCCTCTGCTGGATTCCATTCCTGACAACGACAACAGCATGGTTTAGCCCAATCTCGGAACTAGGGAAAACAGGGAAAATAAAACCATGAGCTGGCTATACTGTTCGTGGCAATGATTTCCTAGTTACCAGGTGAAGAGAAGGGGCTCATCAATGTTGTTGAAGACGTTGATGACGAGGTTGTTGTTGGTGGTGGAGTTGATGTTGGGACCGGGGAATTGGCCATTGATGAGGATGCCTTGTTGAGGGACTCCTAGCGGAGAGATGGTGCCGTAGGTGACGTTCCAGGTGAAGAACAAGTAGGGGTCCTCACCGCGGACCGCCATGGCCCCAGCCAATAGGCATAGCAGCAGAATTGTCACCCTTCCCATCTCTCTCAGCCCCCCTTTTTTTCCTACGTTTGTGTGGAAGAAGATGACGACTCTTCTTCTAACATCTCATTTGGTTGCTGCCCCTTCGCCATTATATTTGAAACCGACCGTCTAAAGATGATTCCCGTTCTTGGTTATACGAGCCCGTCAAGTTCTCCGTGCCTGACATTGTTCCCTTCTGGCCCCTTGGTTTACGCTTTTCCTCCCATCTCTCTCTCTCTCTCTCTCGCTCAAGCACATCCACATGTTCATGGCCGTCCTATGTTTTTACAGCAAGATGCGAAGAACATGGTCAATGATGTGGAAATTCTCCGAGGAAGGAGAAGATCTTCGCGTTTTGACTGACTACAAGGTCCGATCACTACGGAGAACACGCATAGCTGATTCGGACATTCTTTTGACTCACTACGCTGCAAGTTTCGCACATCTAGCCATCGGAAGACTTCCAGGATATAGACACAACTGCAACATTAATAAATTGCCAAATGATCTTCATGCCAACTAAACTTTTCATGTTCAATTCAGCTTTCGGTCTATATGAAAATGTTCAATATTGTCATTCTACAAATCTAAGTTCATAGGATAATATTAAACATTTTCATATATCCAAAGACTACATTGAATATTGTATAAAAAATTTAGGGACTATATTAAAAAGAATTGAAAGTTCGGGAATAACATTGCATATTAATATAAAATTCAAATTCACTTTGAACAAATGAAAAGTTTAAGGATGGCAATACACATTAAACCAAAATTGACGAACCTTTAATTACCCATTTTACTTTTAAACTCAAAACACCCACCAGCGTGATTGTGCCCCGTCACTCAACCACGAGCTAAAGTCTCTAAATTTTTCATTGTTTTCTGTAACTTACTGCATTCTGTTGGAATAAATCTGGATTGATAAATTTGTATTTCAATCATTTTGTCGATTGAAGTTCCAAAACATTCTAATTTCGCATGTTTTCCATTTGATTGGACATGTTTCATAGCACGACCACCGCAACAACAACAACAAACTAATCCTTGACAACATCCTAGCATCTCGGAGCCAGTCTAACATGATCAAACAATCTTAAGCGATTCGAGACATTCGGATGAAGCATTTTCAGATTGAGTACAATTTGGTGTTTGAAGACCTACTAGCACTTGGTCCCACAAAGCATCGATAAATTGTTGTCTCCCATGAAGTTTTTATTTTTCGATCGAGTGACAAATTTGATTGTCACGAAAAACAACCAGATGTACTCCTCCACTCGATTCATTCTATTTATGCTGGACCATATTACTAACTTGAATTAATTTACTATTGGCATCTGTGCGTGAGATAAATAATAATGTGTGCAAGGCAATATTACCGTTAAAGGAATAATCTTATTAGTTCTAGTGCATAATTAATAAAACAGATGTAATTACGAAACAAAGGATTGCACTACGTGGGTACTTTAAATAATCATCGTTCATGTCAAATATTATGCAGCATAAATAAGAATAATTTGTAATATTTACCATTACTCTATAACGGATAAGTTAAGAATAGGCTAAAACTCATGGAAAATCCTAAACTATGCTCTGTTGGCCAGATTCACCCTAAACTTTTGCTTGTCCTCCAGGAAAAGAATATCATCGCATCATCTTCATCGACTAGATGATACTGCCATATTTCATCAATATATAGTATTAGAGAATTATTAAAAGAGATGTACGACACGCCTCCCTCTATTTGATAAATAAAAAATATTATAGGATCAATAAATAAATTCATCATCAATAATAAATTTTCCGTTTGCCCGAATTATTTTTTAGAAAGAAACTATTACTTGAAAAGGTCTTTATGACACGATAGTGCATATTTCATTAGTAAGTGATGTTAGATTATCGTTGGAAAAGTTAAATGACACTTCACCCTCTTTTTGATTAATAAGCGACATTACAGGATCAATAAACAAATTCATCACTGTAAAATGATAGCTCATCTTTTACAGATAAATCAAAATTAACAAATCAAAAATAGTTATAAGACAAACAAAAAGGACCCATCATTGCAAAAGTTTAGTAGTATACGTTTAAATGGACGTATTAAATGAATGTTCATATTTCATTCATAGTTATGACTAAAAACATAATTAGTGGCAACCCTAATGATTAAATGCATAATTAGAGTTTTCTTTTTGTCAGTGCATAATTAGAGTTAGCCTTATCATTTTACCTAGTTATGAACTTATGGTAACGATAACTAAGACTTTATCTTGTTAATTTTCATCGTAGATAAATGGATACGCGTTTGGACTCTTCAAAGGACAAATAAAGCAAAGCCAATGAACTTTACATTGCAATGGAGAAACTACCGATTGACATTTTTTGTATCCAATTGTGGCATCCAAAACTTTAGGTGACCCTCAGATAGGTGACAGTCACCAGACCATGACTTTATTTTTATTTTACAGGCATTAATATGTATTTGTTCATTTGGAATAGTATTTCAATTTTATCCTTTTAAAACAAAAGGATGGGATTCGATTTTGCCTAAGGATTTTATGCGCAAATTTAAACGATATTTAACGGGCCGCAAGATTTTTGGAATACACACACGTATATACTTGTATATAAAGCAATCTGAATTTTTGTTATTAAAATAAATTTGATAGAGATAAAATACTAATATATATATAAGAAAAAGGGGGATTAGGGCCTTATTTTATGGACTCTTGGGCCCAAGTAGGCCCAAGGACACCTCATGGGTGTCGCACGAAGCAAGGGGAGGGGGAGGGAAATTGCATGCCCTCCCACACTTGTCTTCCTCCACCCTTACACTTGTCTCTTTCCCTTTAACATTTGTCCATCCTACATCCACTTAATCATTTTTCTTTCATGCAAAATGGAGGAAATTAATTAATCAAAGAACAAAGAAAGGAGGAAGGGGGTTTTCGCACGGAGAGAGGAGGGAGAGACCGAGAGGAGTTGAGAGGAAACCAAGCCAGAGAGAGAAGGAGGGTCGTGCGTGGGTGCGGGCAGCGAGGGAAAGGAAGGAATGGCCACCTCTCGCCGTGTCTGTGCAGCCACCATCGACGCCACCGAACCCCGTTGCCGACCGGCCAAGCCGTGACCACCGAACCTCCATTTTCGGACGACCCTTGTGTGAAAGAGTTCAAGGCAAGCAAATGTTCTTCCATCTATGTTGTTGCATGCTGTCTTGCCTAGAAAAGAAGTGAAACATGTGAGGAAGATGAAATACTAGAGCTGCATGTGGAGATTTTGATGTATAGGAGGGTGTTAAATCAAGAAAACTAAGTGAGGATGAAGTGTGAGGGGTGAATTCCGAATTAGCAAATGAAACCAAACGAATTTGAGATCTGACCATGGGGAATTTCGGTGATAATCATGTTGTGGTATGGTGTAATATGTGTATATACAATGAATATAATGGTTGGAGGTCGAAATCTAAGGTATAGGAGGAGTTCATGTGAAATTGTGGACTGTTTTGTGAAAAACAGTGTGACCCCCGGCGACTTTTTAATTTTTCTGTAATTATCTGGCCACAATTTGATTTCGAGCCCTTGATGAAATTTTTAGAGCACATCCTCATGAATAAAATATCAAAAAATTCAGAGAAAAAGAACAAGGTATGACCATCGAAATAATTTTCCTATGAAAATATCAAATCTGGAATTTTTACAGAATGATGGTTAGGAAAAAAATCGAGATTTTACCCTCTGTACATACGGAATCTGACCTAGTGTCCCTCTTGAGATTTGTTCCTCTAGGTCTTATTGATAACGTGTCAAAATTTCATAATTTTCTGAGCCCATTTAGTAATTAATTCGGAATTGTTACCAAAACTACGCAATTGTAGAAATTAAGCTGCTGTTTTGAGATTTCCATAAATAAATAAAAAAAATGTCCTATAAGAAGTATAGTTTTCGAATTGCTGTGTGACTATGAGAATGCTGATGGTGGGATATTGAAATTGATGAAAGGTTCATGAGATATCTTGCTTGACATATGATGATGCATTTGTGAATACAAATACGAATTGTTATCCATTGAACCCTCGGGTTAATGATGCCTCGGGAGTCGGGAAGTCCAAAGGATCGAAAGAGTCGATGCCTTGTGGATGCCCAATGGCCCTAAGAGGCTGAATGCTGGAGGTATGCCCCGGGAACTTCGGGATGCCTGGTTGTATGTTTGTCAGTACGTAAACCCAGATAACCGAGCAACCATCCTCATGGTGAGCTTCGGAGGTTTCCTCGTGATGCCAGGTGGGGTACGAGATGTCTGGAGGCGCGATATGCTCTGGATGCCCGGTGGCCTTGGTGGCTGAATGCCGGAGATTTTTCGTGATGCTAGGGTGGATACGAATGCCTGGAGGGATGCAAACTTTGGTCCTCTAGGGAATGAAATCTTTCAAAGGCTAAATAAATGATAAGTGATTTGATCATGTGGTGCATGATTTTTATGGAATTGCAATTGTCTTAATATTGAAGAATTTCCATAACATTGATGCCTATTACCTCTTGATTTCCTGCCTGGTCTATCTGGTATAAAGTTAGATGCTGATTGTTATGCTTGATATAGCTTGTTGAATCTTTTGCTGCTGAGTGGCTGTACTCACCCCGTTTGGGGACTAACATTTCAAATTAAGATGCATTTGCTACCTGTCTCTCGTGGCACCTTTTATGGCGTACCGATCGATGTCGAGTGCTCGTGTTCAGAGCACATTTGTGTTGGTGTGCGGGGGCTGGTGTTCGTCCGCGTCCGTGTACTAGTTATGTACGATGTGAGCCTACCTGGAGGCCCTGTGGTGCAGGAGTTCCTGTCCGTGCACGTTCGCCGCGACAAGATCATGATGGGGATGTTGCCACCGCCGCCAGCCAATGGACTGGGCTGGGTGTGATCGACCTTGGGCGATGGGTAGCTGGTGATGCTTTTTAACTGCCGGCACTATCTAATGGGCTGAAGTTGATGGTTGTTATGGAGTTGAACGCTTTTGGTTATAGCCGAGTTTTAGATAGCCTTGGCCTTTTGTAGTTCCAACTCATTTTGCCCATCAAGTTATATAAATAAAAGTGCTTGGTTTATCTTATAAAAATATTTAGTATGTGTGCATCATTTCGATATGAATGGATTGGGGAGATGTGAAGTCGCTTTCGCTCTACTCTTTACATTGCGCCGGGACCGTTAAAAGTAAATAACAAACTCGCAGGACTTATAGACCTTCAAGACAAGGTTCAAAGTGGCACCCCAATCCAATAGGGTCATCACAGTGCGCTTTCCACTTTGAACCTTGTGTTGAAGGTCTATAAGTCCTGAGAGTTTGTTATTTACTTTTAACGGTCTCGGCGCAATGTAAAGAGTAGAGCGAAAGCGACTTCACACCTCCCCAATCCATTTATATCGAAATGATTCACACATACTAAATATTTTTATAAGATAAACCAAGCACTTTTATGTATATAACTTGATGGGCAACATGAGTTGGAACTACAAAAGGCCAAAGCTATCTAAAACTCGGGCTATAACCAAAAGCGTCCAAATCCATAACAACCATCAACTTCAGCCCATCAGATAGTGCCGGCAGTCAAAAAGCTTCACCAGCTACCCATCGCCCGAGGTCGATCACACCCAGCCCAGTCCATCAGCTGGCGGCGACGGCAGCATCCCCATCATGATCCTGTTGCGGCGAACGTGCACGAACAGGAACTCCTGCACCATAGGGCCTCCAGGTAGGCCCACATCGTACATAACTAGTACACGGACGTGGACGAACACCAGCCCCGCACACCAACACAAATGTGCTATGAACACGAGCACTCGACATCGACTGGTACGCCATAAAAGGTGTCACGAGAGACAGGTAGCAAAGGCATCTTAATTTGAAATGTTAGTCCCCAAACGGGGTAAGTACAGCCACTCGGCAGCAAAAGATTCAACAAGCTATATCGAGCATAACAATCAGCATCTAACTTTATACCAGATAGACCAGGCAGGAAATCAAGAGGTAATAGGCATCGATGTTATGGAAATTCTTCAATATTAAGACAATTGCAATTCCATAAAAATCATGCACCACATGATCAAATCACTTAGCCTTTGAAAGATTTCATGTAACTGGGCATCCCGAAGTTCCCGGGGCATACCTCCAGCATTCAGCCTCTTAGGGCCACTGGGCATCCACAAGGCATCTACTCTTTCGATCCTTTGGACTTCTCGACTCCCGAGGCATCATTAACCCGAGGGTTCAATGGATAACAATTCGTATTTGTATTCACAAATGCATCATCATATGTCAAGCAAGATATCTCATGAACCTTTCATCAATTTCAATATCCCACCATCAGCATTATCATAGTCACATAGCAATTCGAAAACTATACTTCTTATAGGACATTTTTTTTTTTTATGGAAATCTCGAAAGCAGCTTAATTTCTACAATTGCGCAGTTTTGGTAACAATTCAGAATTAATTACTAAACGGGCTCATAAAATTATGAAATTTTGACACATTATCAATGAGACCTAGAGAGGAACAAATCTCAAGAATGCCACTAGGTCAGATTCCGTATGTACCGAGGGTAAAATCTCGATTTTTTTCCTAACCATCATTCTGTAAAAATTTCAGATTTGATATTTTCATAGGAAAATTATTTCGATGGTCATGCCTTGTTCTTTTTCTCTGAATTTTTTGATATGTTATCCATGAGGATGTGCTCTAAAACTTTCATCAAGGGCTCGAAATCAAATTGTGGCCAGATAATTATAGAAAAATTAAAAAGTCGCCGGGGGTCACACTGTTTTTCACAAAACAGTCCACAATTTCACATAAACTCCTCCTATACCTTAGATTTCGACCTCCAACCATTATATTCATTGTATATACACACATTACACCATACCACAGCATGATTATCACCGAAATTCCCCATGGTCAGATCTTAAATTCGGAATCCACCCCTCACACTTCATCCTCACCTAGTTTTCTTGATTTAACACCCTCCTATACATCAAAATCTCCACATGCAGCTCTAGTATTTCATCTTCCTCACATGTTTCACTTCTTTTCTAGGCAAGACAGCATGCAACAACATAGATGGAAGAACATTTGCTTGCCTTGAACTCTTTCACACAAGGGTTGCCCGAAGAGGTCCGGGGGGTCACGGCTTGGCCGGTCGGCGACGGGGTCCGGTGGTGTCGACGGTGGCTGCACGGACACGGCGAGAGGCGGCCCTTCCTTCCTTTCCCTCGCTACCCACACCCACGCACGACCCTCCTTCTCTCTTTGGCTTGGTTTCTTCTCAATTCCTCTCGGTCTCTCCCTCCTCTCTCCATGCGAAAACCCCTTTCCCCCTTTCTTTGTTCTTTGATTAATTAATTTCCTCCATTTTGCATGAAAGAAAAATGATTAAGTGGATGTAGGATGGACAAATGTTAAAGGGAAAGAGACAAGTGTACGGGTGGAGGAAGACAAGTGTGGGAGGGCATGCAATTTCCCTCCCCCTCCCCTTGCTTCGTGCGACACCCATGAGGTGTCCTTGGGCCTACTTGCAATAGAGAAAATCAATACACTAAAAATATTCTCAATTATCTATTGGCATTGTGATGATTTTTTTAAATATATTTTCAATAGTTTTTTACTTAACTAATATTACTATTTCAAAGCATATTTTTACAGTAGCTATAGTACAAAATTTTCTGTTTCACGCTTTTAGATATATCTTATTAAATCCAGTGTAACTTCTAAACAATACCTCATACTCTTTTAATTTAATATCAGTTTTTCTCTTGGTAATTTTGAAGAATGGGGTCGCCAAAATTTCATCATTGACATTGATGTTTATATGACATATTAGATATAGTAACGTAACTAATAGAATAACCCTATTGAGAATCACGATACAACCAAATTAAATTTTACAAAGTTGGGAAAATAATTAACTTTAAGCAACAACAAATGCAATATACATAAGCAGCCTACTGTTGGCAATGCTTTCACAAGGAAAAGAAAGAAAATGTGAATATTGTTATTTTGAAAATAAATCAAGGGATTCTAGATATGTCTATTGAATTTTCTAAAATAACTTGAGGAAAGAAGTATATTGAATTTAAAAAAAAAAAATACAAATTGAATATTGTCTATTTTTGCAAGATATCCAATATCTGATTTTGTGATACATTGTCATGAATAATAACATATCCATAAATTCTTGCCAAAATACAAAAGACATCAGTGGTTGCCAAAAAGATTGGTGAAAAGCTCCGCAAAAAATGAAACTGGAATATATGGAAATGGGAGATAATCGTGAAGAAATCACCTCTAGTTATGTATAAATAGAGAGGGTTATGTATAAATAGAGAGGATCGAATGGAAAAGAGAGAGAAAAAGCATTTTACTTTTAAGGGGATGCTACAAAAATAATCTGAATAATGAACAAAAGCTATTAAGAAAAAAGAATTCACACTCTTACTTTATATATTCATATTTCTTGCTAACTCATAATATTTTATGTGCTCGAGCTATAGTATGGTTCCATATTATGATTCAAGAACTACTGCAATTTTATGTCTAACGGAAGATATGCCTATGTGATGAGATTCTACTTTTAATAAATTACACGTAAAAACTTTGAAGGAGAACTTGATTGATGCGAATATTTATTTTGTCATAATTTTTGCATAGTATTTCCCTTGCAAAGCATGTCAACACGACGGTCTTAGACCTGCGCAATGCGCGCGTACCTTGCTAGCATACCATCAAAATTCTCCGACCGTAGTAAAACCCTCCATGGCGAATTTTCATTATGGAGAGCCGAGGGACATTTGCTATGTTAGGCCAATATTGCAGAACAGAATGCTGAAGAATGGTCAAACTCTGTTTGAGGTATTGCTCCAGCATGATTTTTTATCCACAAAAAGATCGAGATTCTGTTAACCTTCAGTTATATTGAAGGTGTCCCCTAACGAAATTCTATCTATGGACAAAGATAAGAGGACCGTTGCAGGGCAAACCAGTGAGAGAAAGGTGGCAAAGAGAGAAATTGACGGTGGTTCAGTGGTTGTTCAATGGTTTGACAATCCCAGGAAACTTACACAGCTTTCCTTGTATAAAAAGCTCGTCGATGAATCCCCACGGTGATAGAAGAAAATTCGTCTTCTTCCATGCAAAATAGAATAGTCTGGATAAATAAAATAAAGAGTAGTGATCTCAAAACAACCTAGAGAGATGGGTGGAGTGATGTTACTGCTGTTGTTATGCCTCTCGGCCGGGGCAATGATGGTCCGGGCCGAAGACCCGTACTTGTTCTTCACATGGAAGGTCACTTATGGCACCATCTCTCCTCTGGGCATCCCCCAGCAAGGCATTCTCATCAACGGCCAATTCCCCGGGCCGAATATCAACTCCACCACCAACAACAATATCGTCATCAATGTTTTCAACAATCTTGACGAGCCATTCCTCCTCACCTGGTAAATCTTATAAAACACGAAAGATGCATTCCTTCATATGCTCAGCAAAATCGTCATCCTCTGTTTGTTTTCAGGAACGGCATCCAACAAAGGAAGAATTCGTGGCAGGATGGCACGCTAGGGGCCAGCTGCCCAATTCCTCCAGGACAGAATTATACATACCACTTCCAAGTTAAGGATCAGATTGGGAGCTATACCTATTACCCGGTCACTGCCATGCACAGGGCGGCTGGTGGATTCGGTGGCCTCCACGTGAACAGCCGTTTGCTCATTCCCGTCCCCTATGCTGACCCTGAGGATGATTACACCGTCCTCATTGGAGACTGGTACTCCAAGAGCCACACCACTCTCCAGAAGTTCCTCGACAGTGGCAGAGCCCTCGGCAGACCTGATGGAGTGCTCATCAATGGCAATTCCAGCAAGAGCAAGGGCAAGGAAGAGCCTCTCTTCACCATGAAGCCAGGGAAGACATACAAATACAGGATTTGCAACGTCGGTCTCAAGAACTCCCTCAACTTCAGGATTCAAGGCCACCCAATGAAGCTTGTTGAGATGGAGGGGTCCCACACGATCCAGAACTCCTACGACTCCCTCGATGTGCATGTTGGGCAATGCTTTGCCGTTCTTGTCACAGCTGATAAAGAGCCAAAGGACTACTACATGGTAGCCTCAACTCGATACACCAAGACCGTGCTCACCACCACAGCTGTTATCGGCTACACTAATGGCAAAGGTCCTGCTTCGCCCGTCCTTCCTGAGGCTCCCGTGGGCTGGGCTTGGACCCTCAATCAGTTCCGCTCCTTCCGCTGGAATCTCACAGCCAGCGCAGCCAGGCCTAACCCTCAGGGTTCCTACCACTACGGACAGATAAACATTACTCGCACCATCAAGCTTGTAAATTCGGCCAGCAGGCAGGGAGGCAAGCTTCGTTACGCCATAAACGGAATCTCACACACAGACCCAGCAACCCCACTAAAGCTTGCAGAATATTATGGAGTTGCAGACAAAATCTTCAAGTATGACACCATGTCTGATGATGCACCAGCAACAGCTTCAGACAAGATAACTGTGGAACCAAACGTGGCCAACATCACTTACCGCACTTTCGTGGAGATCATTTTCGAAAACCACGAGAAGAGCATCCAATCATGGCATCTTGATGGATATTCCTTCTTTGCAGTTGCGTAAGTATCTGCCGCCATGTCTTTTTGTTTATGGGCATAATCGTAACTGTGCTATTAAGCGAGTAATAATGTCGGGAATCTTTTTGGAACCATGCAACAGTGTTGAGCCAGGAAGGTGGACTCCAGAAAAGAGAAAGAACTACAATCTCCTTGACGCCGTAAGCAGGCACACAGTCCAGGTCTTCCCTAAATCATGGGCGGCCATCATGTTGACATTTGATAATGCCGGGATGTGGAACTTGAGGTCAGAATTGGCAGAGCGACGCTACTTGGGCCAAGAACTTTACATTAGTGTTCTTTCCCCCGAGCGATCTCTCCGAGATGAGTACAATATGCCCGATGATGCCCTGCTCTGCGGTATTGTCAAGGACCTGCCAAAACCTCCACCTTACACTATCTAATCTTCCAGCAGCACAGCTCACGCAGGCAGAGATGCAGGTGATCAAGAGGAGTGATGGAAGAAGCACTTACAAGAAGCCATCTGTGAAGAAACTTCTTTGCCATATCGACATGTAATGATTTATGTCGAGAACTCGAGCATGAACCTAAAAGAAGAACCACCTGTGTCATTGCAAATACAAAGAGATAAAGGGACATGCAAATGTTTATTATGAAGAAACTGATTCTCGACTTGAAATATATGATAAAGATAGAAAATTCAACAGCACCTTATTACGAAATCAACCTTGCTACTAAAGGTTCCAGGAAGTAGTCAATTACCCTTCCATGCAGTTCTCAGCCAACAACCAGAAAATACTGGTTGTCGTATTATTTTGACCACACAGTTCCTTACTATCCTTCTCCTTGTCTAAACCACTGTGACAAGTGGATAATGCATTCACCTTTTTCCCCCAGCACGATAACAAGACACTTGGCTTCATGATTTAGGTATTGAGTCTTTCTTCAAGTATAAATATTAGCATCTTCTTTCAACAGATTCTGTTTTACACAGTCATCTATCTGCAGACTACTCGCAACAATTCCTTATTGTAGACAACATACTGCAAAAAATGATTAACCCTTGACTGCTTAACCAATAAACCATCAACTTGGATTGTTGCAAAATTCAGTGAAGTGCTACCCATGAAAATGCATAGTTTTGAGAACTTTGCTTATAACTATCTCAGAGTGCCCCAACTGCAGTTTATTTATAGTTTAAAATTAAATGGTGCAAGAAATATGAAAGAAAATTAAGTAAAAGAACCAGAAATATCAGAATTCTTCCATATACAAAGTTTCATAGATCAACTTATGAAGAGGACCGTAATCAAATTATAGATGGCGCACACCTGTTCATGGCAATAAGTAGGGGCATTTTTCGGGAAGAATTGAGGGCCTTGTTATTGCATTTCATTAAGTGCTTCATAGATTGAACTGATGCAGACTGCAGACCATCCATAGTCATCCTAGGTCAAAAAAAGATTTTATTCTCAGGCAGATAAGTCTCTTTCATTCATGGAAGCTCATGACCTTTCCTCATCGACTCTTGATTTCACTTCACAATCTGTAACATGGATATACTTGGTCCTGTCGAACCTTCTGCACAACAGAAAACAGGACCCAAAAAGAAAAGCCTCGAGATGAACATCATTCTCCACTAAGCCATCCTCTCCTATCGTCATTGTTCCGCAGCTTTGCACATTCCATCAGCATATTGGCTTTTAGGTTTTAGCTTCCTAATTGAGCCACCATGCATATTGATCTACTTGTATAAGTGGTTCACTCGGATATCTTGGCTGTTGGATGAGTTGGCATATTCTCACATGATTGACGGACTACCAGAAACTGCTACAGATATTTGTGCAAGGAACAAGCCTTTTCGCATTTTCAGGAACAGAGCAAGATTCACATAGCAACACAGTTTAAATGAGCAATGTAAATATAATGGATAACTTACTCTTCCATAATAACTCCCGGTAGCAAGCTTCTTGAACTATATTAGAAAATAAATCTGCTCCTTATTACAATGCATTATAAAGTTCTAATGCCCAGAGCTTGGCATTTTACCACTCCCAAACTGCTCAGAGCAGGTGCTAGATATAGTGGCTGACTCATTCTACCAGACACCAAATCTGCATATCCTATCAACAGATCTGCATATCCGATCAACAGATATCTTTTCTTGAACAAGCAAGTATGTACACTCACTTGCAGCTCCATTACTATGTGGTTCTGTTTAACTTTCACCATTGTCCAGTCAGCTCTGCCTGAAGCAGGCAATTCTCCCGCAACATCAAATACCAATCTATTTTTCAAAGAGGAAAAATAAAAGAGCAAAAAGTTTCTGGTCTGCCAACATGTATGCACTAAATAATCACAAACTTGAAGGTGATCAATGCAACAGACGATGCACACCTCGCCTCAACCATAACTGGTAAGCAGTCATGTAAAAGGAATCGTAACCTCTTGGTGTTGTGTGCCACATGAAGTGTTTTCTTACTTGGCACAGATTATGGTACATGCTGAGGTAAATTTCTGTCGGTATAGCCAATAGTCTTTCCTTCAAGGACGATATCTCCCCATGGTTGATAATGACGGAGAACTTGCTCCAGTCCAAGATGTTAGAAAATGGAAGGTCATAATAATTTGAAAGAATAACAGGCACGCAACCATAATGTATAGCATCACAGACCCTCGCCGTGTTCACCTCATAACCCTTCACATGGAGGCAATATCTGCTTCCCTTGAAACCTTCTTCGTAAGGAAAAGGACTTTTAGAAAAAATATCCATGGAAGTATCATTTTGGTACGCGTCTATCAACTCTTGGCGAATGCGAGAGTTTTGGACGCGCCCAGAAAAGAAAACAAGTCGGTACCTACAAAAGGACCCAGAAGATACATCGGTATTGAAGCCCACAGCATCATGATAAATTGTTGAAAGGAAGTAAAAATAAGCAGTCTCTAATCAATCATAGATAAATTTGACCTGTTCTTAGATTATGGGTGGGTATTGGAAAGGAATAGCCAAAAATCTTATCCTCTCTAAGAAATTGATGAAGTTGATGGTTGGGGTACTGAGTTGACTTATTCACTTCAACAAACTAACTCATGTAATCGATGAAGTTGATGGTTGGGGTACTGAGTTGACTTATTCACTTCAACAAACTAACTCATGTAATCGATGAAGTTGATGGCTGGGGTACTGAGTTGACTTATCCACTTCAACAAACTAACTCATGTAATTGACCAGAAATTTCACGCACTTCTTTCTCATGAAGCAACTGGGCGACTAAACAAGACGACTTCCCGGGGCACAAAAACAAATGTGAAATGATTGTCTCCTACAATCCTCGAGAGAAATTCTCTCATAGTATCCCATCAACCCAACTAAAGAAGCCTAGCATCTGAAATCCGCGAATCGGCAGACAAACATCCATGGTTCATCAAAACTTTCACGAACTAGACTACACAGGCCTTTGCAGCAACAAAAATGCACACGCCCTCAATCATACCTTTCACTCGGAGGTCTCAGAACCTGCTCATCTCTCCTCGGCCAGACCTGCGGAAGCGCCACGTCCTTATGCGCCACATAAGACCTCTGGAAATAGCTCGACGAGCAAGCGACCTGAACCGCATTGCTGAGCAAATCCCGGTGCTTGGATGCGGCGTCCCGGCCGACGGAGTGGCAGTGCGCGTAGAAGTGATCGGCGCCCCCCGACGCGTTCCAGAACCCGAACTCCCGGCCGATCCGCGCCGCGTACCCTGCGACGAAGTCCGCTATCGTCCCCTCGTGACGCACCCGGGGGTCGTTCCGCATGTTGTTGACGGAAAAGGGCATGAAAAAGAAGTGAGCTTGCCGGGGATCGGAGGTGACGAGGGAGCTCCGAAGCAGAGAGATCTTGAACATGTGCTCGCTGAAGTAGTTGCCGAGCTTGGGGTTAAAAGGGTCGACGTGGGGCAAGAAAATGTTGGCAAACGGAGAAGAAGAAGCCGCCGAAGAGGAGTTGTAAGCGTCTGGGTAAACGTAAATCTTGAAGGAGCGCATCATTTCTTGAAAATCAGCAGCGAAAGAGACCCGGTCGTGAAAGGGACCAAAATTTCTCTCCTTTTCCGGCGGAGGAGACGAAGCGTCCGCATTGGGAGCTGGAGAGGTCAGGTTCGCGAAGGGAGAGTGAGGCTGCGAGCCCGGCGACGAGCTCTGAGCTCTCGGAGACTGGGCGGCGACCGCGACGGACGGTGAACCGCCGGGGTGGAGCGACGGGCGGGCGTGCTGGGAGGCGGAGAAGGAGAAGGAGAGGTAGAGGAGGAATGCGAGGGTGGAGGCGATCGGCAAGATGAGGAGCTTGCGGTCGAAAGGGGGGTGGTGGCGTTTGGGTCTCTTCGCCGGCGGGAACATGGCGAGGTAGCCGCCGGCGAACTCTGCTAGTGAAGAACGACGGGGTAGCAGTGTGCGTCGGAGAAGAAGGAAGGAGGGATTTTTATGAATCGGACAAAGCTATATAAATTGTGGGATCTGCCGCTTCCTCTTCTTCTTTTCCGCTTGTCTTTTTTACTCGATAACTGCCAGCCCAACTGAACATTCTGCTATTTTAGGTTTTATTAAATAAATAGTTACCTTTTTTTTTTCTCTTTCATTGTTCTTTTCCCCTCCAATTGACAAATTAGAGTGATGGATGATTTTTATGTAAAGATTGATTTTTGACGTACAAAAAAAAATGTTAATATTATGAAAAATCCCGAATAAATATTAAACTATTTATAATAAATTTATTCTTCGTTGATTTCCGTCAAATTGAACTAATATCACAAAAAACACAAAATGCGTGCATTTATAACAAACGAATGGCAAAATCTCAAACCGGTAACTATATGTCATCTTCGACTAAAAAAATATCACATATCATCTAGCTCCACAATTTAACAATAAAATTTAATGAAAATTAGTGAATATTGTGGTCAAAAAATTAATTTATAATAAATTTATTATAAATATATTATTTTCAGAGTTTTCTTGATATTAACTGTAGAGACGTGGAATGATTCCTCCGGGAAATTTTTTTTTTTTTTTTTTTGGGAAAATACACGTAAAAGTGATTAAAATTGAATATGCAGAGATTGGATTTGGTTGGTCCGAACGGTAAGGGGTGCGTTTGTCCTGCTCTTCGGTTTCTCCGAGCTTTTCAAACCATCGACTTCGCCATTAACGTCAAATAACTTAAACAACTCGTCTCCCTCCCTCTCTCTCTCTCTCTCTCTCTCGGAAAATCCAAACCCAAACCAGACACACCAGACAAAAAAGCACCGTCTCGCGGAAGCAACCGGCGATCGACCGGAGCGAGCCCTCGACGCGCCGTCGCTCGAGACGGAGATTACGCGGCCGATGGCGACTTCCAGCTGGCTTCAGCTTCATCCGCACCGGAGCCTCGCCGCCCTCGGCGCCGGAAGGAGCGAGCGGAGGCCGCCGGTTCCTCCCCGAGACCGTTGCGACGTCGCGGCTCGTTCCCTCCGCGGCCACCGCTCGATCGCCGTGAAGCGGCCGCAGCCGCAGCGCAGCAGAGTCCGTTGCAGCTACGACGACGGCAATCGGGGACCGCCGCAGCAGCCGCCGACGCCACCGTCGCAGCAGCCGCCGCAGCCGCCGCCGTCTCAGTCCACGGGGATTCGACTTTACAGCGAGATTGAGAGGTGATAGTTTCTGCTCTCTGTCGAATCTGTTCGATTGTGTACCCTACTTTCTATAGGTACTGACGTGTTTAGTCTTCCGGATTTGCCTGCTTATAGGATCGTCGGGAATTCAATTTGAGCAAAATTTGGATTAGAATTTTTTGCGATTACTGTGAATAGATTCTGGTTGCTTTGATCATATTAAATTAAATGGAACGAGTCTCGGGTCAGCTTATCATAATCAAAATCAGAGGTGCGACTGATTCCTCGAAACATGGTTGCTTTCGCATTTGCACTCCATGTCAGCATACGATGACAACCTACTGTTTAGTCTCTTATGAAGTTTCTTCTATACCCACATCACAACTTCACACGAATCAAAAAGAGTTACATGCGTGCCTCTCACTTATTTAGAGCTCGTTGACTTAAACTTGTTATCACGAAAGGCACAAAAAGAGTACTTGTTCCAACACCTATACAGTTATTGATGACCCTTTGATCGAGATGTGCTAATTGGAGCTGATGTATTAGTCTAATGCGAGTGCTGATTCTGTCATCTTATAAAAGTGTGGGATTTAGCTTTCCATGCTTAACCCCTTTCCTCATTACGATTCAAACAATCAGAAAGCCAAGTCACTCTTTTGTGTTTTGCAGAGTGCTTACTGAGACAGTACGCCAGTCTCAAAATGCTTGGGGTATTACAGGGGACTGGAGCCAAATTGAGGTACTTTCTTGCTCTCTTTTCACCTGACATCAGATAAATGCACTTTGAGTTGGGTGTTTCGGTTGCTCACTTGTTGTCCTGTTAGGTTTGATGATAAAATTCTGGGAAATACACTCGTTAAAAAGAGGAAGGACATTTCTGTTAGATTGATGGAGAAGGCACCTCTCTATTACTTGTTTCATTTAGATGGAAAATGAGAGTGTGGGAGTGTTGAAAATATGAATATGTCTCATTCATATGGATGCTGAGAATTGAGATGAAAGCCATTGGAAAGCATGTCATTTCATATTTGTTGTTTAGACTTTGCCATCATCTTCGTAAATAATTTGAGCAAATTTCTTCACGAATGTCACAGGGTTCTTGGGTCCTTAAACCAAGACACTCACAGCCAAATGCAGTTGTACATTTTATCGGTGGAATATTTGTGGGAGCTGCCCCTCAGCTAACCTACCGTCTATTCCTTGAGCGGCTTGCAGAAAAGTGAGTCTTTCCTCCAAAATGAAATCATTTTTTTGGTATTATAATATTCATTTTTATTATTATTATTCTTCTTTGTGAAGACTTATCTGCAATTGTGTATAAACGTCCTTTTCTTTTGCTATAACTTTTTTAATCATCCTTTCACAATATGTTGGGTTGGCCAGCATTTGATAGTGTACTGATATTTGACTAGATTGTGATAGTTTTGAATATTGTTATCCCCAAATAATTCTTCTCTATATACCCAATACTTTGCTGATGATTATGATAGATATTGATTCTCAACTGAGGACAAGCATCATTGGACTTTTTGTGGTGATATAGGGGTATTTTAGTGATTGCGACACCATATGCCAGTGGGTTTGACCACTTCTTCATTGCAGATGAAGTGCAATTCAAATTTGATCGTTGTCATCGGTATCTACAAGACATAGTGAGTTAATTTGAAGGATAGACCAATTATTCAGGTCTATTTTCTCTTTTTCAAAGACACATGTGGAGGGACTAATTAGCTCCTATATAGGTACATGATCTTCCCACTTTTGGCATCGGACACTCGTTGGGATCCGTCATCCACCTTTTGATTGGTAGGGAAAAGTGCTGTGATTACTACTTGCAACACAGTAACTGCTGGTACCTAAATTCTAAACTATCCATTTGATCAGGATCAAGATATGCTGTGCAAAGAAATGGAAACATATTAATGGCGTTCAACAACAAGGTACTTGTCCTGCTAGCACTGCAAATTTAATAAATAAATAAAAATTATCTCAATCCTCTCCACTAGTTAGGATATTCAAAAAGATTTATTAGTGAAACACTTAGCTAAAACTGAAATTGAGTTTCCTCCCATATAACTGGTTGGTTTCTTCTTTATTTTAAGCTTTCATGTGTATTATTTTGTGCATATCTACTTGCACTTACAGGAAGACAATTCCTTGATGTGCTATGAGAATTTATTTGTTTGGCAGGAGGCGAGCTTGGCTATTCCTTTGTTCTCACCTGTTCTGGTTCCAGTGGCCCAAAGCTTGGGTCCATTTTTATCCCAAATCGCATCATCACCAACAGTCAGACTAGGGGTAAATTTCATGAGTTGTTAGCTTCTGTACTATCTGATCTTAGATCAAGTAGGGATTTAGCTTTAGAATAATATTCTCCTCAAGTCATTTTACTAGGTGTTAGGATTTCTACTGTGATAAGTGACGTCTTTCGTGACATTCATGCAGGCAGAAATGACTATAAAGCAATTAGAGAACCTCAGCCCTCCCATCATGAAACAAGTACTTCCTTTAGTTGAGCAACTCCCTCCATTGTACATGGACTTGGTCAAGGGGAGGGAGGACTTTGCTCCAAAGCCAGAAGAAACTCGACGACTTGTACGTGAATGCATGAAACATGTTTTATTTAGTGGAATTGTTTTCATGTTAGTTTCCTTCTTGATTGACTACCTTATGTTTGAATAATATCATATGTGAACTATCGTTGAATATTCTTTCTTTTCTGCTGTATAGTGATAAGTTGTCTCAGCAAGTCTTGTGAAGCGTTTCAATTTTATTGGGTTATACCATAGTCCTGCATTCTCAATTTCTCAATTTCATTAATAGAATCTTTTTTTTTTTTGTTGGGTGGGGGGGGGTTCAATTTCATTAATAGAATCACATTGTAATGTTGTGTTCTCTTTTAGGAGTTTATGCTTGTAGATTTTATATCGGGCCTCTTTGATATTAATGTTAGCAACTTAGCAAGTCTATTTCACATTGTTATTGAACACTGCTCCATCGTGTAATGTAACAGCATTCTCTTTTTCTGAAACAATATGGATCATCTTAGCTTTTTTCATTTTATCTTTGTTTCGGGCTCAAGGATCACGTTTGTTCTTATTATTAATATTGCCGGACATTCCAGATAAAGTCCTATTACGGAATCTCAAGGAATCTTTTGATCAAATTTAAGGACGATTCCATCGATGAAACGTCAACACTAGCACAGGTCCTCAGTTCAGAATCAGCTATTAGTTCAATGTTGGACATGTCAATTCGTTTGTTGCCGGGAGATCACGGTCTTCCTCTGCAGCAGGTATATCTGCATGGGTATTTGCGAAGATAAACCTTTACTGTTCCAGATATAATTCATAGTTGAAATTTTGGATCGCCTTCGACCTGTTAATAAAGGCTCATCGGAGCATGTTTTTTCTGCAGGCTCTTCCAGATGTTCCACCTGCGATGGCTGATGCAGTAAACAGGGGAAGTGAGTTCCTCACAAATTTGACAGTGGGAACACCGTGGGAGACAGTTGCCAAAGAGATGGGAAATACTTTAGGTGTTGACCCGAGGTCGAAGATTCTTCGTGCACAAATATCCAAAGACGTAGATGTGCTTGTAGATGTCGTTACATCATGGATAGCTTCAAACACAGGTCCCAAACTTTTGAGGCCTTAATCATGGAAGGGTTCAGGACTCTTTCTGATGGGAAGGTCGTGTCAAGAATCTATAAGGGGATAGCAGTTTTTAGTGCTTGTTGAATTTTACAGAAACTGTTGTAAATGTATTGGATAGGGTGTCCCCCCTTTTACCATCCTGGGGTCCTATGTTCTGTATAGAAATAATTTTCTGGGTGTCAGAAGAAATATGTGGAAACGTGTAGACAAATGACAGTTGAAGCTCCATCTTTCACTGTGGGGGGAAAGATGTATCGTTGATGCTATTTGATGAAAGATGTGTAGAACTATCTGGTGCAGATTCTGATGATATTTAACTGTGCTCCCCCCTTGATTTATCAAGCATAAATCTCACATTCTAAGGATTGCCGCCCGCACGTGCCAGTGGAGAATCTAGGATTGCCTTGCAGGTATAGTTTTCCTGGCGTTTCAAAAAATTGCTTAGTCGAGTGTAGCCTGTGGAAATTATCAGCATATATAGTTGCCCTGAACTGTACAATAAACTTGTCCAGAAGCTGTCTTCCACCGATTAGAGTGAGCAGCATGGAGTATTCCCTAAAGCCTAAAGAAAAATGGCGACCATGATTCTGAAGTTTGTACCGAGCAATGGCAATCACAGAGACTCCTAGCATGGACAAGGGAAATAGGACAGCAATTCCTTCACCCCAAATGCTCAAGCCTAGATGAATGGTTGTGACAGCACAAGTGTGTCTACTGGCCTCAGAATTCCGACCACTGTCGTTTATTTAACAATAAGGGCCCAACTCGATTGTAAAGACAACTAATTCATCCAGTTGAAAGCTCAAAACAAGGCTGAGTAAATAATTTCTTAGGACTCAAAGATATCTGCGAGGCAATACAACCAAGCTTCAGGAATGTTGGCATTTTCGTATCCTATTGAGCCATCACACGACAGAGAAAAAGGAGGTCCAGCATCACAAGTAATGAAGATCATAAACTAATTCTAAGTCGCAAACTCCATGTGCTAAATCCATGAGAAATTTTTATTCAAGTTGTAAATCTAAGCCTTGATATTCACAATCCTATTCTGTCTGTGAATATGAGGGATGACCACATCTCATCTACTTTGTATGTACACATATTGGTAAAGTCTGACAAACTAAAGCCAATTTTTGAATGAAACAAACAAAGTTGATGCCCTCAAAGAGCACGGCGTCTACTCTTCATGATAAAGATACAGGCCTAAGCCAAACCGAGCACATGCTCTACAGAAAGCTATTTCCTCTGCTGCAGCCACTGGGTCTGCAAGTTCACCATGGCTGCATGAAACCGTCCCAGATGATTCTCGATATGCCTGCATAAACATGCATGGTTTGCAGGTTAGAGATAACACTGCAGGATTATCATACAATAAGCATGCAGTTATCTGAACAAAAAAATAAAGATTACATCTTCAAGTGAAAAGATAACCTTTTCTGTCCAAAGCTTCCAATAATAAACTAGACAAACCATTAATTACTGCGTATTGATTGGAGATGATTAGAAACCATAGCAGTCATAAGAGTTCACAAGTATTACACGAAAATACAAAAAGTAACCACACAAATTACTACTTTCTCTCCTACCCATACAAACAACCCCCCTATAAAAAATAAAAATAAAAACCCAACTCCACCCCAAAAAAGAAAAACAACCATTATTATCAGCACCAGTTTAATATCTTGTGTATAGTTTTCTCCCTTGCGCAGTTTTCCATATTCAAGTAAAGTTTTCAGCACTTGATATTTCCAAGCCTTTTACACTGGTAAACCGATGCCCCAATTGCTGATGAGAAACTCAATAGGAACCATTGAAACTCGATGTGGGAATTAAAGGAATGGCATAAAAGCAACTTTTCCCACAGCTTCACCAAACAATATTACATTGGTGGTGGTGGAGACCCAGATAAACTAGCATACATCATATTGTAGTTTACCATTAGTATCCACTTGCATGATTAATAACATCTGTCACCTCATCCATAATGCTGTTGCAAAGATAAAATGCATTTAATTTCCTCGGATAACTGATATCTACATATCCAGTAACACAAGGGCAATGAAATCTGATCAGGAAAGAAAAATTTTTGTACCAGAAAAGAGAGACTAAGAGAGATTGAAGCGAGGAACATTCAAACAACCAGCTCTTGCAAGAGCTTTCATTTCCATTACACATGCCAAGGGCAACCTTGCAAGAAGGCTACGATGGTTTCACAGGACAGTTTGTCATGGAAGATTCTAATCCTAGACTACCTCTAACAATAATATTCCTCTATAATGTCATAGATACCCAACAGTTTATTTTTTATGAAAGAAGGATCGTGAAGGATGAAATTAGATCCTCACCTCTCCATCAGATCCCCTTATGGTAACACGATACACCACAGTCACACTCCCGCTGTCAGAATATATAACATCACGTATTTCTCCGCACCACCCTGCATAATTGCTGTTAGCATCTCCATACCATACAGAACATCAAAGAGTTCAACAGCAAAAGACTTACATATGAGCTACTGATATGACATGACACGTGCTTAAATGAGCCCCCAAAGTTTCCAGTAAAACTTTGGGAGTCATTCTAAAAGTTAATCACAGAAAGAGCAAGGGAGGTTCTACTTTTGCACACAATTCACAAATAAATACATGCCAATGTGAAGGAGGAGGAAAAGGCGAGATGGGTCAGGTCAAAGAAATGGATGATGGGAGGAAACTGATACTTATACAAGCATCGAGTAACATAACATCAGAGCGGAAAAGCAATTGTTCCAATAAATGGTTGTCATCAAGAAACAACAACAAATTCAGAAAAACGTCATATGATGAGACAATTAGCAAGGAGGAATTGCAGAGGTGGGGAATCACTGCAGTCCAAACAACCACATTCGCAAGGAGGGAAACGAGCACAAAATATTAGCAGAATACAGGCCATGGACATTTCAGGAGACAAAACAATGATAACCCGCACCGCCACAAAAACTGAATTACGCCAAAAAAAAAAGAAATGCGCATCTCACTAGATAGACAACGTGGACAAAGACGCGGTGCATCAAACATAGCTTTAAAAAAAATGATCTTCACCGAGAGTGAGATGGTCAAAAATGAGAGGAGGAAGGCCACAAACCAGGGGCATAGAAGCTCATCATCCGATTGGCATGGTACCTAAGAACAACAGACATCAAACGAGCACCATCAGATCAGATCAACCACAGACATCATTTCCAAAAGCGGGAGAAAAAAAGAAAAAAAGAAATCGGAGGGGCCCGCGGGATCCGACGAACCGACCAGGGAATGGAGTTGGGGGAGGAGGCGTGGTCGTGCGGGGGGCGGGGCCGGACGACGTCGTCGGGAATCCTCTTGTTGAGGTCGCGGAGTATCTCCACGAGGGGGCGCGTGACGAACGAGGAGTAGGAGGAGGAGAACGACCGGTCCAGCGGCACCACGTAGTTGGAATTCGGCACCGATCCTTTCTTCATGTTGCTGCTGCTGCTGCTGCTGCTGCTGCCGCTGCTGCTGGCGGCGTCGCCCCCGGCGCCCGCGCGCGCCAGGCGGACGAGACGCGGCGGCGGCGGCGGCGGCGATCTCCTCAGGACGACGGCGGCGACGGGGGCGGCGGGGGCGAAGGGGCGGGGTCCGAGGGCGGGGGAGAGGGCGGGGCGGTCGGCGCGGGGCGAGGAGGAAGGTTTTGAGAGGAGGAGGGCGAGGCAATTATTGCTCTGCAACGCCATTTTGGGGAAGAATCGGGCGGCGCGTGGGGAGGGAGAGGGAGAGGGTTTGAGATAAGGGGGGCGGGGGCTGCTGCCGTTGCTCCCAAATAATACACACTTTCCTTCCTCTTCTGCTTCTCGCGGATCCTTGAGGACTGACCTGGTCGAAACTGAGTTCGGGGAACCGAGTCGGAGAAAACGCCGAGCCAGCGAGACTTGTCGGGGTGGGAGAAGTAGATCAACTGCTGATATTATTAGCCGTTTTAATCGGGGAGGAATCGCTGCGTTATGTCTTAACGTCACCCCGCTCGCCCGCCCACCTCGTGTCTGAATTTCGCCTCGGAATTTTCTGCATGCCACTTGTCTCTGGAGTTTGTCTATCTCTTTCTGTACTCTCTTGTTCTTTTTTTAAGTCTTCCCGAGTCAAGAGCGCTATTATTGAACAGATTTATTAAAGAGCTAATATTCCTTTTTTTTTCCGTTGACCATTCGAAGGGGGGAACATAGAAGTGGCAAAGCAACTGCTCTCCATGTTCTCCACATTCGTCCCCAATTAGCATGGGTGAACTGAGTTTTAAATGGCCAGATTGGGATCGACACGAGCTTCTTATATTCGACCGACGATCAAAGGCGATCCGCGAGTAAAGTAGTCGAGTTATATCTTTGGTTACACGTGCTTACGCAGTTCGCTCGGATTAACTACTAGTTGCAGAACGGCGTAAAGTAGTCGAGTTCTACACGTGCTTACGCAGTTCGCTCGGATTAACTACTAGTTGCAAAACGGTAATTCAAAGACATAGCTCACATTAACTACTAGTTGCAGAACGGTAATTCAAAGGTACAGCTCCCCATCACATATGGACTGCCTTCCTTGCGTTCCGTTCTTCCCGACAAGAATGGCAGCCGTGCTTCCATGGATTTGTGTCAAAAGCTTTTGCCGAAATAACACCCTCGGTATGAAATTTGGAGATTCAGTATTAGAATATCGATATACAAGGGAGCGAAACGAAGATTTATACGAGGACAATCTCACGGGTTTGCGCTTAAAAAATCGCAGATGATTCTGCAGCACCCCGTAGCTTTAGCTTTGCCTTTTCTTACTACCTACCTAAGTGATGAAAAGCAGAAACAATGACTGCCAATCATGAGGTCAATCTATGTCGCGCTAATTGTTAGCAAAGTATAAATTAAAACCTATAAGAATGCTGGACCGAAGAAATCAAACCGACGTCCTAATTACCCTATCGAGTCGTCAACGTGATTCATCAATCGGATAGATGTATTTTTTAAAAGAATTTTCCACAGAGAAAAGGATCCTTTCTCTCGGACATCAGATGATCCACACAGACTTCCTCCTCTTGGTTGACAATGACTTGTGAAAACATCTCGACAGCCTGAGCATTGCACGCTAGCGACTTATAAGTGCCGATCAGGGCTTTGTGCTTCTGTGGCATCAAGTCGGAACCTGCATCACCTGCAGAAGACAATCGATGTGCAAACCTTAGACTAAACTAAAAGGAAACGCACGGAAGTATTCTTTTCCAAGCACAAGGGGGGGTTTTCCCAACCTTTCCCAGCTTCCGCTGATAAAGTAACTCCACTTCTCTGCGAAGACTTTCTACATCCGTCGCATAATCTCTCTGAAATTCTTCAGCCATCAAATCCTCTAGTTGCCGGCGCATACTCTCCAATGCCGCGTCCAGACCACAGAACTCCTTGAAAATTAGAGCTTGGGTAGATCTTAGATGCAGAAGATTCTTGACTGCAGTGAGTGCCTGAAGTCACACAATCAAGAGACCACACGGATTTACTCAACATGAGTACTAAATTAAGTTATCAGGCTTCCATACTCGGAATGCAGAACAATTTGCTTTTCGCACCAGTCTGCTGTCCCATGGGGAGATGTTCATAGAGGTTACTCAATCAGATGTGATGCAAAAATTAGCAGAGCAGTGAGAACATGGATATAATCAGACGAGTACCTTTTCCTGGAGATCAAGGTCAGTCGATGCCATCAGATCAACCACAGCCTTCAAGAATAATTTGTTGCCGAAGAAAGGTAGCTCATCTTCATTCAAAGCTTCTAATTGGCACTCTGCCAGATCACCAACAAGAAACACAGCCTTTCTCCGGAGTCTAATATCAATACTTGAGTTGCTCAAAATGTCCTAAAGATACAGAAATCCATGAGTGTCGAGCCACTCTCTTAAGCATAAATATCTAACCTTATGTGATGGCATTACCTGAAGCATTAAATCGCCTGCTTGTGCATAAAATAACTGCTGACCAGCTATATTATTTCGAATCAAAGCAGAAACAGCATACAATGCTTTAGTGGCTTCTTCCACGTGCTCAGATTTTACCATCATCATCATCTTCGCTAGTGCCCCCAACTCCAAGACCTGAGACAAGAAAATGTCTCAATTAGATTGATGATCAAATGCAACGTGGCATGTAAAACCCACATTACAGAGTTATGGAAGGAAAACATACCTGCCTTTGGATGAGAGGATTATTCTGACTGGCTTTCCCCAGAACCCATGCAGAAAGTTTCCTTACGTCAGGATCAGGATGGTCGAGCTCTTTTATAACCACAGCAAGCCCCCCAATTTTAGGCAAATCTATAACATCGATGAGAGTAACCATGTCGTCATGTAAAGAGCAAGAAAAACAAAATATGCCAGATTTCAGACCAGGAAAGGAAAGAAATTGAGGAAACAACCACAACAACAAGAAATATAATGCATATCCTCAATTTCCATCGGTCCACAAACTTCATCATGTGTTTGCGGAGGTATTTCTGCTGATGTTCTCGAAAACAGAACCCCACCGATGCAGTCACGACTCAGGAGTAAGGTTCTCACTTTATGAGCCAGCCACTTGCCGAATAGAATATGATCTTACATGGCAGTTTTACAAGAATGAGAACCTAAGGAATCCCTCTAGTCAAAAACCAAAAACTCACCAAAAACCATTTAGATAGTCACTCCACAAATACCATCCACAGCAAAAACAAGCCCAATGCCTCTAGCTCACTGCAGTTCTCTGGGTAACTTTTAGTTTTGTAGCCATCGGATATTCAATTTTATATACCAGTCATTTCTCTATTGTAAGATTGGCTCAAATACAAAAGGTTAATTTCCTCGAAGTTCCAGAATCTTTTGAACCACTATTAAGAGTTCCAAACCTTTGTAAGAACTTAGAAACTTCCACTGCCAAGTCTGATGGATAAAACTTAATGTAGTAAGCTCAGGATCAGAGAGCATCGGCTTCACATGCCACATAACGTGAAACTGATCAAAGGGAAGGTATAAGAGATCTCAAAATTTTCTGGAGAAACAAGGCCAAAAAAAGGGGAGCACCGGATGAGCAGGAAATTTGATTTTGTGAGAAGCAAAAGGTAAAATCAGCATTCTGACCTAATTACATAAACAGCATAGAGTAGCCTAAATGCATCTCCATAGTTTTGCTTAAAGTGCTCCATAAAAATCAAGAAATTACACAAACATAAAGGTCATCCATACGTTAGAATAAAATTTAATTTTCGATAGAAGGTTCCTCAAAAACTGACAGTTTAATAAAGTAGGCATCCCAAGGTATTTAAAAACCAGGATTCTTCTTTCTCCCCTGCCTGCTCATATTCAGGAGAGTCGCTATTTTGTGCTTTCTTAAACATGAGATTTTGTCAGCATCATTTGCTCTAAAGCAGGTAGAAGAGACTATGCATGAGAACACAAAGCATGGGCCAAATTGACCAGAACAAAGGAGGTAAGCACCAACAACGACATACCATTTGCATTATCAATTGGCTCAACAAGTATCAAGAGCTCATGCAAAGCACGGTAGCGGTCTTCCAAAGATAGGGAGGAATTCTTCAAATCATCTATAGCAATTTGCATCAATTGAGCATCTGATGGCATTTTTAGTTTCTCCATGAGCTCCTAAGAGATCAATTAAAAAGTCAAATGACCAAATCATGTATTTCATATTGCAATGGGAAACAAAGGAAAAAGAAATCCTCACTTGATAATTTCAATAAACTGGCAAATTGCATTCCAATTTACAAGGTACAGATCATCATGTGCATTCACTAAGAAGTACCACTTTGTCTCAAAAATTCTTAAGCTCCTTTAGCATGGAAAGATAACAAAAGACAAAGGTGCAAAGACTCTCCCGACCCCACAAAGGAAGAACTTTAGAAAGCTATTATTAAATAGCAGGAGAGAATTTTGCAAAAGGTAAAACATACCGCATTATGGAATCATTCTTAAGAATAAGGAAATAAGAATGATTTGCCTTAAAAGAGAGCAGTTCCTCCAAAGTACTACTAAGTGATGTGGAACGTCATTTTATCGAGGGCATAAGAAGGAACAGCCAATGTCAAGATAGAGCCACTGACAAAAGCCCTCGTCCTCCCAGAATAAGCATAGCTTCGTCAATGAGACAACTTACGATGATATGTGTATAATACACGATTATACAACTCCATTCTTAACTCTTTACTGACATGATAACTGTAGCGACTTAAGGTAACATGAATTTCTTTTACCAGCCCATATAAGATTAAGACCGACCAGTTCCTTTGTCTAAGAGGTTCAACGATATGAAAAGTAATAATGATATAACACAACCTTCAGTTCCATCTGACGCTTCTTGATGTCGCTGGCGGACATTCGCTGAACGTCTTGCGCGGTTTCCTTCAGTTTCTCAGGATCGGAGTAACCTGGATAAACCATAGACGATTCCAACAACTTAGTCAAGCTTCCAGCATTCGAATCAGCATTTACGTCAATACCAGCTCAACAATTGGAAAACAAACGCCTTCCGCAACAACCATACTTCATGAATATCGATCGACCTCGTCGCCAATCAAACGAATTCCCTACTAAAATTCACCCCCCGGCCCCCCAAAAAAAAAAAAAGGAGAGAGAGAGAGATAAGAGCACATATGCCTACCTATCGCCCACTGCAACATTCCTTCGAGGGTAGAAAACCCTCCGTCGAGGCCGTCCTGCTCGTTAACAGCCTGAGCCGCCGGATCCTCCTGAGGATCGGCCATCCTGACCAGATCGGCCTCGTCCTTCGCGGTGGACCAGGACAGCCCCGTGGAGGCCGACCTGTTCACGCGCTCCGCACGCGCCGCCGCCGCCGCCGCTATCACCAGCAGCAGCAGCAGCAACGGGGCAGACCGCGCCATGCGAGCTTTCTTCGATTCCGGGAGGCGGCGATTTGGAGGAGAGCTCAAACCCGCTGCTTCTCGAGCTCGCGAATAGGGGAGAGGAACTCGCGAAGGCGGAAGATTTCAGGACTGCCGGCGGCGGTCGGCGATACGATTCGAGCGGAGGGACTCTCTGCCGGAATCGAGCGCCTCGTCTGGAAATTATAATAATAATGGCGGGGGCGGCGGAGGGGGAGAGGGGAAGGGAACCGACGAGAGCATGCGATTGCGAATGGACACGTCACGCCGTCGAATCAAGAACCGTCCATCGCGGATCAAGCGGCTCTTGGAGTCTTGATGACTTGGCTTCCGTCGCTCGTTGCATCACCACTCCTCGCTCGATTGCCGACACGTGCCATTGGGAACAAGTCCCCTACTGTAGGTCAAAGTCTTCTTTACTTATTTGTTTATTTGTTTATTTTTATTTTTTTGTGCCCCTTCCGTTCCATTTTAATGGCCTAGATTTTATACCCATCTCGCATGTGAAGTTATCATCCCATCCTGGACTAATTTTCCCGATGGGTTTACAAACTTAACCCCCCCATTTATTATTTTTCGTGAAGTCGTTAATTTTATTCTGCAAATCTCACGTGCGGTATCAAATAAATGTTTTTTTTATAAGTATATGAACTTCGGATAACAAAAAAAAGTACCTAAAAACTTCGCCGATTTCGGACCTGAGCAAGTCCTTAAAAGGCTCAAAGAAGAGATAGGCGCGAAAACTACCTTGGGATGGGAGACCCCATACCGTCCTCCATATTCCTTCTTTGTCGAGAAGACAAAAATAGACAGGAAATTAGAGGATCTTACGGTGAATAGGGTAAACTTCACGTCAAGGTGTGCTTGCACACTTCAGCTACCGCCAAGTAGACTGGTATAGTAATCACCCGCGCTTGGAATGAGTAAAGATGGGTGACAGATCTAGGTATGTCATTAAAAGGCCTACAGGGAAATAGAGGTGAGAACCCTCCGAGGGAGGGTGACCTCCTAATGCCTTATTCCTAAAGGATGGGGCTATCTCCTACGGTAGGAGGCAGTCAGCTAATAAGCGTCGGCCCCTCAACCAAGGGTTCCCTCCCGACATAAAACTAAGGAGGGTAGAGGTAGCTCCCACGCCTTGATAAATATAATGGCTGGGATAATATCTTGTAAGATTTAGACTTGAGCATGTCCTTAAAAGACTTAAGGAGGAAACAAGCGGGAAAACCACCCTGGGGTGGGAGACCCCATGCTCTCCTCCGTATTCTCTCTCTATCGAGAAGACAAAGATAGACAAAGAAATAAGGAGTCTTACAATAGAGAAGGTAAACCCCACGTCAATGAGTGCTTGCATACTCTGGTTATAAGTAGATAGACCGATATAGTAATCATCAGCGCGCCTGAGGTGAGTAGGGATGGATGAAAATCCCACTGCAGAACTAACATGCTTTACGGCATTGTACTCAACCACAAGTTAGTTTTATACCCCGGTCGAGTACAGTGCCGTAAGAGCGGTTAGCAAAGGCCTTGACTGGGGCCCGCAAAGACCCTTCCGCCACCACATGCAAATACATTTGTAAGCCCATTTAGTAAATGCGATACATTTCTAAAGGTATTCCTCTTGAGGCCACAACCAGCGTTACCATTCTAGCATAGCATGTTCGGAATGCTAAAGGCTGGAGTTAAATAATTTTTTTCACTTTCAGTCTTGCTCTCACTGATTCTGCATATTCCTCTTTACCCCCAAATGTTGGTGGTCGCCAAGGCTGTTGTCCCAGCCAAACTCATCTTCTACACCGCCCCCATATTCTCACCCATAACTTCACCGACTAACTCCCGTTTTTCTTCTTGGACGACGACATCATCGTCTTATCGTCGCTGACATTATTCTCTCGCCGACCTTCCTATTTGCTCTTGCATGAACCAAGTAGGGTGCACTTGGTTCAACATTCCCAATGGGCTTTCAGTCTCCAAAGCCCCTTGGGGAAGGCTAAAAGCCCAATACTAGTAGAGACTAGCTTTGAACTCTCAACATTTGGCCAAATGCTTAAACTTAATTTTTTATTTGAAAACTTTCCTCACTCATTCTTTAAATTTCTGATTTTGCCCTCATTATTATTTTTTTAAAATGCCAAAATAATGCTAAAAATATATATTTTTTTGGTCTTTCTAAAAAATTATATATATTTGATTTTTTTAGCATATATATTTGATTTTTTTAGTATTATTGTCAAAAATTATATTTAAAAAGTTGCATACATTATTTTTGTTCAATTTTAAACAAATAAAAATTAAAAAATTCCGACAAAGGGTTTGGTCTTTTAAAAAAACATTATATATATATATATATATATATATATATATATATATTTGATTTCTTAGTATTATTTTCAAATTCATATTTAAAAAGTCGCATACATTATTTTTTCAAATTTAAAAATTAAAAATTAAAAAATTTCGACGAAGGATTTGGTCTTTTTTTAATATATATTTGATTTTTTTAGTATTATTGTCAAAATTTATATTTAAAAAGTTGCATACATTATTTTTTTTTTTCAATTTTAAACAATTAAAAATTTAAAAATTCTGATGAAGGGTTTGGTCTTTTTTTAAAAAAAAATTATATATGTATTCGATTTTTTTAGTATTATTGTCAAAATTCATATTTAAAAAGTTGAATACATTATTTTTTTTCAATTTTAAATAAATAAAATTTAAAAAACTAATATTAATCACCCAAAGAGCATTTCAAATGTGTTTTATACTAAACGACATTTCTCTCAAAGTTGATTTTCAAAGCATAATTTACCAAACGACTTTTGCATATGCCTAAAGTCAGTTAGACTAAATTGCTTTGTATTTTCTCAACACTTGTAGTTTTTCAAAGAAAAGTAACTCCAGCGAACCACGCTGGCCGAGCAAGTAGGTACGCATGAAAAGGGAACGAACGGGTATATAATTTGAACGTCGCCTCGCATTCTTCGAGCTCGTTCTAAATGACAACTCTTAAAGCCTCGCGGATAACCCCACTGATTGTTTGTTGCTTAGTTAATGTTGTTCGGCAGATTCTCATGACTTGGTAACATGCGCACGTATTTAATCACTCCCGTTTTTCTTCTCTCAGTTGCTGTAAATCCCCTTATTCCTATCTTCCATGCACGCATGCGCAGGCCTTTATGACGGTTGAATCTTCGAGATTGACCCAACAAACAGAGAAATCACAACCGCGGAATTACTGACCGCGGCTCTATAAATAGCGGATCATGCGCTGGGCCTCTTCACTCGTTCGCATATAGTCTCTCTTCATATTCCACAGAAGATCCCAACTAGCTAGTCGAAACCCAGTCGAAGGCATGGACGGCCAAGTAGGCGGTGGCGCTAAGAATGGCGGCGGAAAGGGAAGTGGTGGTGGCGGAGGAGGGGCAGCGGGGGTAGTTGGAGGTGGCGGGGCTGCAAAAGGAGGTGGTGCTGGGGCTGCAAAAGGAGGTGGCGGCAGCGGAGAAACTATGGTTGCCCCGGGATGCGGCGGATCCGTGCATATTCCGAGGGAGTCGTTCGAGAGGGACCCGCAGAAGTACTTTGCTGGACAACGTGAGATCTCCAAGGAGAAGAAATGAGAGAGCCTATTGACGGGTTGATCTCAAGTATGATGTATGGGCAAGTTTGAAATTAAATAAAAGACCTTTATCCTTTAATCATCTCTCTCTCTCTCTCTCTCTCTCTCTCTCTCTCTCTCTCTGTTATATGGCTCATGAAGTTTGCTCATTTTAAGTAAGGCTTGTCCTGGTTATGTGACTTGGCTATGGTCAAATTCCGGTTGGGATTGATTATGATTATCCATTGTTATGGAGTTAATGATAAAACAACAATTTCGAAACCAAAAAACTGTTTTCTGTATGGATATATATAAAAAAAAAATGGTTAATTTATATTCATTGCGAAACGCAATTGTTGTTTTTATCTTCGTAAACATTGAAAACAGTGATAAATAGATACGACAAACAATAAATCAACAAAAAAGAAAAGTTGTCATTGGAAAAGAAAATTTGTTAATAGGAGCTACCATTTATGATCTCCGTCAATGAATATATCAAGAATATAGATATTGCTCCCCCAAGCTTGGGAGCCTTGATATCTTTCATTTTAAGTAAATAATGAAGAAATGATAGTAGCTGCTTGTTTTATAGGCTTTATCATATTCAGTCGGAAGAGTTTAGGTAAGACTTTCAAAGTGACTCTCGACGGGAGGGTGTATATCTTATGTTCACGTGGATAAAAGAGTGAGGAGAAAGTTATCCTCGAAGGCAGAGACATGTGTATTTGTTGGATATAGTGATGAGCATAAAGGGTACCAATGCTTTGGGAGCCTTGATATCTTTCATTTTAAGTAAGACTTATCCTGGTTATGTGCGACCTGGCCTGGCTTGTTTCATGAAGAAAGCCGAGTTTCTGGAAAATATTTTCTAAAAAGTCATTTTTCAAGAAAACGATACTATTTTTTTCCAGTGTTCGGATGAAATTCAAAAATGAAGTGGAGGGTCACCGTTTCAAATAGTGTTTGCATTCTTGAAAACCCTTGAGCCTAATTCCCTAATTAAAGAAAGAAGGCATGAACTTTGCGCCGCCTCCGATATAGGTATGAACTTTCAAGTATCTCCGAAGGAGAAAAATCACAAACATCCAGCGGGCAGCAGGAGTGGCACCAGTTCAAGGCTGCGTTTCGGGTAGCGTTTTCAAGGCGACTTCACTGTTTTATTCACAAGCTTTCGATAATGAATCATGTCAAATGGCAGAGCATCAAAAGCATAAATCAAGGGAACCAATGATCTGAACCGCTGTTGTCTAAGTCTAAAGCATATAATCAAATCGCCTCGGTATATAAACCTCGCTTCAAAACTCAAAGCAAAATTCCCAGACCAGCACATGGAAACAATTACCGAATAGCAAATATCAAGGTCTTCAAACAAAATCCACTTTGAAAAAATTGCTTCCCTAACAAAAGCTTAGGCGGCAGATTTCAAATCGCTGCCGAGAAAGGCCCTCCCGGGCTGCCTATTAGCTAGACGGCCGTGGCACCCCAGCAGCTTCGCATTAACTCCATCGGGAACGATCCGGTTCTCCTGCTTCCACCTAAGATAGTCCGCTCGGCTGAACTTGGTGAAACCCCATTTGCGGCTCACGATGATCTTCTGCCTCCCCGGGAACTTGAATTTGGCCCTCCTGAGAGCCTCCTGTGCGTTGTTCCCGTTCGTGTCCTTGCATCGGACGGAGAGAAGGACTTGGCCGATGCTAACCCGAGCGCAGGTCCCCTGAGGCTTGCCAAAGGCGCCTCTCATCCCTGTCTGAAGCCTATCGGCCCCGGCACACGAGAGCATCTTGTTGATACGGAGGACGTGGAAGGGATGGACCCGAACCCGGAGGTGGAAGGCGTCCTTCCCTGCAAACTTGGCCATGTACTTGTTGCAGGCGATGCGCGCGGCCTCGAGGGCCTCGCTGGACACGTTCTCCTTCTCCCAGGAGACGAGGTGGACGCAGAATGGGAACTCGTCGACCCCCTTCTTCTTCATGCCCACATCATAGATCCTGATCTTGGAATCAGGGACACCTCTGCAGTACCTCGACTTCGGGTACGGCTTGTTCTTGATCTGCCTGTAGCATCTGGCGGGCCTTCGACCCATGGCGTCTCCTAAGCACACAAAGACACAACATTACAAATCCTAAAAACAAAAAACTTTCGAACAGATAGCCATTGCAGATGCAAAACGACGCGAGAACAGCACATGTATTACGAAATCCTTTAGGAAATCGACAAATGATAAACGAGTAAAGATTGAAGCTCCCTCAGAACGCTGTTTTCTCAGCATTTTTGTACTCAGACAAGGCTGAAACTTTATATATGTAACAATCCAATCATCGGGATTCACAAGTTCTCTTCGTGAAATGAAAAAAAAAAAATCCCAATGGATTGGCTATTGACCAAACTCGATAGCCATTGCAGATGCAAAACGACGCCAGAACAGCACATGTATTACGAAATCCTTTAGGAAATCGACAAATGATAAACGAGTAAAGATCGAAGCTCCCTCAGACACGCTGTTTTCTCAGCATTTTTGTACTCAGACAAGGCTGAAACTTTATATATGTAACAATCCAATCATCGGGAGCTCCGAGAAAATCAAGCGAATCTGCCGACCAAACTCGACGCATTCGCAAGTTCTCTTCGTGAAATGAAAAAAAAAAAAAAAACGTTTCTACATGCTAAAGCAGAGGCCAAACAATTTTAAAGCAATGACAACAGCAATCGAAAATCAACTCCCGAAGCACAGGCATGAATCTACAGTGATCCTATCACCGCGAAAACAGATGCAAATCCCTACGTTGCCGAGCACGAAGTAACGCTTATCTCGTCCTACACGCTCGGCCCGACGTTTCTACTCGCTAAATATTCAATACAGAGACATGTCGCCCGCGAACGGTGGACGAGAAAAAATGCAACCATCCGCGCGACCATCGGGATTTCGCATCCATCAGGCGCGCGATACCGTGCAAAAACCGCACTCGATGACATTCTATCGAAGCAACAGAAACGAATCGCATCGGAAACGAGAGAGCCCGCCCCGGTTACCTGCTTCCTGCGCGGCTGAGACGGGCGGCGACGGCGGCGATTCAGGACCAGGGAAAGAGAGAGAGAGAGACGCCGCCAATTTATAAATGTCGAGGACGCGAGTGCGGCCCTGAAACCCTAAGTTAACCAGGCTTGGGTCAGTTGACCACACGTCTGGTAAAAAGCCAACCATGTTATAGATGGGCCGATTTTACTTGTGTATTTCTCGTTGTTATTTTAGGGCCTGTTCTTACCTATTAAAAGGAAAATCTCATACTATTGTAATTTTTCCAATTAGGTGAGAAAATATTTGCTCAAAAAAAAAAAATTAGGTGAGAAAATAAATTCAATATACCCCTGTTAATTTTCCAAATGATAACAATTTTACGAATGTTAACAGGTGGAGATAAATAAAAACGCAATATTAACAATCAAAAAGCATTTATTTGTATTTATACTAAATTAAATTGAACACGTCCAAGAATTTCATTTGCTAATGAATAGTGCCGTGTCATTAAATAATTTTATTTCTTTTTCACTTTTCAAGTTCCACGTTTTATTTTTAATTTTTCACTTGAAGTATGGAAACATGTGGATACTAATATGCAATTGACACATAACTCTTTCTATCATTTTTTGGAATTTGGACGATATTTTAAAATTCCTATCAAGAAAGGAAAAGATAATACAAAAACACGTCATTTTTGGGTAGCCCGTGATTGGGCTGTCCGTGGTGGAACAAGGATAATTGGTGCCTTCAAGCATCTACATGATCATATTGCATCGACGGACCTTGGTGTTCTCATATGCAACCCAAGCAGGAAGAAATCTCTAATTGCAAGTATGCGTTTATTTTATGAAAAACTCAAAATTTAAAAAACATTTTCTGAAAAATAATAGTTTATATTGCTTATAACAATAAATGAATGCAAAATATTTTCATCATCTATAAAAATAGCTAAACATAAATTGTTGCCATTAATAAAAATATTTTTGGTTGATAAATTTTTCAAAGCAATATAATCAATCAATTTTAAAAAATATTTCTGAAATCTTGAATTTTCAGCAAATAGACCTTAAATGACCAAATATTGAGCGGAACCAAAAACATCGGTTCCATGATTGAAACACCCGAGGAAGTGAGAACAAGTGATCCCGAAGGTGCAAGTAATTTCTCAGAGTGCTGAGTAGATTCATGGGTTAGCTTTGAAGCTATTCCACTTTCAGATGCATCATCACACACACCTTTCAAATCTTTCATCAAGAAATCCCTCACCAGTTCAGTCATCGTATGTTCCTTGCACAGAGGAAATCTGGACTCTCATCAATGCATATAAGGGGGGCCGGGAGAAGTAACACGCTTAAACAGTAACTTGAAGTTCATTCCCGATGAGTCGAAGAAAAGAAAAACAAAACTGATTCGACTAAGTCTATGACCCAACACAAAAGGGCATCCGCAGTTCAAGATAGGACAAGAAGATGATGATGATGAAACAAAACACTGAGCTGAAGAGACTTCCAAAGAGATGCTCAAATTAGTAACCGCCCTTCAGGTCATTGACGACATCATATGGAATAGGAGTGACCGTCTCTATGGTCGTGCCCTCGACCATGAAGCCAGGCTTGGGACCTTCCGGCTGTCTCTTCGTGCTGATCTTCTCTCCACGTGCCTTCGCCGCCGCCTTCAACTCGTCATTGTGGATCTTCCTCTGCTTCAACTCCTCCTGACACCTCGAGGGCTGAACGTGCTCAATCCTCACATGGATCCTCTTCCTAATGATTCGGTTCCCTACCTGCACGAAGAGTCTCAGAACGTTACGTATGGAAACAACATACAGCCCTTAGAGCAAGGACAAGAGAATAAGTAAAGCCATCCTCTCTTATCACCTATAGCAAAAGCTTCCCTTCAATCCAGCATAATAGGAAAGAGAATCTCGACTACAACCACTATGCTTAGGTCACTAAATCTTTGCTCTAACATCCCAGAGGCAATGTAATCCAGTAGAGCTATACAATTTCTTTTCCTTGAGGTCCTTGAATCACTCAGCCTTGCCTACTCGAGAGGATAGCATAGTCCATGCTTAAAGCAGAATGAATGCGAATGGCATCGAACAAAAAACAAATCTCTGGAGAACACGCAAACTCGGTATCTAAGTAGTTAAAAAGCAAAACCAAAGCTCCAAAGTAGGCCAAAACACGCACTTAAGCATGATGGCGGTCCTTTCATGTATTCCTGTCACTCACATTCTCTTTCCTGGCTGAACAATATACTATCATTTCTAGAATATAATTTCAAGGATAGATTTTGTCCAGGCAACTTGGGTCCTAAACACATACATCAACCCCTCCCCTCCCCCCCAATGCTGCTTCGCCCAAGATGCGTATCAAACAACATAAGACAAGAACCTCGCAGAATCACCTTACTCATCAACCAAAGTTCACTTTATAAGGTAATGGCGACCTAGCTCTACACTCAAAAAGCTCCAGCACACCAAGACCAAAACCCACCTAGACCCACATCACCACAGCCAACAAAGACCAAGAAAACACGCGACGGAACGAGAAACACGATCGACCCAGCATACAGTCCACCGCTTTAACAAGCGACGCACGAGCAAACCAACACCGACGAGACAAGATCGACACGGAGAAATGAGAGAACGGAGGAGAGGGAAGGAAGCCGCACCTGCTTGTTGACCTCGACGCCGATGGCGTGCTTGGTGACGTTCCAGATGCGGCCGGTGCGGCCGTGGTAGAACTTGTGGGGCATGCCCTTGTGGACGGCGCCGTTCACCTTGACGTCGACGTAGTCGCCGACCTTGTACGTCCGGAGGTAGGTCGTCAGCGGGATGAAACCCTTCTTCCGGAAGGGCCGAGAGAAGGAGTCCCTCGTCCTCGCCCTCACTCCGTGACCCGCCGGCATCTTTCCTGCTCAGAGCTAGCTAAGCTGTCGCCGCCCTTCTCCTCCCTCGCTTCGCTTCGCAGAGATTGAGAGAAACCCTAAAGGAAGGGCGACGAGCCCCATTTTATACGGGAGTTCGTTTGGGCCTGGGGCGTATTGGGCCGTTATGGCTGGAGTTGGGCCCAATAGAGCCCACGAGGAAGGTGAACGGCGCCGAATGCCCTATTTGATGAAAACAAGATCTCGTTAGATGACTTTAATCGTTAAATGGATTAATCCCATTTACTTCAACATTCAAAGTTTAAGCAAATTAGAGTAGCATGAAGTAAGTCGATCTATATAAACAAAAGCATGGAATCAATTTATTTATTTATTATATCCAAAATAAAATCTTGATACGTTTAAAGTATCGCATTGTTAAAGCAACATTACACGTGATAATATATTAATAAGTATGTTATCGCATTCGAGAGATATACAGTATATAAACTCAAAAACTACGAATAATGTTGGAGAGAATCCGGCGAGTTTGGAAATGCTAATTCCGACAATTTTGTAGTAAAGACCTTTCTCTTAACATGTGATATTTAAACTACTAAGGCATGCTATAGCATTTTAAGTAAAGTAATCATTTCCAAGGTTCGTTTCTAAGATCTAAAGATGCACTCGTTTCAAATAAAATAAAAATTATTTTAAAATTATTTTTCAAATAATCATTTTTTATATAAATATTTTCAATACTCACGAAAATATTCAAATATATAATATTGCTAATAATGATGACAATTTTAATTAAATATTTTAAGTGATGTAAATGACCACCTTTAAAAAGTATTTTTTTTTTAATTATTTATTTTTTGCGGAACATGCAACTCAAAAAATCTTGGTCATCTCTATCATCAGTTTTCCAACTACCCTTCGATGTTTCCAAGACAATCCATTCGTAGTAGTCTAATCCTAGATTTCCGCATTCTTTTCTCGGAATTCTCTTCGTCTGACGTAGATTTATGTTGAGGTTTGTAGAATGATTACAAGGCCAGGGAACGAACGCCGACGAAGCTCCAATGGAAGTCCTTTCATCGACCCACATGAAGGCTCTGTTCTTCGCCGGGATTCCGCAGTCGCAGAGCAATGCCCTCCACGGAAATGCACGTAAAGTCCAAAGCTTTGCGGCCGGGGCAGTTAAAAGCGGAGGCGCTGTGCTTACCCATAAGGCGTTCGACGAAATGCCCCTTTCGAGTACTTTCGCTTGGAACAACCTCATCCAGGCCTCCGTCGCCGGCGGAGACATAGGTCACGCGATTCTCGTTTATCAGCAGATGCTGAGTCGGGGCGTTTGTCCCGACAAGCACACTCTGCCCCGCGTTCTGACCGCTTCTCGTCTCTCGGGTGACTTATTGTTTGGCAAACAGGTTCATGGGCATGCCTTGAAGCTTGGGTTATATGGCGACCGCTATGTTGGTACTGCTTTGATTGAAATGTACGGCTGGCTCGATAGCATTGGTGCTGCGAGATCATTGTTCGATAAGTTCACTTGTAAGGACTCGGTTTCGTGGACTGTGCTGGCTCGGTTGTACTTGACAGAAAACAAACCGCAGTTGGCTCTCGATCTGTTTGGCGAGATGGTGAACTCCGGGGTCACAATCGACTCGGTTGCATTAGCAACTGCTATTGGCGCTTGTGGTCGAGTGAAGTCGCTTCATGAAGGAAGAAAGCTTCAGGAGATTGCTGGAAGATGTGGACTGGAATCTGATGTTTTGGTTGGAAACTCACTCTTACAAATGTACATTGATTGTGGGAGCATTGATGATGCTAGGGGACTATTTGATCAAATGCCTAATAGAGATGTTATTTCATGGACAACCATTATCCATGGTTACGTGAAGCAGGGAGGATTCAATGAGAGCCTGAAATTATTCCAGCAAATGAATAAAGATGGAATAAAACCGGATGCAATTTTGATTTCTACTTTACTACCAGCTTGTGCAAGGATGACGGCATGTAAGCACGGGAAGGAGATTCATGGGCACTTGCTCAGAAGTGGTGTGAAACTCAATCTTACTGTTCAGAATGCTATCATGGACATGTACATGAAAGCCGGATGTATCGAGTATGCCCATAAAATTTTTAAAGAAATTGATAGTAAAGACGTCATTTCATGGACTGTGATGATTTTAGGCTATAGCCTACACGGAAAAGGAGAGCTAGCTCTTAGTTTGTTCCATAAAATGGAGGAAGATGCAGGCATACAAATTGACGAATTAGCATATGGTGCAGTCCTCCATGCTTGCGTCACTGCTTGCGCTGTCGAGGAAGGGAAGTTTTACTTCAACTGCATTAGGAATCGTGATATCACACACTACACTTTAATGGTTTCTCTTCTTGCTTGTGCTGGGCTCTTTGATGAGGCAAGTGCCTTCATTGAGGAATTGCAGATTGGACGGCATGTAGAAGTTCTGAGAGCACTGCTTGACGGGTGCAGGATTCACCATGAGGTAAGATTAGGCAAGCGCATTATTGAGCAGCTCTGTGAATTGGAACCTCTAAATGCTGATAACTACGTGCTTCAGTCAAACTGGTTTGCACACCAAGAAAAATGGGACATGGTTGGTAAGTGTAAAGAAATAATGAATGACATGGGTTTGAAACCTCAAAAGGCTTATAGTTGGATAGAACATCGAAACAAAGTCCATGTATTCGGTACTGGGGATGTCTCTCACCCAAGGTCTGAGAAAATATACTGGCAACTGGAGCAACTAAAGGAGAAGATGCGAAAGGAAGGGCTGCTGCCTGATTTAGATTTCAGCCTCCATGATGTGGATGAAGAGCGAGAGTGCAGTCCCATGGCACATAGCGAAATGCTGGCTGTCTCATTTGGTCTGATTAGCAAACAAGCTGGGACAGCTATTCATGTGACAAAGAACAACCGAGTTTGTGTTGGCTGCCATGATGCTTTGAAAGTAATCTCCAAATTTGAACAGCGAGAAGTTATAGTGAAAGATCTGCATCGGTTTTACCATTTTAGGGATGGGCTGTGCTCTTGTTGTGATCTCCAGTAGAGAACATTTTTGGATTCACAAGGTGCTGACAAGAAGAGGAACAGTTTGCAAACATCGAGAGTCCATTCCACAGATTCAAAGGGGCAAAGAAATACATCATGTTTGGGGAAAATGCTTTGTAGTCCAGAAAGTTAAGCTTCTGGCCAACTTTGTAGAACTGAGAAAAACCCTTGAAATTGGAACCTTTCTTCTTTCTTCTGTTATGTTTTCAGGACAGCAAGCTGAGATGAATTCCGTGCACGACAGTCTTAATTGCACTTTCGGCTTCTATTTCTAGTATGTTTTCTGAGGCATGCTTGTTACAAGATCAGGACAGTTGAATAAATGAACGCTCTCGGCCGGCAGCCGGTGTCTAATGCATCCATGAAGATGTTCGAGTGATACCTCATTGACTTCATCAAGGAGCTGGTTGCAATATCATCGACGAGCTTTATTATGTATGCCATGAACTAGAACTTGGTTAATTATCTTCATTTGAAGGAGGCAGAGAGAGTACGACATGTGCAGTGCGTAAGTAGGGAAAGCTGATTGTCCACGGAAGAAACGTCAAAGCGGGTGTATTCAAGCTTTGATGGTCTTCTACCGAACAGCGTACTCATTCCAGATGATCTAAACTAAGACGCAGCCCATGGACCATGATTCTGGATGCAGTCTCTCGGAACATTGACGAGCAGCAGTATGAAGCGATATCGACCAGCCAGAGGACCCGATGAAATGGCAGCACCACGGGATTAGGACAGGAAGGACGACCCATGCTGTCTCGAAACCAATCCCGACGAGTCACGCTAATGTGAATTCGAGCCTGTCTCGCTTGTCACGACAGCGCACATGAGAACCTAAACAAGTTTAGTCGGCTTTTTTCTCGTATGCTGTTCCCAAACGATTGTACTTTTCCCGCATATATGATATTATCTACATGTCAAAATCTTAGAACAATTGTATTTAAAGGTTAATAAAATGAGTTAGTAGTGCTTACCCGATTGAGGTCTTAAAATCTCACAAGGTATCAACCTCACCTGGCAACCTATATCTTAAAATCCTATTATAACCATAAAATCGTACATTTCGGACAAGGAGCCCCAAACCCAAATCACCATCACGAAACAAGCACTTAACAAAATTTCACTCATCAACTTTCAGATGCAAATTCCTCCGAAAGGAAAACTTTCAGATGCACGAAATTTAGTCTATTAAGACACAGTCAATGGTTTCAAACATAACATATGAAAGAGAGTGAGCCATTAGAGCCGTTTCTAACCTTCATTCAAGATCGCCAATCATGACCATCCCATGCAATACGCGAATACGAGCAATCGAGAGGCCTCGAGGAAAAGTACAACCGCATGAAGGACAATTAGATCAGAAATAATACACTTCCAATGTTTCTCATCGTCAAAATTTTATCAAACTCCTAAAATAACTATAACAACGAAAGAGGCCTGAAAAAAGCTCGATAAGCAAATCTCCGAAAACCTACAGAGACTTGAATAATCAGTGACAACGGTGGGAACCATTCAGAGACAGAGGATAGACATTCAACTATATTCCCGCGCTGACTCTATGTTTCCCTTCTGTTAGGCCTCTTACGGGGTGCCGCAGCAGCAGCGGCATCACCTGCATCTTCCTTCTCATCCTCGTCTTCCTTGTCCCCTTGGCTACCATGGTTGTTGGAAGTCTCGGCAGCTGCTTCCCTCGGTGGCTCCGGTACATTGGCCTTCAAAATTCATAGGCAAGGAATGAGATCGAAGACCGTTCAATCGTGCAGTATAAATTGGTCCAGGAAAAGATTGTAATAGTTTGTTAGAAAAAATACACGAATACTGAGAACATACCGCTGGTTTCTTGCCGCCAAAGAGGATTTTGAAGAAAACCGTCAGGATGACAACCACAATAGACCCAAGTACACCAATTGCTATATTTGGTTGTTCCTCAGCTTTCTCGATGAGTTCCTGCAGATACAAGATTCAGTCAGTGAACCTAACGGAATTGAGTAAGCAAAATACCAACTAAGCTATATAAAATGGCCACGTCCAAGCTCGCCTACATACCAAGATCTTAGGTTTGTATGGCTCCAAGAAAGGAACATCCGCCACCATGTAAAGGACATCGAATACCTTTTTCTGGAAGCATCATTCGAGATGTAAATCAGATACTACACTAATAATCAGCAAAACAAAAATTCAAATGCTGAAGGGAATAAGGAACCTACATGTATGGCTGAGAGTCCATCAGAACCAGTGGCTTTATCCTCTTCCTTTTGCTTCTCCTTTTCAACTTCGAACTTGGGTTTCCATGCTGTTTCCCTGTATGACTCTGCCACCTTCTCATCACTTGCGATCAAGATATTGTCAAACAAGATTCCATCTTGCATGGTCCAAATCTCAATACCAATTGCAGCTATCGGCTCAAAGTTGGGTCTTTCAAGCTCAAAGTAGTCAGGATTCGGAATCTCTTGAGGCTTCCAGATGCCCTTATAGTTCGGGTTATCAATTAGAGGAGCATACCACTTCCCCTTGTATGCAGGGTTGCTTTTCATTGGCCTCTTCCACTCACCACAACCGGGTGCGGTCTCACACTTGGGGTTGTCAATTTTGGGAGCTTCCCATTCACCATCTTCCTCGTCATCCCAATCCTCAGGCTTTGTAGCTTCAGGGTCATCAATCTCTTCGGGCTCATCATCCAACCAACCTTCAGGCTTCACTGCATCTTCATCTACAATTTCCATCGGGGCATCCTCATCCCAATCATCTGGCTTCACTGCACCAGAATCTTGGATCTTCGCTCGCTCATCCCAATCCTCTGGCTTCTTATCATCTGGGTCAGGAATTGTCTTAGGTGGGATGAGTGCCGGCTCAAAGTCTTCAGCCGAGAGGAAATTTGCCTTCTTCTTTTCCTCACCATCTATCAATATCCTCAGTTCATTATCAGGCTTCAGTACAGCAGTGTACACATGAGAGAGTTTGTCATAGGGCACAGATGCAGGGTTCTTGAGATGGTGTTCAACATACTCCCCAGTTTTGGGATTTTTGTGCTTGAAAATGAAATGCACCTTGTTGGTAGCACCACATTTATCCGGCCCAAACATTATAGTGTATGGAGAGTCATTATCAAATTCCTTGACTTTCCATCCAGCATCCTGTGGACGGAGGTACTTCAGGTATGCACCGCCACATTCAAGCCCGTCCTGGAGCCGGACTTCATACTGTAGAACTACAGTTCCGTCCTTAAGACTCACAACATCATCAAGCTCCTTCGCAATCGCGTACTTCCTTGCCTTCTCACTGACAAGGAGGCCATAATCATCATGTCCCTCACTTTTGGAGTGCTTCCACACACCTAAATACAAGGTAGGTAAAGACACTAAGTTCGAAGTTATGTAACAGCTATACCTACAAGGCTTCGACAGATACATAAAATTCTCAAGAGCACAGTGTATTCTGTAATGTCTAAATGACCATGTCAGTGTCCATGGCTATGATACGTGCTTCAAACACATCAGCTTATTTGACCATAATAATCTCAAAGTCAAATTCCAGACCACAAGAGGTAAACATCGGTACACTCAAAACTTGATAAGTTTAATGTAGCGGAAAATAAATCATTGACCAAGATTATGTACCACCACTACACTTCCCCATGGCTCATGCCATCCTAGACTCTTCTTGATACCATTGTCGACTGTTATTTATAACAATGGCTTGAAAACATCAAATTAATTAAAATCACAAGATGTGCTATGCTAAAAAAGGCTTGCTTTCCTTAACAAAATCTTCCATTACCTTTCCAAAATCTTACATTTTACTTGATGTACACTATTCGCATTATTTAAAACATTCACGCAGAAAGAAATCAATGTAAAGCAAAGTTTTGGGCAATCCTACTGTGTGCGCTAGGTACTCAGAAGCCACGTATTCGTACCAACAGACCTAAGCAACAAATAGCTACAGTTCTAGCTATAAAGAGCGAAAGCTCAAATGAGTAATGCATCCTCTCAGAACTTCAGAAAGCACGCACAGGGCAACATACATGACATTTCGCTGGAGCATTTCTATTAAAGGACGTCACTATCACGGGAGCATAACTACGTTCATCCTCGAAAAGAAAGAAAGCACATCCAAATAAACTGACAAGCGCAACGGCGCAAAGGGTCGAGCACCAAAACGGAATCCGTACCTTCGTATTCTTCCTTCTCGGACACGACCCACCGCCCCTCGAAAGACTCGTCGAACGATTCGTGAAAGATCTACAAAATCACCAAAAGACCAAAAAAAAATCAACTCCTGTCGAAAGAGACAGACGCGCGCCGTCCAAAATTCACAACGGCCAACAAACGAAACACGACGGAACCCGCCGAGCACGCCCGCTCGAAGAGTACGCACCACGTCGGAAGCGCAGATCTGGAAGCTGAGCAGCAACACCGTCAGCGCCCGGGCCAGCAGGCTAATCCGCCTCCCCTCCATCATCCCAGCACCTGAACAAAACGAAATCAACCTCAACGAACCAACGGAAAGAAAATCGCCGCCGGAATCAAAAACCCTAAACGCCGTCGACCTCAGTAACGACCTAGCGACCGGAATCGAAAGGGATCGAGCTCGATCCGGGGCAACGGAGGGACGGATTTCTCACCGTGATGAGCGACGAACGATCGGAATCGGGAGTACGCGATCGGATCGAAGTTTGGAGAGGATTTGATGCGAGCTTCTCTCCGGAGCCGACGACGTCTGCTCTCTTAAGTACAAGCGAAGTGCCGGATGCGCGATGGTGCCACATCACAGCGGCGAATCGGGAGACGACAGCTAGGCTCCCGCGGGCCCCGCCCTGGGTTGGGACTTCCGAGTCAGCTCGATCGACGGCTGAGATTGAGAGTCGCCGGCGTCGACAGTGCAGGGAGTAAGTCCTCGGGTGTGGGGGCCCACGAAAGGGTAAGTAAGGGCAGGAATGGGAAAAAAGAAAGTTTGTTGGCTGCTCGTCCGTCTCTATTTTATTTATTTTTTATTTTTTTGGTCGAACGTCCGTCTGGGGGGGAAGAACGAGTAAAACGTATTATCATTTTCCTTAAAAGTACATCCGAAAATTCGGCATTGCTATTATAGAATCGTAAAATAATCTTATGACGAGTTAACATATATTGCATTATGAACAAAAGAGTGTTACTTGTTATAACAAGACTATTTAAAGTGCGAGAAATTATAGAAATTAGTAGCTAAATTGTGTTATCTAATGCGCAACTTATAAAAAAAAATTGAAGTGCTTTTAGTCAAATATAGTGCTGAATGTGTTTACACGTACATAATTCGATTCATGCAAAAATCAAAATATGAGTATTTTTCTATTAGTTCGAAAAATGTATAGAAGATGAAAGTTTTACATAAAAATTGTATATATATATAATCTGTCGATATTTCCAATTCCATTTTCTTGTTCCTAGGATATTGAAGAGGAATAAATTGATATCTCGAGAATCCATACATCCTTTATCAGTGTATAGACAGCTATTTCTCGAGCACAGGTTTAGGTTCAGCCTCAATAGGAAAATAAAATAGAGCACCTAACAACGTATTTTCACAGACCAATAACTACGAGATTGCCCCTTTCATTCTAAGGTGACAGAGGGGTTGATCGTATATTTCATTATCGTTCTATAATTCAAAGTATCATTTCCTATTTGATTCATTTGAATTCCATATTCGAAGTTGCGATCGGATCTATTTATTAAAAAGAATCGATTCCATATAATCTATTTGTGTGATTATTTGAGTAATTTGATTATCAGATCGTGTCATTGAGCCCAATTCACGCGAATCAAGTGCACCTTGATAAGAACGAACCACAATCGGATGAGTACAGCAAATCATGAATATAAATGAAATCGATAAGCAATTGCTTTAAATTTGTCTTGATCATGTTTTGAAACCTTTAAATGTCAAAGAAGATACTGTAGCTTTAAAAAAACAGATTTATTGTCAAATTTAATCACAGCGAAATTATAAATATATTGCAACAACATGGCTATAATGATATTCACTTAATTTCACAACATAGTAAGTAAATATAAATATATTTCGAACAAATAATTATAACTCAATAGATAAGAATATGCAAAACAACATACATATGAAGGATGATTGATCTGACATAAAATGCGCACATATATTGACATATATACATTTTAACGTTACATCGAATGAAATAATAAGTAAATTTGGGTTAGAAATATTGGGATTTTTTCGCAAGATAAAAAATAAAATTTGAATAAACTTGTCAGGGGATATCAGCTAAAAAATACAATATTGGATGCGTTCTCTGAATGTATTATTTGCTGTTCAATACTGTTATTCAACATCACAATTTATTAATTCCAACTTTTCTAATCCACGTTTTTGGAGTTTTTTTCTTCAAAAAAAAAAAAGAAAAAAATTATTTTTAAGAAAATGTCGGGCCCAACAGAGGAAAATCCCATGCACGTCCCCGCGCAGTAATGCGCCGGCCCAAGCACGGCCGGTTTTCTCTTGATGACAAAAACGAGGTTTGAATGAGTCCAATCCCCTGTCCTCCCCCCGTTTGACACGACGCTCGGCTTATTCAGCATCTCCCCATGCGTACGCCCACAGCGACTTGATTATCCCGTGACGTCGATGGTCAACTGGCCCGCCGAACACCTCTTCAAGACCTCCCCCGCAGAGGAGGAGAAAATATCGGGCGGTTCCGCCGCCCCGCCATGTCAGACGCCACCGAGGGTCCATGTGGGGGGGCTTCTCATTGCAGGCTTTTCAAAAATCGCTTTCTCAGTCGGTCACTCTCTTTCCACAAACACCTCTAAGACCGCCGTAGCCATTCCAACGATCAAGTTCGTGATCGTTTCAAAGTATCATTGTTCCGAGCTCAGTAAGAAAAAAGAATACCGTTTGTGATATGGATACCCTTATTTTGAAGAATCTTGTACATGATTTTTGCAATGATTCAAGATTTCTAGAAATGCAAAGTGACAAAGCGACCCCATTCTGGTACCAACGAAATAATGCCCCCTCGCTTGAAAAAAAACAAAAAAATTATAGCACAAAAGAGACTGGCGCCCGGCTTAATGATAATCTCCGGACAAAGGCAAAGCAAGCGTTCACAATCAAGCACACCGCACCAACATTTCACTCGGTCGTCCTCCCTGTGATGTACCAAACACCTTAGGTTTACATTTTAAACGGGCATAAAGACGTAATTATTTGAAACGGATGCACCAACCTAAACACGTGGCAATCAACGAGTGGCTGAAGTGGTGAGGCATACCATCTAATATTTTCTCCCCCACGAAGAATTAAAAAGAGAAGTGGGTGCATAGAGACATTGATTATATACAAAGCACGACAACCGTACTTCAACGTTTTCTTTCCTTTAAAGACTTGCCAGTCCAAATAAAACTAAATATCTGCTACACAATCCCATCAACACAACATTTCGAGACGTAATTCAGAAGAACCCAGGCTTCTACATATCTCTATTCAGTTTTCACCCCATGACAGAATCGAAAAATCATCTAACCACAACATTGATCGATGCACGGCAACATATACTATTTCTTCTCAAAATTTGGAGTAATGACCCAGAAAGCCTTTCACAGGTGCCTCGCTTAAGTTTCCCTTCGGGTAGATCTCCTACGAGGAGCAGCAGCTGTCTCTTCCTTCTCATCCTTGTCCTCGTCCTCGTCTTCCTTGTCTCCACCGCTACCTTGAGCATCGGAAGTCTCGGGAGCTGCTTCACTTCGGGGCTCCGGCACATTGACCTTCAGATTGCAGGGGAGAAGGAAAAATGTTAGCAAAAGAATTGCTTTGACTGTTGCAACAGAATGGAGACAGGCATGCACATACCGCTGGTTTTTTCCCACCAAAAAGGATCTTGAAGAAAAATGTAAAAATTATGACCACGATGGAAACCAGTACGCCAACTGTAATATTCGGCTGTTTCTCTGCCTTCTCGATAAGATCCTGCGAAGACAAAAGATTGGTTAAGTGAAAAACGACCTAAGTTAGCGGTTGAAAATTGCATATTAAGGTTACTGAAAGTATTGGCATGATAGTCGTACCAAGATCTTAGGTTTGTATGGATCCAGGATAGGTACATCAACTATCTTGTAGAGGACGTCAAAAACTTTCTTCTGGAAGCATCACCCAAGGAACTCCTTTTCAGAATACCATCGGAGAAGATAGCAAAACAATTAATTTCAAAAGCTAAAAGGGATCGACACTTACGTGGATGGCCGAGAGACCATGGGAATCAGTGTCTTTATCCTCTTCCTTCTGCTTCTCATTTTCAACTGCAAACTTGGGTTTCCATGTTGTTTCCCTATATGTCTCTGCTACCTTCTCATCACTTGCAATTAGTATATTATCAAACAAAATTCCATCTTGCATTGTCCAAATCTCAATGCCAATGGCAGCAATAGGATCAAACTCAGGTCTCTCAAGCTCAAAGTAATCTGGATTTGGGATCTCTTGAGGTTTCCAAATGCCTTTGTAGTTTGGGTTATCAATGAGAGGAGCATGCCACTTCCCTTTGTATGCAGGGTTCCTTTTCATTGGCCTTTTCCACTCACCGCAACCAGGGGCTGTCTCACACTTGGGGTTGTCAATTTTGGGAGCCTCCCATTCACCATCTTCTTCGTCATCCCAATCCTCAGGCTTTGTAGCCTCAGGATCATCAATCTCCTCGGGCTCGTCATCCAACCACCCTTCAGGCTTCACTGCATCTTCATCTACAATTTCCATAGGGGCATCCTCATCCCAATCATCAGGCTTCACTGCATCAGGATCTGGGATCTTCGCTTGCTCATCCCAATCCTCTGGCTTCTTATCATCTGGGTCAGGAATCGTCTTCGGTGGGATGAGTGACGGCTCAAAGTCTTCAGCAGAGAGGAAGTTTGCCTTCTTCTTCTCCTCACCATCTATCAATATCCTCAGTTCATTATCAGGCTTCAGTACAGCAGTGTAGACATGAGAGAGTTTGTCATAGGGCACAGATGGAGGGTACTTGAGATGGTGTTCCACATACTCTCCAGTTTTAGGGTTTTTGTGCTTGAAAATGAAATGCACCTTGTTGGTTGAACCACATTTGTCTGGTCCGAACATGATAGTATATGGAGAATCACTATCAAATTCCTTGACTTTCCATCCAGCATCCTGAGGTCGGAGATACTTCAAGTATGCACCACCACACTCAAGTCCATTCTGGAGTCGAACCTCATATTGCAGGACAATTGTCCCATCCTTAAGACTCACAATCTCACCAGGTTCTTTCACAATTGCATACTTCCTTGCTTTCTCATTGACAAGAAGACCATAATCATCATGTCCCTCACTTTTGGAGTGCTTCCATTCACCTGAATCCCAATATCATACATATATTAATAGCGGAATTGACAAAGAGAACTGTTTGCAATGCTGCATAACATATTCAAACGATAAAGCATGAAGCATTATGCAGATAATTTTGTGTAATGGAACCACAGGATACACCACGGAAACTACAAATGGAATTCTGGATGATAATGCAACGATCTTCCTATTCATGTATGCTTCATCTTTGCAAGCAAAGGATATCTTCGAACAGAATGACAGTTTACCATGCCCATGCACCATGAAATCATATAATTAATGGGCAGCCTAAAATGATATGGCCGGCAAAACCAAGAGGACGCTCCTCTTTTTAGAGAAGGAAATGCAGGAAAAGATAGACATAGAAGCCAGATGGTGTGTTGAATATTCGGCGATCGGGACATTTCTGGCATTCATGATTCAAATGTATCGGCAGTTGGAGAGAGAGAGAGAGAGAGAGAGAAGGGAGGGGGAGAACAAAAGCCTAATCAATGCAGTAAAAGTGAAGATAATAATCAGCAACCCACCCGACAATGCTAGTCGAAAATTATATTCTGAAGCCCAGAGGCATATGCACTCCAGTACTAACATGTCGAGAAATCTTTTGGAATCCATCATCAAAGCCACATAGAAATCATTAGAGGAAAGGCTTCATTGCTCTGTTCAAGAACAACATATACTTTGTAAAACCATTGCTCTCTCTCGCGTCCAAAAGAGACCCTCTACCTCCATATAGAAGTTATTTTAAGCATTTCACCATGTTACCATCACTCGAGCCATTATGGACTCAAATCTTGTTTTAATTGATTACCACATGTCACACTTAACTCAAGTTGAGAGCAGGAAACATCTCAAATGGTTCTTAATTAGTAATAAAATTGTGAAAGCCTCAACTTGATCAAACCTTCATAAGTCATGGAAAGTTAAAAGAATTTCCTTGCAAAATCCACTTGTTAGATTTTTACCTTAAAAGTCAAGGTGCGTTAAATATATGGCACCAACATTCCAGCAACACACTTGTTAGAAATAATTCTGTTCGATAGGAGATTGGTGTGGGGCAGATAAATGGCATAAAGAAGATTGCCTCAATCTATGACGTCCGACGAAGAAATTGGTATCAAAAGGACAACAAAATGAGATGAGATAAACAACACAAAAAACCAATAAAATCTAGGCATAACAAATGGCAATCTATAGAGCAATAAGATGCAGTCCTTGAGAACTCCAAACTGCATATATGCAAAGAAACAAATATCTCAAGCAAGCATTTTCAACATTACCAAGAATGTTTCTCAATTACTTAACAAAATCAGTCACTCGCCTTGCGCTTCAAATGCGCTTGAAGAAGGGGCAAATGCAATTATCGCTTGAAGAAACTATTCTCATTTCCAAAACCGCAAACTTTGTCAACATTACTAGTCGAATTGCAGTAAGCACACGAATTTCCTTCCGCACATGCAACAAAATCGTACCTTTGTATTCATCCTTCTCAGACACCACCCACCTTCCCGCGAACGGCTCGTCAAACGACTCGTAGAAGATCTACAACCAAACATAACAGCAACAACAAAAATAAATAAATAAATAAATAAAAGATCAGCTCAAATTGGGAATCCACGGCAGCACACAAACACGTCCTGGTTCCGCACACCGAACAAACACCAAAACACAGCTCGAGCGCAGCAGCTCAATCGAAGCACTTGCGTACCACCTCAGACGCGCGGATCTGGAGAAAGGCGAAGCTAATCAGCACCAGCGCCAACGCCGGCAAGAGCCGAGGGATCCGGCTTCCCTCCATCGTCAACTGCGCTGAAAAAGAAAATAAAAAAAGGAACGCCGAACACGCAACAACCGATTCAGCGACGACCGAAGCGAAATCGAATCGAAACCCTAGGGACCACCGCTCCTCGGCACGGCACGGCACCGCAGAGCGAGGTTCTCAAAAGGCTCCGCTGCAGTTGCTATAAAAGAGCAAAGAGGTCGGAGGTCGAAGGTCGAAGGTCGTTACCAGTTGAGGGACGCTCGATTTGGAATCGGCGGGGGGGAAGCGACGGGAAGAGACCGCGGCGGCGTTCGAGAAGGACGATGAACCTTCCGAGTATATATACTCGGAAGAAACGAAGACCGGTGCACTTGCTGTGCCGGTGCACTGCTGCTGCAGATTCGAAAGCGGCCAACCCGAGGTCATTTTTGGGAGAGAGATAAAAAAAAAAAAGGAATGATTTTCTGTACGGACGAGCATCGTCTCGCCAATTAGTCAAGACGCACGCTCTGCACGTGCGAGCTCGGGTATAATTCTCCCGGAGAACTGGTGTATTGCCCTCCGTATGCGCGTCCCACTCTATACAAGTGACATTTCGCGTTCAAGTCTTGAAAAGTTTCGTTCACATGTCGACATAAATCCGATGCACTGCATACTATTATGTTTCATAACTAGACATATGCAATTAGAGAAATACTTTTCTTACATCATTTAAATGCATCAAATAGATTAATGCATTTGATAATAGATTATCCACTAGATGCCATTATTTTATTTATCGATTTCTTAATATGTCGTCATCATGCCGACATGGGGTGCTTGGGAGTTGGGATTAGAAGCCATTGGACGCCGGTCGATGACCAAACCAAGCCAAACCAGAAATTTCAAAATTCGCTGCTTGGTTTCAGACCTCAAGTCTTGACGTGACTTAGGAACCTTCTGGAAGAGGATTGAATCGAGTGACGGACATTATGGTACTCGGGTTGTGCGCGGGCCATCGTTGACGTAGACTTTCCGTTACGTGGGCTTTTCGATGTTTTCACGGGCAGCTTCCCAATCCTAGTACGCGAGAAAGTTGGTGGATATTTCCCGTCCGTGGCCTAAATAGTTTAATAAACGATTTAATTTTCAGAGAAATTGAAATTCCTACAAATTCCTACAGACTTGGTCTGCAAAAATTAATTACAATTGATGTGACTACTTACGATTGACTGACCCAAATTATTAATCGATAGTTGCCTCACCCTTTTACTTACAGATTACATAAACTGGATTTACCTTAATTTAGCAAATACATAGAGACGATAATGATACTCACAGGCTATCGCAAGGATTTGAAACAGATTGTACATCTTACTAAGACCTACCTGGCATTTGAAGGGCGATTCCGACTTCCTACGGACCGGGCCAAGGCTTACTTACATTACATCAAAATCGGAGTATGCTATACTTGTGTCTCTACGTCTCATTCAGGCAAGCCGCTCTTAAGTTGATCGAAAGAACATCCGAGGTCCTTGGTAGCGAAGGAGAGATATTAATGGTCAATGTCTCAAAGCACATTAGCGTTGCCGTTCAAGCTCCAGAAATAAACCACAAGATTTTAACTTATAGGAGATGATCACACTGAATGCTGAGCTTTCAGATGTTACATCGCACAGATTAACATATTCACCGTAGTTTACTCTTGAGAACTGCATTTTAGGGATTCCTGCCTACATTCTGAACTCGGAATTTGATCTCCATACAGCATTTTAGCGAATCAGATGCCGAATTCCAACTGCCAGAATCTTCCAACCATGCTCCTACAAGTCTAAGCAATCTTCAAGTTTCTGAGGATTTGTTGGTCATTAGGAAACATCTGGTCCAGGCAGACGATGCCTGATCAGTCCTCTCTCGACATCAAGCTCAAAATTAGCTCTCGAAAAGTGGGTGCTCGAAAAGAAAGGTTGCAAATCGTAAATTTCATACTCCTGCGCCTGTGATAATAGTCAAGAGGCAAAAAAAAATTAAGTCTGGTTCCTCCTTAAACGCCTACAGACCAAAACTCCACATGATAAGGATGGGTGAGGTCAGAGGTTCAATTACCTTGCTCCGCAGTTCTTCTATCTTTATGTCAATTTGGGTGATGAACCTTGAAGAAGTACCGTTTACAATTTCTTCAAAATGGAGTGCATTCTTCACAAGTTCACGGAGAAGATGGAGGAGCAGTTTGTTGTAGTCCTTCTTGAATGTCATATACTTTCTAAAGCTCTGCAATGATATATCTCAAATCATGTCAGCCAGCCACTTTATGAGCTTAGCTTCAAGGAGACAAAACATGAGCTTTTATGGCCTATCAGCCAAAATATAACTCAATATATGTCAGTGCTAGTGTCAATCATATAAAGCTGAAATAGACCACAAGCAAAGTTTCTAGGGTTGGGTTTGCAGAGACTACACAGTTGCCCAGTGGGAGTCACAAATAAGGTAGGAGACTGCTAAAAAAATAGGACAAAGTGCTGATGAAACATTCAAATCCATTTTACATTCTTCACCGGCTAGATATTTTGAGAGAAGTTTCTTCAACCTATGGGTATTTGTCAACTCAAAAGCATCCCTCATGGTCATGCTATATGCACAATCAACAGTATGCATTATGCACAATAACAGCAGATTAAGGAGTTCATAAATAAGGAGAAGAAACATGAAGAAAGATATAACAGGTTAATTACCACAACTTATGCCAAGAGAAATAAAATAAAAAAAGTGCATTAGACAAGAGATTGATTATTAATTTGTTTGATACCTTCTGCAGAGCTTTCTGTACCCCAAATTTTTGGGTTGAAATAAATGAATCAAGTAGGACACAAATTGCCATATCCACATCTTCTTGTATGACATGCTGCCTAAGGTGCATCCTTGCATGTGCTTCAGACATACGTATCATTGACTCTATGTGACGCACGGCAATTGGGACTCCTTGCCCATGCTACATATCAGAACAATAAGGGGATCCATGTTACTGCTAAAGAGAATAAAGCCTAATAAGGAAGTAAATCCCATACACGCAAGAACTTACCGAGGATTCTCTCCTAAGTTCTGCATAAACATGCGTAAGCTTGTCCATATCAGAGTCGTGCAATCTCGGAAAAACATTCAATTTGGCATAAGTTATGTACTTCTTCAGCAAATCTTGTGGAAGTATCTGCACAAAAATATAGGAATTAAAATGGTTAGGAAGGTGAAACAAGCTCAAACAACAAAATAAACTACTCTAGAAATTCCAAGAGAATAGTTTAGGACCTCAGGATCAACAGGTATGGCAGAGGCTTGACTATCTTGCTCGTATCCCCCCACAGACTGATCATCTATAGTTGCACCTTTTGGTTGGGACTTAAAATGACTATCAACTACAAATCTTGCGAGCATCTCATCAGTAACTGGATCAACCACATCCTGGCCAGTTAATTTAATTCCAGTCAGCATATAACTCTGGATACGGGATTCCATAATAGGGGAACAGCAGCATTTGCAAACACAAACCTTTACAACACAGAGAATGTCGAAACGAGAAACAATAGGATCTGTCAACTCCACGTTTTGGGAAAAATTCTTCGAGGAATCATATCTGCAAAACAAGAAATCTATCAAACATGAAGCTCGATTCCATTTCTGCAGTCAAGTTACATCTTAAGCATTCTAGATGATAAACTTAAATGCCTATTTATGGATCAGGTTCGCAAGGAAAAGGAGGGGAGACAGCTGCATAAATAACAAATTTACTAAAAGTTGCACAATTTCTCTGCTCTGAAGGAAAACAGTTCTCTCTTTATATGCCTTTTGGAAAATTATATCAGAATATGAAATCATTAAGACGAGGCATTGTGAATTAGTGACCAGTGCTTGCTTCCCTTTTTATTCCAACTAACGTAAACTAATTGCGGCGTACCTTCCCCCGATTGGATTTGCAGCGGCAATGACAGAGCACCGTGCCTGGAGAGAGGTGACAATGCCAGCCTTTGATATGCTAATGCTCTGCTGTTCCATAGCTTCATGTATACTCACCCTGAAAAGCGAAATATCCCTGCTTTAAGCAGAAGATTGCAAAAACAACATGGTCCAGTAACTTCAAGTCAGATATATCTTCTCAAACCTGTCCTGGTCATTCATCTTATCAAATTCATCGATGAGACAGATTCCTTTGTCAGCCAGGACAAGGGCTCCCCCTTCAAGAGTCCACTCCCTTGTGACTGGATCCTTGTGTACTGCTGCAGTAAGACCCACAGCAGAGGCCCCCTTACCAGTGGTGTACACAGCCCTGTGCCCAGTCTTCTCCACATACCTTCAACAAAATCCTCAAATAATTGATGCATATTTTTGCAACATTTTGGAAAAATCATAGTTGACCTCAAAAAACACCTACTTGAGAAATTGTGATTTTGCGGTGCCTGGATCACCAAGGAGAAGTACATTAATATCTCCACGCAGTCGGTGCTTCCCCTGAACATTTTTTTCTTGTCCACCAAACATAGCGAGGGCAATCGCGGTTTTTATGTCCTCGTGACCATATATTGATGGTGCGATAGATTTAACAATCTGGAAGTTTAGTTTAGCAAAGTAATGAGCATAAACAATAATCTATCTGCCAAGTCACATATATCAGATAAGTGGAATAGGGATGATCACAATGACTTACCCTTTCACCTACTCTTGGGTCTTTAGCCAGCTTTTCAATTTCTTCTTTGTCTTCTTGAGTAAGCTTGTAAGCAGAAAAGAGATCTTGCTTCTTTGCCACATAGTTTGCTTCAACAACAGTAGCAAAGACAGGGAATCCATTTTTTGTATTCAAAGATAGGTCAAAATTATTGGTATAAATACCAGTAACCTCCTGGAAGAATAGAATTCATTAGAAATCAGGCTATAATCACCAGCTCAAGAGAGAAAGCTGAAGAAGATGACTGTACAATTTCTTCCCCAGGGCGGGCACAATCAATCAGATCATTTAGCAGTATCACTTCCTTGTATCTGGGAAGCCGGCCAGCAGGAACAATTCCAGGAGACTCTTGCAGTGTGAGCTTTTGGTAATTCCGGTAGATGGTCTGGAACAAGCAAGGATGATGGATACATAAGCTCAGTTAGTCAATTCATCATCAGTATCACTTTAACAAAAGTCTAGCAGAAATAATCAGTGAACTAGGCCATATATTACTTTCTCGAATTTGCAATAACGCATCCTCAGTCACAACTTGAAATTTAATTACTCTTAATCCTATTGGCATTATCTGCAATAATGGGTTCAAATAAACAAGACTGCAGATCATTATTTACCTGCTCGATGTTGACGGTGAAAGGTCCCTTTGATTGGCATTCAGGGCAAGAACCCACCTTCACTTCTGAATACGAATTCTGAAAGAATGGTCCAAGAATAGTCCCACACTTGTTGCAGTCATACTTTACCTGCTGCAACTGGGGAAAGACTCCAGAACGTCTAGTAACAACTCCCCCAATTCGAATCATGGTATTTAGGTGGATCTGCCTGAAAAGCAAAAGTCATGAAGAAGAATATGAAGGATAAGAAACATCTACTGCGTCATTGCAGTCCCTTCTTACCTTATATTACGTATCTGATCATAAACAGGTAGATTTGTAATACGAACATAGATCTTTTGATGGATGTTCCTATACTTTTCATGTAATTCAAATACAACTTTCTGAGCTACTTCTTCCATGACTTCAAGAACAGGTTGAGGGGCATCTGCCAGCCAGATCGCAATATTTGGATGGACATATATGAATTCTTTGTAGTCAATCTCCAGACTACACTTATTGGCTGCAAAAAGGGATTGATCTATGAGGAAAAAGGAAAACTGACTAGCTGGAGCACAAATTAACTGGAAAAGATTATGCACCACTTGCACGACAATCAATCAGTTGCCCGTTCCGTCCAGGTCTTTACTAGATATAAATTCAAGTAGAATGAGATATTAACCTGACACCATCTCATTGATCAGCTGAACATATTCAGGCTCTCCACGGTCGTTTTTGGAATTAACATATGTGAGTAGGAATTCCTTGAATTTCTTGGCAATGAAGCGCCGGACTTCATCCCTTGTTACCCATTCTCTCAGTGTTCCCTGGACCCGGTACATCTCAAACTCCCCTTCCTCATCGTCCTCATCCTGCAAAAAGTACCGCACAGCATGTCAGAGGAAAGGAGATCATTTCGACTCCTAGAACAATATGAGATAGACACACTGCGCAAAAATCAATATCCAAGAATGGATGTGATGCAGTCCAGCACCTCATATGGATCATCGGTCTGATCAGTCATGGGCACATCCTCCCTTGAGTGTCCTCCTGGCGATCTTCCCGGTGGACTTGGTGGGCCGTCAGTATCATCAGTGCTTCTCGGCCTATTTGGGCGCCTAAAATCAGCTCTATGTCTCTTTGAAGGTCTATAGCTGTCATCATCCGTATCTGTGGCGGCAAATTTCAGTCAGGAGACAAGAATTCACGTAGTAGTAATCATTTCGTGGGGACTTGTTGAAAAATTCGATTCTTTCACAAACAACTAGAACAAGCCAAAATCCATTCTTTCGCAAATTCGGGGAGATCTCTACGTCTCAACGCAAACAGAAGCTTCAACGCACGGAGTCAACAAGCATAAAGCTGGCGCTACATTGCCAAACCCTCGCCAAATTTGGAAATCTAACCACAACATATTTATACATACCTTGGTCATGGAGAAGCTGAGGGAGCTTGCGATTATTGACATGGCCATCGCGGCCTTCGAGCTCAATCTCGGCAGCCCTGCGATCGGCCATGATCTGATCCAAGTCCCTCTCGTCCTCAAACGACTCGTCGATTCCAACCGACTCGTACTGATCGTTCTCCTCCATCCTCTGATAATCACTGCACATCAGAAACAAACCAGGGAAAACGCAGCCCAGAACCACTCCGTCAGCGAGGCCCGGGAAACAGATGCAGACACGACTAGAAGGCGAAATTAGAGGATCCGAAGAACTGACTCCATGAAGTTGTCGTTGAAAAGATCCTCTCCTTCCTCTTCCTCCTCGACCTCCTCCGGCTCGTCGCGGATGATGTCGGGGTCGACGGAGGCCTCGTCATCGGTGGAGAAGTTCTCGGAGGTGCGGCTGGTGTTGAACGGCAGCTGGTCGGTGTTGAACGCGGGCGAGTCCGGCGTCGAGGGCGGGTTGCCGGGGGGAGTCGGGTTGCCGGAGTTGTCGCCGTCGCTCGCCATTTTCCCGATCGATCGAGAGAGATAGAGAGAGAGAGGCGAGGAGCGCTGGCGTGCTTGTAGCGGTTGTTCTGTGTGGCGCTTGGCTTGGATTAGGGCATTTCTCTATCCCCTTGGAGAAGTGGGGGGGCTGTTTTGGCGGGAACTTTTGGCGCCAATTAGGCTGACGTGGCGACGCCGAGGACGACGACTGGCCGTGGGTCCGTGGAGTGGGTTTTGGGCCTATTGGGCTCTTTTTACCTGTTGGGCCGGAAAAGCGCTGATCTGGAATCCGAGACTTTGATGGACATTTGCTCAACTCGGCCCATTCGAAGTTCCGATTGCATAAAACGTTGATATTGGCGAAAATACCAAATCTTTTGTTTCTACGGGAGGGATTTCTAGTGTTTAACGTTTCAGATTACTGACAATGGAATTTCTCGGCACTCAATTTAGTTCGCGATTCATAGATTTCCTTCAAACTTCGCGAGAGCGCTGATAGATGGCGTCCATAGCTAGTTGGTCGCGGTGGTGAATAGCAACAATATGAAAGGAAAAATTATCACTTTTTGATACCAAGAAAAACCCATTTTAGGGGGATGAACTCTACGCTCGTAAATTGCTTTGCTAACCTCGAGAGTTAGGTCAGATTCGAGCCTAGACTGAGTGCACGATGAATATATGGAATTATTTACATTCGGCGGTAAAAAGACAAATTAGGTTGTTAAGGATCATTTATAAACTACTTACATCAGCCCATGGATTTACAGAGATATTTTATTATGACTAGACCTTTCAAAATAAATCCAAGAGCATTTAAGTGAGATATAACAAATTTTGCAGGCCAGCAGGTCTACAAAATAAATAGGCCGAAATAACTGGGTTATAAATAGGCCCATTGTGAACCCATTTACAACTTACTTTACTGACAAAAAAAAAACCATTTAAGAGGTATTTACCTTTACAGGTGTCATATCACATATAAAAGATATGTTAGGCCAATTTTTATTTTTTCTTTATTTTTTTTTCCTTTTTTTCCCCTCTGAAGTCTAGCAAGGTGCGGTCGCACCTCGCCAACACCATTTGATGACCGTGAAGCCCTCGCCGAAGGTAAAATAAAAAAAATGGAAAAGAAAGATAGGAAAAGAAAAATAAATTTAAAAAATTTATAAATATTGTCCACTAAATTTGCATTGCATAGAAGTATTTTAGCTAATATTTAAAAAAATCATAAAAAAAAAAACAAATTATCTTAGATTAGGTTAAATATGGAAGAATTTTAGTAATATAAGTCGGGTCGGGTATAGTTGAGAAATTTACATTGCGAATGAGCAAGTCATAAACAATTTTATATGTCAATTTGGGCCAAATCATTCATGAGCCAACCAAGTCCTACCCAATTCATATGCTTAACAGATCTAAATATGGTATGATAATGCCAATTCAGCGCTCAACGGCAAGGAAGCAATCTGCTATTCTAAAATGTTAATAGCATGTGCATTGCAAGTGAACTTGGTATGAAGTGCGAACATGGATGAAACAAAAGTCTACAACGCGGAACATGAGAAACCATCGAGTCCAAGTAATGTAGAGAGAACAAATTCGGATTCTTTTAAGTGTCCAGTGATCACCATAACCTATTTAGTTATAATCTCGGTGTAGCCAGACACTAATCTGCATTAACTTTTATAATTATGACCACTCGTTAAGTATAAATAATTAGAGAATCTTCAGTCATCAAGACATCCACGTCATCTGATGAAGAAAGCCACCAATTATAAAAAGTTTTCCTACTCGAGCATTTCTTCTTCTTTTTTCACACGCAGCGTGATGTCTCTTTTGAGTAATCAATATGAACGCCCGTACCATTATTAGTCGCGGGCATATTAACACTAGCGATGGCAAAGGTCCTTGGCATCTTAGTACGATTTTCTAGCCTTAAAAGTATAGTCAGAGGCCGAGATTTTATTCTGCAAACGAAAATTTACATACGCCAATTGCCTTCCTAGCCAAATTAAACAAGAGAAAATGCATCGGATTCATGTGAACTTAGTGCATCGCAACTATAAATGTGATGATCTTGGTGCATTAAGCTCATATAAATCCGGTGCATCCGAGGAGAAGATGGAATATAAACTACTTAGAAGCATAACAAATATTTCCTCGATCCATGAGCCGACGTGCGATGACGATTCTTCCTCCTCCTCCTTCAAACGCTTCTCCCTAGCATCTCCTGGAGCCGCTTGAACGACTCGAGCTTCTGCAGCCGCATCTGCTTGTGGAACCTCCTGATGAACAGATCCGCAACGTGGTCGATCTCGTCCTCGAGGCAGAACTCGCCTCCTTCCTCCTTCGCGTTCTTCACCAGGTCGATCACCGACCCGCCCGGGTCGGCGTCATCGAGATCGTCATCTTCCTCATCAAAGAGCGAGTGCCTCAGGTCCGGATACTTATGGTCATCGTCACTCTCGTCACCGTATCCGCCGTATATTGCGGTGCTGCTCGTGCTAGGCCACGCCTCGTTGGCCTTGGCCTCATGCAGCACTAGGGCCCTGCTTTGGTCGACATCATCCTCGTCATCACTGTCTTCGTCGCCGTGGCCAAGGAGGCTGTGGATCTTGTTGGAGATGGAACAGAACAGGACCTTCCGGCTGTTCATCAGCGAGAAGAGCATGAGGCGGCCCTTCACCGCGCTGGTCTTGCTCTTGATGGCCGCGGACTTGGATTTGGCGACGGAGGTCAGGACGGAGACCATGCGTTTCACAAAAGCGGACGCTTTGTTCTTCATATTGCTTTTCTCTCTTCTCCTGGTTCAATTTCTGCGCATGTGGTTGACGACAGAAGAGATAAAAAAAACCCTCGGAGATGGACGAAGACAGAAAAGCTTAATCGGAAGGGGCGATGAAACTGGAAAGAGAACGGCGCTGAGGATTACTCTTAGATCGAGCTGTGTCGAGAGACTAGTTTAAGTGCGAGTGTTGGGGTGTAGCCACTTTGCATTGCTTTGCACGGAGGGAGCCTTGAGAAAGTACTTCACATGGGGTTTGGTTATATATAAGCCATGGGAGAAAAAGGGAGCTGCCCGATTTTGGAAGTGGGGTGACAGTGGTTTGATGGAAAAAGGGAAAAAAAGTTGAGGGAAAACGAAAGGAGGAGAACGTGACGTGCGTCGGGATTATTCGAGTGACCTTCTTTATTTTGGTTTTAGGGTTTTTCTTTTATGCAAAACAAGTGGTTCGAAATATATCACGCTATGCTTTAAAAGCTATTTATGTGAAAATTATCAAGAAACTCATAAACCTATTATATTTATATCGATTCAATTCTAGACATTTTAATTCTGTCAATTAAATTTTAAAATTTTTGATAATTTAACAAAATGGTCAAACTGAAAATCATTTATGTAAATGCCAACCGTCTTATGTGATAAGACCGGCGTTGATTGATATTTATAATTTTCAATTTTTTTTTCTTTTCTATCTTTCACTTTTTTTTGTTAGTGGCCGGGTGCCAGCTAAGGGCAAGAGTTGGGGGGATCACCCTAGCAAGGCAACTGGCTACTTGCAAAAAGAAAATGGAGAAAGAAAGAAAGATAGAAAAAAATTCAAAAAAATTATTTAAAAATTATCAACACCAACGTAGGTCATGCCATATAAAGACAGCCTCATCTATGTTAGCAATTTACAGTCAAAATTAGTTGAACGAAGTATATTGGCAAATCGTCAAAAGCTTTATGATTTAATTAACCAAAATAAAATGTTTATAATTAAATTGACACAAATGTAATAGGTTTAAGATTTTCTTAATAATCTCTCCCAACTTATTTTGATAGGATTACATCAGCAATTCATGGAATAATCATTTAACACCTTTATACATAAACAAGTGTTCTATGGACGGCACCGGCGATCTAAAAAAATTCGAGTATCGTGCCTTTAGGTAAAGTAATTGGAATTAACCCAATGGCTCTTTGCCATTGGCAATGCAAAAATTGAGATCCTTGGCAAAAGAAAAAGATGCTCTCCCGCCGACAAAGCGAAAAGCAGGGGGGAACCCGACGGGAACGTGGCCTCCAATTTTACAGCCTCACGTCGCTGCGAAGATGCAGCCGATTCGACGGTGGACAGTGAATTGAGGGGGGAGAGACCGTGTCTGCTTTTTCCCCTTCCCCCTTCGGACGCTAAAGAAAAGGGGGAACCACGTCTTCTTTTTAAGTCGCTGCATGTTCTCGCAGAAAGATGGTTTTGATCCCCAATAATGCAAGCGGTAGCAGCACTATTATATCGCAAGTTGAGCCATGATTAGCTCCCCTATGGAAATTCTGCTGCTTAGAACCCCGTCAAACGAGTGGATCGGATAGAAAATAATCTAACTCCGATTGATCTATAGAGACGGGTACTCGGCCCCACCTGTATTTGCTAAGATACTTTCGTATTTAATCAAATTTAGAAAAATTTTTACTCAAACGGAGATGAGTATACGAAGTGAGCGAGCACAGTATCAAGTGGAGGTGAGAGAGTGAATAAAGTTATGGGGTGAATTGAGTTTAAGTAAACTATAGACTCGTTTAATATCCATATTATTTTGGACTTTACAATTCTAAATTCATTTGTAACCAATTTATCGTATGTAACTAACTTATATAATAATCTAGCACATCGAAAATTAGCTAAAAAATGGGTCTACAACCCATTTGATGGATTTACTTGAGACTTTATATAATTTAGGCTCTATTCGTTTTGCGGAAAATAATTTCCGGGAAAACGTTTTTCAGATTTTCCGACGTTCGTTTAATGGAAAATGAATTCTTTGGGGAAAATATTTTCCATTAAAGGAAAAATGTCTTCTAAATTAGGGGAAAATGTTTTTTACTTTTGAAAAGAAAAAAACATTTTTCTAACTTGATCTATCTTATCTCACACCTCTATAAATCCTCACTTCCTCCTCCCCTTTCTTCTTCTTCTTTTCTTTTTTTATTCGAATTATTTTTAATTTCCTTTTTCTTTTCTATTTTTTTTTCTTTTTCTTATTTCTCTTTTCTTTGTTTCCCATCTTCTTATTTCTTGGTTAGTTGTCGACCGTTGCTAGGCGAACCTCGAGCTCGTCGATCTCAAACTCGCGCTCTGTACTCTTGCTTATCATTTTCTTCATTTACTCTACCTTGCAATTGTACATTATTCAAACAAAGAGCTCTGCGTGCTTTGCTTCTTCTTTCTTTTATTTATTAGAACACAAAAGACGCAGGGGAAGAACATGCCACTCAACTTGAAGATTCTCATTAGGGTTGTACATGCTTTGCTTCTTTTTAAAATCCATACGAACATTCTTTAGAGTAAACGAGCGTTTGGCGATAGTGAGATAACAAATATATGAAACTAGTTTTCTCATATTTAAATGCAAGTTCATATTTGATTTATTTATAGATATGTAAGTGATGCATGCCTAAGTAGTAAAGTCTTAGAAAAAATTTTCCTTACCATATACTAGAAAATATTTTCCGAAACATTTTTAGCTTTTAGCTGAACATTATAAAATATTGTCATTTTATTGGAAAATGACTTATGGGAAAATATTTTCCAAAAATGACCAATTTTCCGCAAAAAAAAAACGGACCCTTAATATTGACAAGCTCATCCAATATGTTACGCGTGTCATGTTGTGTTTTTCGTGGAATCATAATGCGAAACTCTCGGTCTACGTGAAGACACGAGAATAAACTTTTTCTTGAGAATTTGCTTCTAAGATTGACAAATGGGATTTTGATATGCAACGGATTAATCCTTCCTCCTTTTAATGAGTACTTTTCTTGCCCAGCCCCTAATTCTGCTTTCAACTATAATTTGTGTTTACCTTGTCATATATCATGAGTTTTGTTCAACAAAAATAAATACTGATTCCAGTGAGTTTTAATTTCGAAGATTAGCGATTATTCGAAATTCTAATTTAACTTTCCTTGGAAGATTTTTATTATTTTATCTTGTTATCACAATGAATTAAATTTCCCCTTATATGACAATTGACAACTACAATTGGAATAGTATATGATCGTTATCGAGTCACTGTATATTACTTCAATTATATAATATGGACCAAGACTCAGTCTTTATTTTGTCAATATAAAGAATAAGTTTCGTATGAAACAGGATATTTATATTAAAATATATGTTTCAATATCACGCAGCTGAAAAACTTCACAGCCTTTGCAACCGGTTCATATGGACGCATCATTGATGAATATTGTCATGGATAAGCACGTGACTAATGTACGAATATTGTCATGCACGTGACACATCATTGATGGCCACGAGAACCAATATCGATATTAGCAATTGACATTAGCACGCATCGATAGCGCACTTTGGTGATCATTGCCAATTAGTTGTTGATATACAAATGATTAATGATTATCGATAGAGGTACCAATGAATAAGGAGTAGCAAACCATCGAGGTCTTTGAATGCATATGGAGCGTCGAGATGGAGTCCCAAATCCAAGGTTACCGAGGGATAAAGAAATTGAGATAATGGAGCAATTGGCACGAGTTTTAAGGGGAAAAACCACTCGAGAATGAGATATGAAGATCGAGAGAGCATGGCCTCGAGACTTTCAAAAGTGAAGATGAGATGTTAATAGATGAGCTGTGGTATTTATAGTGACAATGTGATAATTGTACTATATTCCAGTTTTCCTTACTTTCCCTTATGGTACTTTTATTTTTCAGATTCAGATTGTCGATTAAATTGTGATATGTATATTTATCTTGACATTTTTAGGCTTTGTAGTTGATTCAATTCCAACATGATTTTGCTTACATTCGATTCGTATGTAATAGTTGTACTTCTCAAGCCTTGTTGTTCGGTAAATTCTGACAGAGTTTTAGTGTGTATAGTCCAACGGAAGTAAAGCTGTTGATTTTCTTATTTGATTGGATATATATTGTTTGGAATTGACGCATAACCCGTTTTCTTTAATAAAATTTGAAGAACGACTTTGAGTAAAAGGTAATTTCGTTGCAAAAGAAATTCTGGTGAATCGGGTGCAAATTTTATTTTTTTTAACTTTATGGAAAGCGAAAAGTATAGTAAATTTGATTGGGCGTATCTCGACAATTAAGTAATCACACGACAAATGTTTTTTCTTTCCAGATAAGATATAGTTGGACCACTTAAGCTCGAGAAAATCTGAAATGTAACTGGATATGAGTCTACCACAAATTCACAATAATTGGTAAGTGTGACTCTTCACTGAGCCAGTGCCAATTGAGTTTAAAATTTGAAATCCTGAAAAGAAAGGCTATATATACATGCTGAAATGAGGGCCTTATATCATTTTAAAACTACAATCTTAAATATTTAGGCAATTAGGTCGAAGGAGATAATTCCATATAAATCATCGTAAACTCTATTGACGATTAAAATCGTAGAATTTATTAGAACTGTCAATAACTTGTAATTAATCATATAAACGTCGATACTTTTTATATATGAGTTAGTAAATTACTAACAATTTACTGGCACGGGCGATTTACCGCTCATCTCATTACCAATAACAATAGAAACTTATTAAAATCTTATAGAAACGTGCCAACAGAATGTTAATTTGGTTTTAACAGTTTGACATTTCATATTAGGATGTTAATGATCACGTCTGTGATCTTATGTACTTTCGTCATTTATTGAATGTATTGTAAATTTTTTAAAAGTAACGTCCCTCGAAAGATTTAAGATATAACTTGTCAGAGATTATAATAATTTAAGCGGTGCGCCACCACGATCTAAGCAACGTTCCGAATGAAGTTTTGTAATAAATTAAGCTTCACTGAATTGTCAAACATGACAAATAAGATTTGGTAGCCCAACTAATGTTCAGACTCGAACTTTAAATATTCTTCGTCGTTAATGTGATTGGATTTTTTGTTGAAAAAATAAGAAAATGATAACATGACTATTTATCATACAATGCTCTATATTTAATTAGCATTCCGGTTTAAAAAAAAAAAATCCATTTCCTTAAAGAGGTATGAAATTGCGAAGCATAAAAGAGAAACAGATGCTATTTATTCAATAGCATGATTCGTATAGTCTCAATTGATCAGATCACATGGTGCGTTGTACGTAATGAGCAAAGGTCTGATTAATTTCATACATATAATGGAGTTACGGTCATTTCTCTGTGGAATTTTTTATATGAAGAAAAACAATTGTCCTAATTAACAGTCAGTGCATCAAATGCACTCAGTTTATGAAAGTTGGTTTTACTTAGATATCAGGGCGCATTCGTTTTGTTGAAAATAAATAATCATGAAATATTTTCCTATAAATAATCATTTATATCACTCACGACAAAGAATGATCGGAAAATATCTTCATCGTGTACGAAAATATTTAGATATATATTGCCGTCGATCATGAAAGCCTTTTTCATTCACTAATTATTTCAAGCGATATAAGTAATTTTTTTTAGCGAGAGATATTTTTTAAATCGCCTATTTTCTGCAAAAACAAATCGAAAGGTTTTAGATTAGATTAGAGCATTTACGATTTTGGGCCTTAATTACCGGTGAACACCGCTCTTAATGGGCCTACTCGTGAGTCCACGTGGATCATGGGCCTGTCCTGAATTTCTGGGCTCGACAAACTCCCGCGTTTCTCTTGGCGCGAGGGGGATGTGGAGTTGGCGCGGCGACGTCGTATAAAGGGCGAGATTCTTTGAAGGAGGCACGCCGGAGATCGCGTCGCACCAGTCGCTTTCGCGGAAACTCCTTTTGACCCTCTTTTGGACCCGTCCCGCTTCTTTTGTTCCTCTCTTTTTCTTTTTCAGCGGCTTCTTTTTCCCTCTGTTTTTTTTTTTTTTTTCCTCTTTTTTTTTTTGGCCACCCGAGGCGAAAAATCTTGCTATTTTGTCCCCACGCGACGCCATTTTAATTGTCTGGAGAGGGAAGAAAAGAAAAGGGCGCCTGTTTTTCCGCATCAAAAAAGGAAAAGAAGACCAAGAACAAGACACCATCATTGTTTAACGGTGCAATTACCAGTGCAATGTCTACTCAGCAAATTGAGCCCTTAAGAATTCGACCAAAAATAAAACAAAATTGAAAGGAGAGTAGAACACTTGTTAAGGTTCATTCGTTTTTTATTTTTATTTTTAAATTTTAGTATTTTATATTGGAAATAAGTGGTTTTTTTTAAAACGTGTTAATATTTTCATTTTCAATGTGTGGTGATACGCGTCATTACTAAAATTTATCGAATTTAATTAATGCCCTTAAAAGGCTTGTCAATCGGAAAAAAGCCACTTGTTACCATCGGAGCTAATGAAAGTTTGAAGAAGAGGTACTCTTCTTTTTGACCAAATATGAGGATTACCGTGCAAAAGACACGATAGAAAATGACACATTTCCATAAAAGCAATAGCAAAAAAAGGGTTGCTTATTTCAATGGGCTTGGAATGACTTTTGCCTTTTAATTTTAGAATTTTGATAATTAGATGTGACTTTTGTCTGATGCTAAAAAAGTCAAATCTCCATTATAAGTATATGAATAGAAGCCATTTGAGATTAAGTTATTAAAGTCAGGCAACAATTTTCCGATAATTTTCAAGAATTCAAAATGGTGTTTTCATCTTCATTTTAGGAAATCAAAACAAACGGACTTTGTTTTAATTCTTTATTCATGCCTTGCAGGAAAAAAAAAAATCTAATTTGGCAAAACCAATCCGTTCATTAAAAGAGGGATTTTTTTTTTCCTCCTCTTTTTCAAGACCCTTGAACTTTGCCAGCTGTACCATCCGGGTCATTCCACGAGAAAAAGAGCCTAAAAAACAGCTGGAAAAAATAAATAAATTACGGCGGGACTTTTAATCAAAAAGAAAAGAAATTAAAAGTTCGAGGATTGCTATTAAGTATTAGCGACCAACGAGCCAACGAGGAACGCCTTTCTATTTTATAAAGAAAGAGGAAAATTTAATTCCACAGGCCGAAAAAAAATTGCAAAATGGCGAAATAAAAAAAGGAAAAAAGAAAAAAAATTAAAACTACGAGGATTGCTATTAGGGCGAATATGAAGAAATTTTTGGAAGAAATCAATTTCTATTTCTACTCCTTAGACAAGTTTATGAGCAAGGACGCGTTTGATAACAATTTAAAAATTTTGTTTTAATAATGAAAATTCGTTTGATAATAGAATAAAATTTATATTTATAGAAGGCGACGACTGGGGTCTAAGGCGGGGGGTGGGCAAGTGTCCGGTGGCGGTTGACGAGCGACTAGCAACCGGCGACGAGCATTCAATAGTTGGTGGCTGGCATATGATATCCCACGAGTGATAGGTGGGCGATAGGTAATGACGAGTAAATAATGAGAAAAATTTTCATTTTTTATATTTGTTCTATAAAATATAAAAGTTAAAAATTTTAATTTTTGCTTCAAATTTATTTTTGGAATAAAAATTTGTTATAAAAAAATGAAACGTATTACCAAATAGATTTTTGCACTAAATTTATTCCAAGAAATAAAAAATTAAAGAAATAGGAAAATTGAAATTTTGTTTTGCGCATCCTTAGCTATAAATGATGGACGCTTATTATCTTTTTTTCTTTACAACATTCATCACACGCATCACTACCGAAAAGGAGAGAGAAAAACACCGCATCAGAATTTTTGCTTTTTTTTTTTATTTCCGGAGGCTGAAAAAAGAAATGCCTAAATGGCGAAAACGGAAAAAAAAGAAAAGAAAAAGGGAGAAAGAAAAAGAGGAAATAATTAAGACCATCAACGTCACCACAAAGCACAGCGAGAGAGCATTGAGAGTCTGTACGTCCGTACCAGTGTCAGTCTCCTTTGCTGTCCTCCTCCTTCCCTCCTCCTCCACCCTCGTCACCTCAACTGCTTCACTGTAAAATCCACACGCAGACCTAGAGAGAGAAAGAAGAGAGAAGGAGACGGAGCTTCGTCCACCTGTCTTCCTCCCCCGCCGCGAGAAACGAGCGAAAGGAAAGGCGACGAGCAAAAGATCGGCGATCCGAGTTCGCGCTTCGCTGTGGATCGCCTCGGCTCGGGGGGACGCAACGCATCCTTTCATCTTAGCCGTCTCGCGGAGCCCCGTCTCGCGGAGCCCCGTCTCGTGCCACATTGACCTCCCTGGTTTTCGTTTCGCGCGGGCTGAGATCGGAGAGAGAGAGAGAGAGAGATCGATAGGGGAGCTCCTTGTTTCGCCTCCGTTTCTGCCGAGCCTTTTCTTTTTGATCCGGAGCATCGGAGGAGGAGCTTCTTCGTCGTCGCGCGGCGACAGGCGCGTCCTCGATTCCCCGTCCCTCCCTCGCTAATCTCGGCCGCCGTGCCTCCTCTCTCTTTTTGACCTCCAGGTAACGCCGCCGACGGGAGCTCCGCGGCTTTCGTCGATTCGTTCGGTTTCCGCCGCTCTAGATCTCTGCTTCCGGAACGCGACCGCGGTGCGAATTGTGGCTGACGTCGCGAGCTTTTTCTTTTTCCCTTTTTCTGTTGTTTTGGGGGATTCCGGCGCGCATTTTGTAGATCAGAGAGGAGGCGAGCGCGTAAAGAAACTCTCGTGGAGCTCTGTGGGATGCGTTCCTGAGATGCAATTCCTTTCCGACTGTGCGCGCGACGCGTAGAAGAGAGGGGGAAGAACGATAGGAGGAGAAGGAGGAGGAGGAGGAGGAGATCGGATGCGGTGAACGACACATGCAGGATAGAATGTATGACAACGCCTTGCCTCCGCATCTTTCCGAATCTAACCGGCGGATCATCGACGGCGGGCCGTCGTTACGTGTATATCAAACGTGGAAAGGAAGCAATGTAAGCTCGTCCTCCATGCTCTTCTTGTTAAATTTCCTGTTTTGTCATTACCTGTGCTTTGGTTGACAATGATTTATGCTCGATTACCTGCCGTTGTTATGGTATTTCTCGAATTATGTCCTCCGTTAAAACTGTGCTGGCAATTATGGAGAAAGTGAGGAACTTTTAGTTTTAGAACCCGCAATTCAATGGTACTCCGTTGTTATGGTAACTCGGAGTATCAGTCTTCGGGAGCCCGGAGAGTGTTTTCGAGAAGAAAACTTATCGATTCGCAGCGCACATGGGTCTTCTTCTTCCATTTTTTTCCACCCAAGGATGCGAATATTTTCTGTTGCAAATTTGCATGCTTGCGCTCTGGTCCTTTTATTTATGTTAGTCTTGGAGATACTAAGCAAGCTGTGCGTCGAACGCATCCCCATGATTCTCAAGCCAAAAGTTTTAACTGCTTCTCTTACATGTTTTGCAGAGATTTTGCTGTGGAGGCAGACTTATATTTGGCCCAGATGCAAGGTCGCTATTCCTGACGGTGTTCTTAATTGTGACTCCAGTCATTCTGTTTTGCAGCTTTGTTTCCCAAAGGCTCTTTCACGAGTTCAATGACCACATAGGCAATGTCATTGTGGCTATAAGTGTCGTCTTCACACTATACGTGAGTACTTATGCACTGAATTCGTTGCTCAGTCTCCTTTGAAATCTGAAGCAGGATATGTTCAGGTCTTTTTTGCAGGAAATGATCAGCATTGGAATTCTTCCGTGAAATTTCATTTTTGTTGGAATTTCAATGACAATAAGAGTAATTTTCGAATTTGAAATCTCAAGATGACCCCAGTAAGGCTCGCTGAAATTTAGGATTAACTTTCAATGGTTTAACATTACTAAATGAGGATCATATTCAGTATAAGTCGATGGTTGGATGGAATGGGTCATCTTACAGAATCTCTTACTGAATATTATCTGATAACTGAAATGGCCTATACTTGCGATATTTAATACTTTCAGCATCTGATCGACTTGTTAAACTGCAGATTGTCATCCTCCTGTTCCTCACATCAGGAAGAGATCCAGGCATTATTCCTCGTAGTCTACACCCTCCAGAGCCAGAGGATGAAGCTGATGGTTCCAATCTCTCTGCAGATTGGTCAGGAAGTAGGATCAGTGCTCCTAGTCTGCCACCTACAAAAGATGTTATCGTCAGGGGAATGGTAGTCAAAGTCAAATACTGTCAAACATGCATGCTATACCGTCCACCAAGATGTTCTCACTGCTCTATATGTAATAACTGTGTTGAGCGGTTTGATCACCACTGTCCGTGGGTGGGACAATGCATTGGGAAGGTACGCATTACTTGGAAGTAGCTGTTCGTGTCTTCCACGAATTAGACATATGAAACTAAGCAAAGAGAATGAATATATGGTGAAAGAGTGCACTTGTGCCCTCTAATGGTTAAGTTTCATGATAGAAATCAGGTTGAACGATTAGTTTAGGTGGTTTATAAAGTTGTTTTCTTATGGTATTCCGCTGGCTCTCCGCATTTGAGATGCCTTAGTTCTGTTACTATACCTGACATATCAACTGCTTTTTTCTGCAGAGGAATTACAGATTCTTTTTTATGTTCATTTCTTCGACGACATTGCTCTGCCTGTATGTCTTTGCTTTCTGCTGGGTAAACGTCAGCAAGATAATGGATGAATATCAGTGTGATCTTTGGAAAGCTCTTGTTAAGTCTCCTATGTCAGGAATTCTTATAGTCTACACATTCATAGCCGCATGGTTTGTTGGAGGCCTCACCGGATTTCATCTTTATTTAATCATAACCAATCAGGTTCCTTTCTCTCTATGCCTACAGACGTTTGGACTTGCTTTAGCTGTCCTCTTTACATCTGATTACAGAATAATCACTTTTTTGGTGCAGACAACTTATGAGAATTTCCGATATCGATATGATTGCAAGATGAATCCTTATAACCGGGGTTGCACGGGTAATCTTTGGGAGATATTTTTCTCCAAAATACCTCCTTCCAAAAATAATTTCAGGGCAAAGGTTAAGGGGGAGACATCTTCTGTTTACAATCCGGTTTCGGTGGGGCCGACCACGAGTCCGGAGATCCCCAAAACAAGCTTTGACGTGGAGATGGGGAAAAGGCAAGCGGTTGCTGCTGAGGATTTGGAAGATATACAGAGCCAGATTGATAGTGTTGGTGGACTTGAGAGATGTGGAACTCAACCCCCTCATACAAAGTGGGATCAAAAGAACAATTGGGAGATCACACCTGACATGCGGATGTTAGCTGCTGAGTTTGGCATGCAATATGGTCCGGGTCCAACTGAAAGAGAGAAAATTCATGGAGACCAATAGCCTTTCTAGTTGAATTCCTGATTTTAGGAATAGGGTATGTTATTATCTTGTACCGACACTGATCTTTCTTTCTGCTTAATTAGGAATTATATTCAACAAATTGGCAAACTTAAAGTGAGATTTGGTAATGGATCCTTACCACTTGAAATTTCTCTGAGAGTGATCTCTCTTAAGCTACGGGTTTAAATGCTCATCGAACTCCATGAACTCATTGTACCATAGTGCTTAGCTTCTTAGGATTTTTTTTTTTTTTGTTTGAAAGTGCAATCTGTTGGACAATTTTGGCAACTTCAAGTTTTTAATCTAAGTCCTTCCTTAGTAACCATATGATTTGATGGTTGAAGAGGGATAAAAATGATGCTGGAAACGGAAGGTGCCGCTGCATGATTGTTGCAGTGGTGGCTTGGAGTAATACTCTTTGCATCATTTTCTTTTGAGGTACCTGAAGCCTGCAACTTATTGTAGCGATCATGTGTAGATCAATCAATGTAGATCTCTCGTATCACACGCAACGAAGATGGATATTTCATGGCGAGGAGTTTGGCTTCATTCATGGTTTTTTCGTTTTTTGATAGAGGTGAAGCGTCATTCATACTCGGTACCTGTAAAGCATGCGATTCTGCGGTGTTACTTACCGGTGAAATGCACTCTTTGATCAACTACAGATTGCACCGACTGAGATGCGTATGGCCCTTCAAAAAGTAGCTTTGCTTCTCGTGGAACATGAAAATCATGATTGGAAAACTGGGTTTGTGCGATACGGTCTCATTACTTTCGACGTCGGAAGGGGCTTTGTGCATCTCCGCAGCTTGAGACAAGCAATGGACCACGATTACTACGCTTCTCTTCCCAAATTCGGTGTTCTTGCTTGTCTGTCATAAGGAAATCTACTCTTCTCAATTCAAAGTGCTGGTTTGGTTGTCGACATTGGTTTGTTTCGATTAAGGATATTATTTGACATAAAGATGAATTCCTTCCAAATATGGAGACGAATAGTGGCCCAACTCATTGTTACTCAGCATGTTACTTCGGAGATAGCCATCACAGAAGTAACTCTTAGGCATTGTTCAGTAACCATCCAAATAATGTATGATTCTGATTTTTTGTTCCCGAAATCAGTTTGGGAACAGAATCGCGTTTGATAAAATTTTTGTTCCCGGGAACATATTTGAAGTAGAATCAAGAAAAAAAAAAAAAAAATCTTGTTCCGGGAACAAAAAAAAGAATCAAAATCAATTCTTCTTCTTCTTCATCGGCCGCCATCCCGCGTTTGCCGTCCGCCGCCGCCGGTCGCTGGCAATCGGTTCGGCGAGCTCGCTGGAGGCAAGCCTCGCAACGCCCAACCCCACCGATGGCCAGGCGGGCCTCACCTAGCCCCGGCGAGGCTTGCCTGGCCACCGACGAGCCTCACCTAGCTGCTGGTGAGGGTTAGTGACGCTCCGGTGAGGACGCCGGCCCTCATATGGCCGGTCACTGGTTTGGCGTCTAGCCACAAGAAGAAGAAGAAGAAGAATAGGAGAACAAGGAAAAAAAGAAAAGAAAATAAATTATTTAAAAATTAAAATAAATTGATTTGAAACATAATCAATCAAAGATAGTACCAAATGTAATTCTATTCCGTAATTAGAAATTTTGAACAGATTACCAAGAGCGCGTTTGGTAACGATTTTGTTTTTGGGAACAAATTCGATTAGAAATGATTATTTTTTATTCTTTCCTAGAACCGATTCTCGAGTAAAAGAACGCGTTTGGTAACCGTACAAAATTTCTAATTCTGGAATAGAATTGCGTTTGGTATCGTGTTCATTGATTTTGTTCCAAATCAATTTATTTTAATTTTTATAATTTTTTCTTTTTTTTTTTTTTTTCCCTCATTTTCTAATTCTTCTTTAGGCCGATTGTCGGCTTGGCCTTGCCGGCAGTTGGGCGAGGCTTGCCTGGCCATTGGCGGGGTTGGGCGAGCCTTGCTGGTGGCTAGGCTTGCCTTCGATGAGCTCGCCGGATCTCACCCTAGCCTGGCGAGCCTTTGGCGAGCTTGCCGAACTGGTCGCCGGCGATCGGTGGTGTCGACGGCGGCGTGTAGTGGCGACCGGCGGCGGATGGCGGCGTGCGATGGCGACCGGTGGCGGGCGGCGGCGGCAGGCGGCAGGCGACGGCGGGCGGCGGTCGCGGGATGGCGGTTGATGAAGAAGAAGAAAAGAGAAGAAGAGTTTTGATTCTCAATTTTGTTCCCGGAATAAGAATCAACTTTTTTTTTTATTCTTAATTCTCGTCCCAAACTGATTCTTGGAACAAAAAATCAAAATCTGGCACTGTTGGGATGGTTATCAAACAGGCCCCAAACGGCTTAAAATGTTTAGAAATTGTTTTCGGGAACAGAATCATTTCTGATCAGAATCTGATCTGTTCCCGGGAACGGAATGTTATCAAACGCGCCCTTAGTACTCTCATGAACCACCTGTAAAATCATTTATTCTCCGGGCAATGAACCAGCGATGAATTCACAAAATACTCATTCAGAGATCAATCCCCTAAGGACTCGTTTCTAACCGAGCAACTCGGACAAAAGCAACTATCTCAACAGGAGCGGATTACAGCATACCAAGGCAGTCGGGATGAGGAGGATGCCTTCCATTTACAGAGTTGAAATCTCGGTGGAACACTTATTAGATGACTCAAAAGTCTAGTCCATCATTCCAAAACCATTCTTCTTTTACACTACAATGTTCACGAGAGAGACGCCATTGTGTCAAGGACAAAAAAGCGGAGATGGTGGAGTCTTGAAAGGCGACGAAGTGCAGTTCTACCAAACAAAACAGACTCATAAGAACAATTAGAAAATGCCTTTGCTCTCTTGAGCAAGTCATCTGGGAAACGCGTAGCTTTTGGTGTGAACACTTCCTCGAAGTCTATGTTAAAAGGAGTGAGCCGTCGATCTCCCTCTCGGGCCTCCGTGTTTCTGACTGTTGCATTCAAAACGAATCAGAAAATTGGAAGCCTTTGAGGGAGATTGAAGATCATCCTTTCCCTTCGAAGTTTCTTTCGATTTGACTTGGCCAAATTATACCAACACTCGTGGAGTTTACATAGAAGCAAAAGCTGGACGATGAGGACGCATTTGGACTCGAATCCCTTATCACCTTCTTTATCCACATGGTACTCGTCTCCGTGGACTCAAATCGCGCCACGTAAACAAGTCAGTTATACACGGAAACCATTAATCCAAGATGCACAAGAATGAGTTTCCTCCATTGCCACCTACCAAAGGTGGGGATGTCAACTACTTGGCAAGATTCTTCTATCTCAATGAAAGCGCCAGGATAAGGTTTTGCTTTCTCAGATTTGATGCCTGAATTGCTGCCGAATATGATATGGATTTAGAGGCAAAAGGGTGGTTTCCTCGCCAGGATAGAGATGAAATTCTTGAGTTCACTTACGAAAAAACGTGATGAATGTTGAATTAACTGGAGTTGACCTGTTTCCTTCCTTCAAAACTCCTTTTCTGAGAGGCAATGCTTTTTATGTTACTGAATAAGAAGTTCCGTTTTGAGAGCCTCATTCCTCCACCATTAGCTTTCTAATTCCACACCTTGTGGACGATAATGCACCAAGAATAGATGCCTTTGCTTGTCGACAACTAGATGCAGAGGAAAATGTCAACCAAGCTACTAGTATGCGTCGCAACCTGCCAACGAGACAAAGCGAGTTTGGTCTTGGTTTCTCTGAAAGACTCAAGGGCATCAGAGAATAACCATATGGTGGTTTTATTGATCAGTCTGCTGTTCAGACATGCTTGGTTCTATGTCATAGATTACACCTACGTGCTGGTAACCGTTGAAGTGAGTCCATGTAATATCCTCTCTGGCATGGAGTTCCTAATAAACCATCTATACTTAGGGAGTTAAGGATCATTCGGGACAATTCATTTAGCCAAGTAAAAATGACTCATCTCTTATTTTCCGAGAGAGCAGATGCTTGGTAGTCAGTAGCAGTACATCTCTGGAAGATGGGACCGATAATTCAATATCGGAGAATAAGGAAGGAAAGCAATTGCAAGGGAACGCAAGGCAAAGAGAGAACAGATTAACACAGTGAACAGTTTTGACCCTAAAGTAGATTAGTCAAAATCACCAATCTGGGTGCAAATTCTGCAGGCTTTTCAGGTGCAGTCAATTGTCCTAACCCTATCATACTGCTGTCGTGACTTCTCTTGACCCCAGTCCTTAAGTGCCCAGCAGGGTCAACCCCTAAGAAGTCAACTGTCATTCTTTCACCTCCTCCTGTGCAGTATTCTCCACCAAGTATGTTGCCAGCATTCCTATTGTCATGCATAAAAAGTGCCGAGTCAGCCAATCCGACCTGTGAAATGGGATAACCGTTGGTCAGATTCTTCATTTCCATCTTCTTGTCAAATGCATTGTGCTTTCCGACATATAGCCTTGGCTCCATGTTGTTAACTGCAGACCTTCCATCCTGCACCGACCCAGATGAGTTCACTGAGCCACCAGCCGAGTAACCAGAAAATCCTCTGAATAGTATTGGAGAGATCGTGTCATCACTTATTTTTGCACCCATTTCAGCAGCCTTCTGAAGCAAGGCTGTTGCGGACGAGTAAGCAGAGGCCATGCTGAGAGAGGAAATGCTGTTCGATCCACCAATTGAGGACATACATGCTCGGGAAGCTCCCGGGTTATTGAAAGTATCCACAATAGCCGGTATCACAACCCCTGCCGAGTTGAGAGCCAGTGGCCTCAGCGAGGCGTCCATGTCCTCGTTAGTAAAGGACAAGTTCATCATAGAGTTCATGTTTGAGGAGGAATCGCCAGGCAGCGAGGGGTTTAAGACCTCTTGAGTTTGGTTTTGCGACATTCCTCCTCCAGAAGCTGTGAGGTTCTGATTCATTCTGTTATTTTCTTCTGCTGATGCATCGCAGAAGGCTCTATGCGTGACGAAGCTGTCTTTCCTGTGAATTGTTGTTGATAACAAGAATTTATGTCAGCAATTAGTGTTTTACCCAATCCCCTTGAGCTGAAAGTGAAAGTTGGCCTAGGAAATTCTTGGAAGAGAAACTTGCATGTTGAAGAGTATTCGATAGATCATAGAAAACTGCGACTAGGAAGTTTTACCTTGAGAAAATCGTTCCGCACTCGCAACGATACTCTCTCGTCCCACAGATTTTGTTATGCGCCTTCCAGTCTGATTGGACGGCATACCTTTTCGAGCACTTGTCGCACTTCCATTTCTTTTCTCCGTGCTTTCTGCAGTAGTGCTTCTTTATGCCAGTCAAATCGCCGAGAGCCCGACTGGGGTCGTGGTGCACACAGTTCGCCTCAGGGCAGATATAAACTCTCTTCTTGGCCTGTGTGCTTGGCCTCTGCTTCAGCTTCCAGGGCAAGTTGTGGGCTCTCCTGTGAAGCTGGAGGTTTTGATCTCTCTGAAATCCCTTATGGCACGCCTCACAGATGTACCTGTTGGTCGCCATTAGAGTCCTTGGAGATAGGGCTACGACTTCCGCATCCAGGTCTGCAAATTTTGTCGTGCGATCAAAGAATCTATGCTTAGTTTCGCAAAACATAAGTACTGCAATTTCTGCAGCTTAGTTTGACTGTGGACTATGTAACAGGAAATAATCTTCCTCCCCTAGATATCAGCTCATTCCCTTTTTAAGCAGTCATTAGTGATGTCGAAAGACTCCCCCAGATTCTTGTAATGGCAGAGGCCCAGAGGCTTAGAGTTAACAAGAGGGTTGTCAAGATTACATGTGTGCTTTGCCCGAGAACTGTCGTGAATTTGTCTGAAAGAGTACATGTCAGAAGCCTGGTTTGAATTATAACACTCGTCTTGGTAAAGTTGTACTCTACAGAAGTTCCCTCAACAGGTTTTAAAACTATGATAAATTTGACCTATACCAACAAAAGAACATTTCCTTCTTAACTCCTGTTTGCTATGAGTACCCTGCATTTTTGTGGTGCAAATAAACGAAACACCTGTACTTACCAGGGTTTCCTGGAAGGTTCCGCTTCTTTTTCGATGCTGTCGGGGGCGGAGGAGTGGCAGCATCACCGCCATTCTCGATCATGACTGTGCTTCCATTGGAGGACTGCGAGAAGTTGTTGGCACTCTGAAACTGTTCATCATCTTCAAAACCCTGAACATAGTTCGACATATTCGAAATGGTGCTTCAGTTATTGTTTCCCAGTGTTGGGAAGGTGGGGAGCTGAATATAAATACGCGATGGACAATGACGTCGAGCTCGGGTTTTGCCGACAAAAGGAAGAAAGAATTCTGAGCCGAACTCGATCGAAATTGCGTGGTCCACAGAAGTAAATATTATGGTCCTGTTGAGAAATGCCGTTTCAATAATGCTACCCGGTAAAACCAAGTACCACTCGGATGGAAACTGTAGAACTAGGGATCTGCTTGTCCTGTTTGGTTGTAGTAAAGCAGAAGTCAGCTCATTATTCGGACCGACCCTTCATATTTTAATGGCAAGAACGAAGAGTTCATGAGCGAGCGTCGCGAATAGTTCGTTCCACGTAAATTCCAGCAGTTCATCTCGAGATCAATCTGAACGAATCAATTACTGATAAAAAAAGAAAGGGGTTGCCGTTCCTGTCTCGGCATGAAGACCGCGAGATAAATATGATTTCCGGGACACGAAGACAAGCAGAAAAGGGACGCGGAAGAGGGCGACGAAGGAGAGATCCGTGGGAAGAGACAAGAAGTAGCCTTCCGGTTTTAGTTTGTTTAAAGGTCCTTGATTGCGAATGTGAAGACCTGCTTCCGTGAGCGCCGTCCTTTGGAAGACATGCGCTTGTCCAGGACCCGTTGTCATTTAAGGCTAAAAAAATGTGGTCATTGATGTGAAATTCTTTCGTTTAAGTTATGCTTTTTCCGAGGCGATGACCGCTGCAGTTGGTACCGGATCGCAGAGGGGAAGAGGATCTTTCAGCGTTGCCGAAGGATTAGGCGAGTCGACGAGGCGTCCGACCGAAGAAAGAACTCATTTCTGCTGATTGAGTGGAGTCTGCTAATCTGTTTTAAAGCTAGTGAAGCACATTAGAGAAGGAAGACTAACTTTTCTCTTTTCGCTTAATATAATTTTCTTTTTACATTAAATGGGTTATAATGCAAATTTCCATTTTAAACTGTACTTCATGGACTGAGAAAAAACAATAAATCAAAACTCAGTTGTTAAACGCGTGCAACATTTTTCTTAGGTTTTAAAGATTGTGCAGGACGTTAAAATTCGTTTTCAAGCGCGGCGTGTTAGCCACGAAAAATCTAGTTTAGAAAATAGCTTTGACGGGGATTCAATTTGGAAATTATTTTTCTCTGGAGGGATTTATTTTCATAAGAAGGAAGAAATCGTAATCTATAAATTTTGTCTTATTTGACAGGTAAAGCACCCCTAATTTTTTCTTTTCTTTTTTTTGGGGTCAGCATTCTTGATCCTCTGGAGGTTTGACTCGGTCCATATGCCTTCGCTAAGTGCTTATGTAATTACCATAGTGTCCGAGAATGACCCTCCACCCCATAAGTACATCAGTCGACGTCTCAAATCGATCCCTTGTATAAAAACAAGATGTAAATCATGATAATTATGATCCCGTGCTTTTACATGATCATTAGACAAAGCTTTATTTTTATGCTCTTCAACAGAAAAATAAGCAAAAAAAAGAAAATCAAAATACACGCAAATGGGAGGGCTAATAGATTTCCACTTCTTTAGCCCAACACAAACCCCATCACCCAGAACCCTTCAAGTTCAACCCCCCATAAAAAAGGAAAAAAACCGAAAAAAATAAAAATGAAAATAGGATAAATATAATAACTCCAAGACGGCAAACGCAAAATTACCTTTTTAAGATTTACAGAAATAGAAATTATTGATTCGGGCTAAAAATAGTACGCAGAAGACGAGCCCAAATCAAACCCGTCCACGCCCTTATCCGAGACCTGCGGCATCCTCCCGAAGAGTGGGCCGTGCTCCACGAGCTCGTTCGGGTCAAAGCCCATGTACGGCCCGTTAGACGGCCCAGGCACAATGCTCTGCTCCTGGAGCCCCAACAAGCTCATATCTGTCCAGCCTCCGTGGCCCATATCCAAGCCCGAACCGTAACAGCTGGACAGGTCGGGCGGAAACGGTGGCAGCTCCGCCTCGTCGTAGGACTGCGGGCGGGCTGCGTCCCCAAAGTCGGCGATGCCCGTCGCCGGATGGTAGGGACCGCCGCCGAGATATCCGTCGGCGGCCCACCCGTTTTGGGCGGGTAGCCCGGATGTGAAGTCCACGTTGCAGGCGCTCATGGAGCCCGGCGTGTAAAAGAGCTGGTGATTAGGGTTATTGCTGTTCTTGCTGTGGTGATGATGATGTGGTTGCTCTTGCTGCTGATGATGATGTTGAGAGATGAAGAGCGCGGCGAAGTCGCTGTGGGCCTCGTCGGGGGAGACGAGGGAGGTGACCGAGGAGCCCGGCGGCATGTCGGAGTAGACGAAGTTGGTCCGAGCCTTGGCGCCCCGCATGGACCGGGCAGCCCGGTCGTAGGCCAGGGCGGCCTCCTCGGCCGTGTCGAAGGTCCCGAGCCAGTGCCGCTCCTTGGTGGTGGGGTCCCGTATCTCCGCCGCGTACCGGCCCCACGGACGCCGCCTGACCCCGAGGAACCTGGCCGGGGCTGCCCCTTCGTCCTGGTGGGTTTGGAGGGGGGGCGGCGTTTGCTGCTGCTGATGCTTTCTTTTGGCCTTTGAAGGTGATGGCGAGTTAACCGGCGACGACGAGACAGTGAAGTTCAGTTGATCCATTGCAAGTGAACTAGTGGGCAATGCCTATATGATCATGCACAGAGAGAGAGAGAGAGAGAGAGAGAGAGAGAGGTTTTCCAGGTTGCGTTGAGGAGTTTCAGGAGTTGTGCTGTGGCTGTGGCTGTGGCTGTGGCTGTGAGTTGGGTTTTAGGGCTCTGCATGGATTGGGGGTTTAAATAAGGAGGAGCTGCTGTTATATACACTCACGTCCGTTTGCAATTATTGTCGTTAGCAAAGTTGTTAATTGCATTTTCCAATCCACATTACTTTTTGCATTTTTGATGATATTTAACAATCATATTAAATCTTCTTCTTTCTTTTTTATCCCCTGAAAGAGCTCAATACCCACTAATATAATTGGCTTTGTGCTGCAGCACTGTGGCCAAAATAAAAAAATGCAAAAACCAAAGTGAAATATTTGTGTTTTGGAGACCGTGGCCACCAGATACTTCAAGCGGAAGCCGTTAGGCATGCATTAAACCGGCGTTAATGAAGAGAGTTTTTAGTGGTTCCGAGGAATGACTCACGTAAATGACTCATTACGCCTTTACATCAATGTGCGCCCGAGTTTTCCTCATTTTCTAGAGTTAATCTGTTCAGCATAGAGTTAAAAGCTTCTTAAGCACTGACGAGGTTTGAGCATTTATACTTTTGCTTCGATGTCAACGTTTCAGAAGTGCCTCTTGAGGTCGATCTCATAGCCATTGACGTCAAAATGACCGGCTTTGAATCTCAGTCTCGGCGTTCTTCGGTCTTCCCTTCTCTGGTGACCTGTTCTAGTCTTTCTCACCAGCTAATGTCTGTAAGATCTTACTAGGACCCTTGGCTTTCAATGCATTGGCAAAATCTTTTTGTGGAAGTCATGAGATTCTTTCGGTATATTATATGGGGGCCATCATCATGCGGAAAAAGATTGAATGGGTCAAATCAAGAGTTCACATTTTGAACACCTTACACATTACACACTAGTCACAGATGTCATAATATCAAAGGCATATTTGCTTGAAAAGCTTTCCTTGAGAGTTCATATAAAATAGAAGAAATCTCAAAATCCAAGCTTATTTCCTGCTCTAATCATTTACTCACCTAATCCAAAAAGCCCCTCCTCGCATGTGACCATCAGAGATTTAGAGAATGAGTGCAGAAGTGTGCGTGAGTCTCTCTCTCTCTCTCTCTCTCTCTCTCTCTCGATTCATTCCCAATCATAGAGCGTACTAAACCAAATCAATGCTATGATGAGCCCCTGCATGCTTATCATGAGAACGAAACGACCCAAAGCTTTTATCCCAAAAGGCCATAGAAAGACTGGAGGATCCTTCTGCACCATATGATTGCTCAATTCATGCCTGCACCAATCCAATCATCAATCCCATATTGTCAGATGATTGAATCGACTGTCAGGAGAATCCAGCACCCTCCATCATCCCCTCGTTTATATAAATAAAAACCCTACATTATCTCTCCACCGACTTTTCAGTCTCGCGTTCTCTGAACATCTAAGATCAGTGCAGGATCTCCCTCTTTGCAAGCTCCCTTCCTTGTTATTCTTTTTTCAAAGCTAGAGTTTGAGAGCCATGGCTATTCAAATGAGTGCTTCTGCCCTCTAAACCTGTGAATAAAAAAAGCTCATGTTACCCTACATTCGATGCACGGTAGGGAGACTTAAAAGGGTCTTGAGCTCACACGAAGGAATATAATTATCTCAGCCATGTGCATCCATTTCGACCCAAATACAGATGATGATACGTTCCACAAGGGCTCTCCACCGCTTTTCAACCCAAAGTTCGCTTTTCGATCGATTTCTGTAGTTCTTTAACGCCACCAAGGGTGGCTTTTCCCCCTCTTTGATTAATTAGTGGATTTTGGACCTTCTTAGTTGCACGTTAGCATGGAAAGAATAGAGACGTTCGAGGGGGGAAATTTATGTGTTGGGTTGCATGTGAGAGAGGGACACATAGGCAAAGCTTTCTTTATTGAAGTAAGCAAAATCTAGGTGAGACCTAAGATTAAAAAGTAAGACTAAAAGAGTGCTCGAGGCCTTGACTAAATAGAAGAAACTAGTCGGACATGAAAATGACGCGCCACTTCAAGATGTGCGCCATGTTTTCCTCAAACCCTTTTTCAAAGCGGACGGATTGGTGGATGGCGAATATTGATGTCACTCGAAGATGTATTTTGCTGAGTTTGCACGTGGGTGATGTCTATCTTGTAACTTTTCAATTAGAGACACGATTGGCGATAGAGATGAAGAATAGTGTAGCCATATTCAAATTTTGGTTACTTCACAATTATTTTGGGAAAACAAGCAAGATAGTTTTGACTACTTTGACCGAATATATTCTAGAGATATAGATTAGGGAATCCCATGCCTAACATATAACTTTATGGAATTGGTTCAAAAGATAAGAAATGCATTTGGATGAGATACTCGGTGCGAGTATGATCCCTCACGTACCGTTGTTGAGTGGAAACCATTTCATATTTGGGTCACCTACCCTGGTCTTGGCTTGCATTTTTTCCTAGTTCATGAGGTCAGTTGGGTATCTCACTATTTTAGAATTTGCTTACTTCGGGTGAGCTTTCTTATTATATATATATATATATATAATGGATAACCCTACATAGCTTATATTCAAGTCTGAGCTTTCAGTTGGACTTACTAAGATTTCCCAGTGTTTCTACAATGGGAAGTCAAAAAGGTCGTGCAGTTTCTTTTCTATTATCATTGGCATTTGATAGATGGAAGGGCAAATTCAAAACCCTTCCCGAGATAAGTCTTCAATTAAGGACTGGCACAAAAAAAAAAAACTTTCTTTTGCTGTTCCTTAAAGTCCAAGATTACTCTCCCCCCCTCATGTGCGAGCACATGAAAAATAGTGGAAATTCATGATTGCTCCGCTTCATTAAATAAACAAGAAACAAAAGGGCCTCTCAGCTTGATCAAAAGTAATCGATGTATGATGTATATGAACAATAAACTATTGCATTGGGAAGCCAAAAAAAACCTGCCGCTTGGTGATCCCTAACCTAAAACACAGTTAACATATATAGAAATTTGGGAGAGAGAGAGAGAGAGAGAGAGAGAGAGAGAGAGAGAGAGAGAAAGAGAGTAGGGCTATAGAAATTGGCAAAAGATAGCTTTATCTCCACAATATTTAAACTATTCCATTATGTGGGTCATTCAAAATGATATTATATCCCCCATATTTTTATGAGGGCGTTTACTGGGATTTGGTATCTAGCAACTTATGTCTGACCAAAACTTGCCCCACTTAAATTTTTAAGCAAATGTATTATTATTAAGTCCGGCCACAGTGAAGAAAACCTTTTTTTATTTGACATCATACATGTATAGAGATTCATTTATCATAATTAATTTACTCAATTAATGTTATCGAGGGAAATTTTTACTGCCTCAGCAAGTTGTGAGAGTTGGTTCTTACAATAAAAAAATCAAGGCTAGTCTATAATGGAGAAATCCAAGAGTCATGGTTTAGGGGTTCTATGCTTCTAGTCCAACTTTGGTTATCGTCTTCTTGAAAATATAAATAAAAAAACGGAAGTGAGGACAAGAATTGGCACGAGAGTTTTTGCGAAACTCAAGCCTGCCACGACATCCATGTGGCACCCAATATTAACCTCGACATAGGTATGTCGGACAACATCATCCTCAGCTATAGCTTCTATGTGAAAAGTCAGATGGTACGAAGTTACGAATGATGAATATTTGATAAATATATTTAGGTTGATATCACGAAAAAACTCACTTGGATATATTTATGATAAATTTATTAAAATTAATTTTTAATTAAAAAAGTTCAAAATTGATACATCCTTTGACAAATTCATCTTTTATTAGTTTTTATTAAATTTTATTATCAAATCACTAAGTTGGATGATACGTAAAATTGACAATTATCATGATTTGTGGTTTTACTATCTGTTTGTCACAGGTGTACCAATTTGTGATTTTTATAGTATTAATTATATTTAACAAAAACTAATAGATGGTAAATTTGTCACAAATATATTAATTAGTTTTGGGTAAATTCATCATAGGTGTACAAATTTAGGGTTTTTTGGGATAAATTTGTCATATATATACCAATTTGAGGTTTTTCGTGATATTAACCTATATATTTACACATTAAATTCATGATACACATCTCTTGAAAACACTTGATAATGAAATTATTCAATTTCGAAGTATTATTTTTCTCATGATACGCACGCTCGGTGCATTGAAAATCAAGATACTTCTTTATCAGAGTCAACCGATGAGTGTGTCAATCTGATACACTTGTTAACAAGATCTTTAATTGTAATATTATACCATAATTGCGATTGTGTTTCTTCCTCGATAGTGTAAATTCGACCCTCAAAGTCAGACTTAAACAAGAACTCGGCTGCGTCACCAGTCAAGAATCTCTCACAAAATTACCAAACGCAAGGATACAAAAACTAAAGTAGGTTGATATTTTTGGGGAATAGGAAAGTAGGTGAATGGAGACAGTTTGACATATGCAAAGACTGATACTTGGACGGGCGATTACACACGCTATCGAGAAGAAACACGACCACTCCATGGAGTCAAACCTCAAATTCCGGGAGGATCATGCTAATCAACGCGTCAAAGCAGAAACGTTCGATATTTCTTTTGTAATTATAAGGAAAGGCAACGCACGCTCCCTCGAACATCGATCCCGTCTTTGATTTCTTTTCTCGGATTCCGTAATAATAATTTGACTCGGACAAAGGCCCCTAGGAATCCATTCCCGACAGCGACGATGTTAGAGCGATGGCGTGCCCCATTGACGATGGAGAGGGGGCGCTTTGCTTTTCCGAAGTTCGCGATCGCTTCCGGACCTTTTTCACATATGCTCTCTCCACTTGCCCAGGTTGAGGGGCATGTGACAGCGAACAACTCCCCACGATTCCCCATCACCACCATGATGGGTTCCCCGTCGACGTCACATCACGTCATCCTTCGAAAGGGAGGGTAAAAAGTATGGAGATCGCAGGATGGTAAAAGTAATTTCCACGGGAGTGGTTATTCCTAGTTCAAAAGCAAATCTTTTTCATGTGATGTGTGAAATATTTTCTGAAATGACATTCAAACATTCTCTTGAAAATAGAAGTAGGAGATGATTTTAAGGAACAAGTAAATTTTTCTCTCATTCTAGAGCAATAGGACAACCAACATACAATCAATTTGATTTTGGAAAGTAACAAGTCAGTAGCAATCACTCCACAAATAGTATTGAATAATTAATTTATAATTTATTGAGTAAACTTTTGAATGAAAATCAATTCAAATATAATGTTGATCGAAACTTCTGACGTGCACTCGTATGGTAAAGCGGTATTAGAGTTAACAAAGTATGGAATTTTCTGACCAAGATGATTGAGGTGGAGTTCAAAAGGTAGATATCACCTTCACTAACATCTATTGAATTTGGTCCAGTCAAGGTGGAAATTGGCACGGAAGAATTGCCAAAGTTTCCGCTTGCGCGAGGAAACAGAAGCGTCCGGATACTCGTACTGAAAGCGACGGAAAAAAGAAGGGCATTTCGGGGCCAAATGCGGAAAGGAACTGACGAGTGACGAGATTGCCATCCTTTCCATGTAAGCTTTCGCTCATCCCGCCATTACTGACTTTGCAGACACCCCCTTTTTGTCCCATGTAACGCGGGGAGAGAGAGAGAGAGAGACAGACACGGACAGACAGAGAGGTTGCTTTGACTTGTTCCCTCATGGAATCTGTCTCTTTTCGTGCCTTGGAACTGGAGATTCATGGGATTCACGATTTTGGACCCCCCCCACCGGCTCATTCCTCCTTCCTCATATAATTTCACGTCCCCATTCGATGCTCCAAACTTACTTCCTTTGGGCGATTCTTACCATTCCACCAGCAAAGAACGGTTTTAAAATGAATACTCACGTGACGTTCCTCTAAGTGGTCGCTTGACTTTAGTGGGTTTTGTACAGCCGTCGCCAATGCGTCTCGGCAACATCGGGCGCTTCGAAGGAAAAATTGCCCAGTTTCTGTCGAAGTGCCTGAAGGGGAAATAAAGTTGAAAATTCAGCGCATTGTGTCAGTTGAAATCATGGTCCCGTGTCTTGATTGTAAAATTCAATAAAGCTCAATGACTATTGAGCAACGCGTCTGGGTTTCGTTTCTCAAAAAATCTTGCTGCCCAATATCGCCTTATCGGACCAGAGCAGGCCTACTATATGGGCCAACGAAGCTTGGCCCAATTTCTCTCGAAATGCTATAAGCGATTCCAATGATCATTATCTAAACGGAGCCCGTATGTCCTGTTGGATCGATCAAAGGAGGAAATATTCCAAGCCAGCGCTCTCCAAGGTCCTCAGGACAGAAGATGAACTTCACCAGGCCCATTAGAACTTCAATGACCTGTCCGTCCTGTATGTTCGAGAGGGCTTCCTCCGATTTGTTTACGAAAAAACGATTGCACTAGGAAAATGGGTGAAGTAGAGCGGGATGAAAATCGCGGCTAAAAATGACGAGAATTGCGAATTTGTACGAGAAGGAAAAGTGGGGAGAGGTGAAAATTAGTGACAAGCAGGTGTGGAGAAGACACTTTATTTTTTTATTGCCAGTGAAAACATCTAAATTCGGGAGAATCAGAATGATGTTTTTTCAATAAGGCTAACGCTACTTTATATAAGACCGATTTGCATAGTTGACGGTTTAATCCGCACGAAACACTGCTGTTTGATGCTATCGATTTTTACCCGGAATCGACACATAAGCAAATACCAATAAACTCGAAAATCCAGCAAATCCAGGACAGACCAATTTTTCAGAACGTCCATGGTCTATGACAATTATGAAGTGTATTGCGATGGCATCGATAAACATGAAAAATTTCTTAGCTCGAAGTCAACGCTCGAGCGACCCTGCTTTTACTCGAAAGGTTAATTCAAGTTTAGAACGTCATCTAACAGGCTGATTTTGTAAATCGATTTCGGGAACGCGTTCCTGACGATGATGATGGGGACCCGCACGCGTCTCGGAAGAAGTCGACGGTGGAGGTGGCGACGAGAAAAGTTTAGAAAATCCGGGGGGGCATTAGTGGGCCCGGCCCGGACCACCCGGCCCGGCCCATCGAGCGGGCAGAAGGCAAAGTCGCAGCGCGGTCGACATCACCGACGCAGGATCGCGCGCGATGTCGCGGCTTCGTCATCATCAATGAGAGCGCTCGGTCCACAGCCCCCACCACCACCACCACCACCACCACCACCAAATCCATAGTCGAACCCTTTCTTGGAAAATTCCATAATTAATAAAATCAACCGGCGCAGAATAAAGTTTCGGTCTTTGCAATATTATCTTTTTTAGCCGAAGTCCTTTTTTTTTCTCCTGGAGGCTGAGCGTGAAGCATCGCTAAAGTAGGTGGTGCGGTATTTTTTTTTGTATTCCCGTCGGTGCTTGTTTCTTGCTCCTCCTGGTTGCCGCCCTCTGGTTGACTCGAAGTCTTTGCTGCCGGAGCAGCGCCCGGATTCGGCCCGATCCCGTCACCATCCGCCCTCCGTTTCGCTGCCCTCCCAAGGTACCCGCCGATCGGCCGCCGCCGCTGCCGCCGTGGGGAGCTGAATTCCGATGAAACGTGAAGAATTGTTCGTTCTTTTTTGATTTCGGAGGTGGGTTTTTCGTGTGGAGGTCTGTCGAGTGTTCGTCGATCGTTCTTTTTTGTTTATTGTTTCTCTTTTTCTCGTTAAAGGGGTTGTGGTGATTGCTCGGATGGTGCGATTTGACTTCTCATTGTACTGCGTCCGTGTTGATTGCTCGGGGATCTGCTTGGGGTGTTACGGAGAAGCTGGGTTTGATTTGGTTCTCGGGTGGTAGTTGGGCAAATCATTGGAGAAACGTGGGATTAGGTGAATCCGACTCTTCCGACTTGTCGGAGGCGGAAATTGAGCCCTCGCGTGTTCTCTTTCGTTAGATTTGCTAGGCTGGTTAATTAATCACATTCCTTGCTGCTGCTGATGATCTGACTGTTGCTTATCGCGGTACTTGACCACTCTTTTCAGCGATCACTGGTTAAGTGTGCAGTGTCAGTGACAAGAATGCCACTTTGTCCAAAGCATTTGTTCTTAGCTGTTATCCGTGGGGTGCTTGTTGAGGCATGTTGGCGGTCTTGTTGGTTCTTAGCAGTTTTCATAAGCTCTGATTCGCGGGTTGTCGAGGGAATTGCTGATGGGTTTCTGAAAGTGTCGATCAGAACAAATGCTAGACATGAACATCTTAATGAGAATAGTCAAACCTCTGGCCACCCTTATAGGAGTGATGATTTGAGACAAACAAATGAATGGGTTGTTCTGGGACATAGTCGGCATTTGCAAGTTGATGACATGAGCAATGGGACATTATATCTGGTTACATACGATGGTTTTAGGAGATGATCTTGAGGAATGTGTTGTTTATGCCCTTGGAGTGTGAGTCGATTGTCTGATAGGAGAATGTTTGAGAGTGTAGAAGCAGCAAGTACATACATTGAAATGATATCCATGTTCCATGTTCAGTTGCTTCTCCTTTTGTTTAGCTTCATAGATTTTTTCTTTCTTAAAATCCTGAATAATGCAAATGGTTTTCCGATTTGCAGGCTTCACTCTTGCTGTTTTGGACCAACGGGTTTCCTATAAGTTTCCTTTCATTCATCAGACGAATTTTCCCATTCGATTTTCAACAATCTTGGTAGTTTGGATCTTCTCCACGATTTGCCAGATTTCATTGTCCACCGCCAGGAATTAGAACATTTTCTGGGAAGCATCAAGATGGGTGCTATTTGCTGCTGTCCACGTACAGATGATATTGAAGAGTATACTTATCCAAGCAATTCTGTATATGGTCATTGCTTGTGCTTAAGATTTTTCTTCCACCAGCTATTTACCGGGGTAGGCTTACACCAAACATATCCGAAGCTTTGATATTTAATATTTACTGAGAGTTTCAGTATGTGTCCTCTGGCTGCTGTTAGTTTTGATGCGGGAAAGTCCTTTTTGCTTTTACAACCTTCCCCTTTCAAATAAAGAAATTTATTTTTCTGAAAGTGATCGCATAGGGTGGTATGTAGAACTTGACCGGATTCACATGAAATTGGAGATAGGCTCAATAATATGTCAAAATCCACTTTAATCCATATTTTGGCATGGTTTTTAGTTTCCACAGTTCTAATAACAGTACCACCTTTTGTTATTTTGTCTCCTAATACAGTACAGTGCTGTGTTCCAGAGACCTCAAGGATGGTCTATGACTGCCACAGCTCCGGTCTCCACTTCTTTGGCTTCATCAGGGATCACTGGAGCATTACCAGACAATTCCGCGACTGACATTCACCTTGCAAATCCCAGACCTGTTCCATATGAGGTTGAGCAGAGATATTCCCGCTTGCCACGTGATGGCTTGGTGTCTAGGCGAGAGAAGTCCATGACCCATTTCCAAGAAGAGTCGCAACCGCTCAGAATAAACATGAGTAGTTCTGGTACGGAGTCGGTGGAGTTTGAGAAGAAATGGAGCAGTGTCGATCCAGAAGAAGAGTCTAAACTTGGCCAATTAGAACCTGTGGAGAAGTTGTCGACAAACAAATCTGCGAAGGGATTAAATCTGACTCAACTTTCTTCAGAAGATGAAGACATCTGTCCCACATGTCTTGAAGGTAATGTAATCTGGTAATCTGGACTGGGCATTTTCCATCATGTTAAACTGCTTGTGAGTTATTGTGCGTACTTTACTTTCATCTCGTGCATTGTCACTGGTATTTGGAATGGGAAACTGTTGGAGCTGTTTTTGCATAACATTTGCCATTGCTGGTTCCTGCAGAATATACTCCAGAAAATCCTAAAATTACAGCACGATGCTCTCACCATTATCATCTTGGTTGTATTTATGAATGGATGGAAAGAAGCGATAGCTGTCCTATTTGTGGCAAGGTATGCACCATTCTCATCCCTGTTATTTCTCACGTGGCAATGCCTTTTCTCTTTGGCCCCGTTTAAAGAGTAATAGGAGAAATAGGAGACAAATTTCTATGACTCATTCCTAAGTGCTTTGGAAACATGCCTTCTAAGAGATCTGAATTTTCTATTTTCGGAACATGTGAGTAATGAACATATGTTAATTTGAATTGGATGAGCACGTGAAGTCTCTTGTCTCCTGTCTTTCTTCTTTTCTGTTCTTTTTTAAGTTCCTGCATACATGTTCTTTTTTAAGTAGCTACATTTGTGGTCAATGCTTGGTATATATAGCTTCAAAAATGGTTGCCTACTCTCGCATTTGAGCAATGAAATCGGGTCCCTTTGTAGTGCTTAGATTTTGAGTAATCCCTATGAAAGTATCACTGTTGTCGGCTTCACCTTTGCTTGCTACATTTTTATTTATTTTTTTGTCTTTCTCGTGACACTACGTTTTCTCTGTCGACTTTATTATCTCCATCGAATCCTTATCTCACCACCCTTCTTTCTTGAACATCAGGAAATGGAGTTTTGCGAAAGCCCATAGCGACATGTCGTGTAACATTGGTTATAACAAAGAGAGAGAAAAATATACACAGATTAGTCGGGTGTGTACTCTGTAAATAAAGGTTCTCTTGCCCTACTATGGGGAGGAAATGGTGGTCTCTGGATTGTACATCACATGTTATTTCTCATATGGTTCTCTCTGTCTTCTCTACTTATGTATCGGTCCGCTGGTTTGAACTAATGCCAAATCGAACCAGAACAGCTGTGGGATCAACCGAAAACTCAGTAATAGCTATTTTCATCCAACGTCGAGATTGTAAAGCATTAACTAGAAAGTTACCTAAAGAAGCAAGAAACACAGGTCATTTGTGGCTGTTGACCAATACCCTCTCTCTCTCTCTCTCTCTCTCTCTCTCTCTCTCTATCTCATGTTGCTTAATGTGATGTAGTTTGGTACAATGACATTGATGTACAAACTATCGGAGTGACTGTGAAAGGATACCAAGCAATGCAAGAGCACTGGACAGACGAACTACTGAATCACAAAAAGAGTGCAGATTGCAACTCTACAGACGGCGGTCTCGTCCACTGCACATCTTATGATTCCTCGGAAGAGCGATACAAAGGCCCGTGACCGCTTGAATCGACTATTCACGCATTGTTTTGACGAGCTTGGATATTTTGACGGGATAGGGTAAGGAATTCAGGGGACTGTGAATTAGGGTATGCAAAGATCGTATTTAATCCAGTGTTTAGTGGGTCGTTTTCGGAGCAACTGAAATGAGGAGGCTCAAAACCCGGGCTTTGGAGAAGTGACAGAAGAACACGCGCCTTCGATATCCCGTACATTGACCATTGATCATGTTGTCCGCTATAAATGGTTCTTGCAGCCTACGCCTACGTGCCAGCAAGTCCGGTTCTGAATCCTGTCATGCGCATCACTCTCGAATTTTAGGATAAACGACACAAAAAAAAAAAAAAAAAGTACTTGCAGAACATTTAGGCTCCGAAAAAAAATATTTTTCTAAAAATGATCATTTATTTCATTTATAAAAAATAAATGATAAATGAACGAAAAGCATTCTTCTTGTGCACCAAAATGTTTAAAAATAAATCATTATTAATTATAAAGTTATTATTTATCAAAAAAAGTCTTGCATAACATTTAGGCTCCGAAAAAAAATATTTTAAAAATGATCATTTATTTTGTTTATGAATGGAACTTTACGTATCGGTTATGAGTGCAACCCTATAATTAATTTTGCGAATCTTCAAACGTGTTTCTCATAAAGATATAACTTCATGCAATCTCTAACTACTGTAAATCGTGAGATGTGATAAAAGAGAGATTGTAACTGATCAATAAAATCATGAAATCCAACACGCTCAACTATCGAAAAATATTGTCATCCATTATGATCATTCAAATAAGCATTTTCGAACAAGTATTTGTCTACAATAATCTTGATTGAATTTCCATGTTGATAAGATATTTGCACTATCACCAGTACCAGTATACCACATTGTCATCTCCTGTATTCTACGGACGATAAAATTTTTACTTCTTATCTATGTTGTGAGGATACTTGTTATACATTTTCAAGTGCTTTAACTTAGGAGAGCGTATACTTGGCCCCACAATAATTGCAAATCATCTTAGTTTTCCCATTTTCAGTTTTGCCCTTACAAAAATGAAGCCAAACTGCTTATATTCGTTTACTAGAACTATGAGAAAAAGTATTAGATACATTATTTGTGTTAGATGCCACTTCGAGATTTTCAATTTCTTCATCTGCATGTTCTAGTGAGTCCATCATAAGATTCATATCATCATTTGATTAATCCACTTCCATTGACATATAAATAAATTGCCTCAATCAAGCAAGACATTGTAATGAGCCATCAAATCATCATATTCATTTACAGCAATATGGATATTAAAGATATCATTGCAGCATTACTTCTTACTGTCATGTCCATATTTACCATCAAACTATACCTCCGAAAACAGATACTAAAAAGTTAAATAGATAAAAAGTTGTAACCCAAGCAAGTGCAGACTTCTAACAACCAAAATGGACCATAGACAAACCAAAAATTGAATTTCATATGCTTAAACCAATTGAATAGAGAATACTAATGAAAATGGGCTGAATGAACAATCCAAAACTGCAACTCCAACACAAACACACTCGAAAAAGGAAAATTGAAGATTTCCACTAATTGATAACCGATCCAAGCAAATAAGAGATTCCAATCAAAATCCTCGCATCAAAATACCATCCATAATTTGCATCAACTTCCAAAATCAATCAATCAATTAGCAATTTTCACAGCTTGTAGAGAAAGAGAAAATGTATCGATTTTGATGTCGGAGCACTTCTTGGGCTTGCACCTGTCGAAGCTCACTATAGCAACACGCGTGAGCTAATCCACAAGCTGTCAAAGATTAGATCTTATGAGCCTCTCTAACAATGCAAAACTACAACTCCTCCAACACAAACTCGCTCGAAAAAGTAAGAGATTCCAATCAAAATCCAGCCAACGAGAGTAGGAAAGGCGTAGGCGTCAGGCGAGGTAGGAGGGGAGGCCGCAAGAGGGAAAGGCGTCGATGTCGAGGCGAGGTTGCGAGAGGGAAAGTTGTCAACGTGGAGGCTTAAGCAACTCGATCGGAGTGAGGCATGAGGCGAGGCTACAACTACAAGAGGTTGCGACTTACTGCTACAAGCTTCACACAACCCATTAGTAGACACTTTTAGACACCAAACAACCGAGCAAACACCAATGAGACCGCAACAATTATAGCAAGTGAGATCATATTGAAACGAATGCTAAGAAAGACGACGATATGAAACCAATGGAAGCAATGTCGAGAAATGCACTTGTGTCAGTCAAACTCATCAAGCAAACCTCACTCTAAAGATTAGAAATGTGTAGATTTTTGGCAAAGTGGAGGAGGAAGAGAGTTGAGAGTCAAAGCAATGTGTGAGGTGAAACGTTGAGCACCATGGGAGGTGGGTCCCCGCGTCAGTGCTCCCCGGGGGTTTACGCCGAGCGCTCGCTGTGAGGCGATTCCTCCAGTATAAAAAAAAAAAAAGAGACTTTTTTCTATTTGTCTTCTCTCTCTATTCATTTTAGCTACCTCACTCTTAGAAGCTCTAGGCTTCGCTCACCTCTCACATGTTACCAAGTTTCGCTCATAGCCATTCCCATTCTCTCTTCTTTGCTCACTCGGTCGCTGCTCTCCTCACCAAAGTAGGCATGCAAAGGAGGAGAAGAATAAAGGGGCCGAGCTTGGAGGAAGCAAAATGGGTTGAGAAGGAGAGGAGGAAACAAAGGAAAAGAATTGGGCTAGAACAAAATAAAAAATAAAAAATAAAAAGAGAAAAATTAGGTCAATTCAGGGGATAAGCCTGAGTGGGTTAGAAATTTTGCTAAAGGAACCGAGCCAATCATAAATGACCTACTCGAATTTCATTTTATTTGTTATCTATTTTTCTGGTTTATTTATTTTTTTGTTATCTTTCTTATTACTATAAATATTTTTTTGTTTCTACCCTTTTTTGTATTTTTACATTTTTGCAAAAAAGGAACACTTGAATGGTCGACCAAAATTCAAGTCTCAATGGTTGGAAGTTCTGAAAATACTTTCCGACAAAATAATTTCATCGAAATAAACACACCCTTAAATTAGACCTAATCTGATTAGATGACAGGTCTAGCATTCACACTATATCATAATTTCATGTTCTCCTCCATCTTTGCTGCAAGCCAACTAGGATTACTCCATTGACCAAAAAAAAAAAAAACTAGGATTACTCCTAAACCTAGTCAAGTACTAATTGACAAGCCATTTAGCCTTGGCTTGCCTTATTTTTCTTCTATATCAGTCTCCCTTTCACCGGCATCTTCTTCACAACATAAAAAATCATTCCACTTCCTAATGCAGGTCTAAATGTATCAATCACTTCCACATCATTTATAATCTCTGCAACCCTTAGTTTCTTATTGATAGGTAGCTTGTACCATGTTTCAATGGCATCATAAGGGAACACATTCACGCAATTAACCATTTATTCTTATGTCACCAACTCAGAATCAACGTTACCATCTTCAATTCCACCAACATACCTAATTTGAAATGAAAGATTGGGCATGATTTTGATCAGTAAAATGGTCAAGACAAATTTGAATAATCGGGTGAATTTCGGTTTTTTTTTTTTCCTTTATGATTAGGTATATTAGGTTGAATTAAATAAAGCATGAATTTTTTAGACATATATGCATCGTTCCAGAATTCTATTTTTAGTTTGATAAATCTTGCTTAAAATACATTGCCTTACCTTTTCCCTTTTGTATAATTTAACTTTAATTAAGCTTAGAATTACCCAATAAAAAAAATCAATACTTTTTGGTGAATGTGAGACATGTGGCAAAATTGTATCAGGTGTCTTGCCATGTGACAAGCATAGAGACAAAACAAAGTGCCATGAGATGAGCACACGTGTAAACGATTCCTTAATTGTTGATACATGTATTTTAATAGCATTTATTAGCATTCATACATGTCTTAAGTGTGTTGTCACTTAGGTTATCGATATGAACGAGTTGGACCTATATACGTGCATAAATGCAAAAGACATTGTAAAGTTATATGTACAAAAATGGAAAATGCTTAAAGTTATATATGGCAACTTGAAATCTATGATAATTAAATTATAATGACATGATACAAACAAATAAAAATAAAAATAAAAAAGAGTTTGAATAGTAGTAGCATTAAGTAATAGGAAACATAACACACTAATCCAAAATTGCTAAAACTTATTAATAACTTATTAATTCTATTCTGATTTAAACCGGAGGGATTTCTTCGTTCATTTCATTTAATATACCAAATTATTAAAAGAATTCAATTTTAAACTTCCTATTATTTTATTCTTATTTGGTTTTGGTATGGAAAACAGGGATTATGTTGAATATTAAAATTCATGTAGAGAATTTACTATCAACATTCTATCACCTAATAAAATATGTAGTAACTCTCTAGGAATCAATGAAAATAATCTAATGTCCAAATGCTCATCCATTCCAAGATTAGCAAGTCGGTCAACGAGATGATTTCCTTATCAAAAGTTATGTTGCACTTTGAACCTAAAAAGCTCTATAATCTTCCTAATATCTCTAAGCAAAGCGGGGCCAGCATCAGTTTACCTTTGTAATACCATTATCTTTCCATTATACTTTACGTTCATTTCATTTCGATGGAGTTCTTCATCCAATGGAATCATCTCCACTGGAAAAGTCAGATCGAGGCACAAAACAAGGTAAAAGTCAAAGGACTTCTCTTTGATTAATTTATAATTAAGGAACAATATTATGAATTTGCTTTTAAATCGATTTATTTTACGTTCTTCATATCTTGTAGATTTACATGTACAAGAGAACATATGGCGGCACTGAATGTGACACAGTTAGTCAATTCATTCACATCGGGCCGAAGTATTTTCTTGGATCCGCACCTAGAAATCCAGGCCCGAGATGTTCGGCCCAGATCAATTTTCCTAACGGAAACCCGATTCACCCGGCCCGTTTTGGCCGAGGACGGTGTTGCTTCGGGGGCTGATTGGAACTTTCGTCGCATCCATGGGTCGGAAAAGGGAACGACGAGAAATTTGAGGGGCCAAAACCGAATTAAGCCGTTCAACTCGCGCAGCTAGGGCAATTTGGCTATATTTCTTTCTCCCTGAGCAGGGTTCTGGGTTTTAGCTCCTCTGCCTTCTTCCGCCATCTCTCTCTGACATTCACGGGAAGCTGTAGTTTGACCATCTTCCTTCGCGCTAGCAGCAGTATCCTCCGGCTTCCGTGTCGTCTGGCGGTGTTCCGAGTACATTGCAGCTCGGACCATGATCAGGGGAGGCAAGAGCTACGCGTCCTCGCCGCCTGCTTTCTCCAACGATGCCAAGAGGCTCCTCGTGTGCACGGGCAACACCGTCTCCGTCTTCAGCACCTCCACCGGCTTGCAGGTCCCGTTCTTGATGATGCTCCCCTTGCTTCTTGTTTCTTCACGTGCTTGGCGACCTATTTTCTTGATCCGGGTGACCGAGTTTTGTCTTTTTTGTCCTGGATTCTCTCTTCTTGGGTCTGTAGATGGGGTCGTTGGAGGGTCACGTCGCGCTTGTGACGTCCGTCATAGTGGTGCCTGCCCCGAGCCCCGCCGGTAGAATCCTGTGTTACTGTTGGACTGCTTCGCTTGATGGGACCATCCGGTATTGGGACTTTTCCACGCCGGAGCTGATGAAGACGGTCGATGTCCGACTGCCCATTTTCTCCATGGTATGTTCGGCTTCCACTCGAGTTGAAGGAGTGATGTTGCATTGGGTTTCTTGCGCGGGCCTTCTGTTCTGTTCTGTTGGAGTTGCAGGGACCATTTATGTTTTTCTCCCCTGATTTTTTCTTTTTCGGAGCATGTTCGAATGGCATTCTATTGGCAAATGATGAGTTTCTGTCAGATATTGTATATTATCCACCAATTTGCCTTAATTGGTGCGGACAGACAGACATGGCAGGGGTTCACTTGGTGTCACAGATTTTCAATTTGCTAATTTTCCCCATAAATTAAGCCTGGATTTTTTTTAAAGGTTATCAGCTTTGAAGAAGATGCAAATGTTAAGTTTATAATATTGTTATCCTTTCTATTTTACTTTTTTGAAAGTGTAATTAAGTTGTTGAAAGTTTTTTGAGAGTTAAACAAGGCGATACTTTGCATTTAGAATCTTTAATTTTGTTCTTTGTAAGGATTTGAGCCTCTGCTGTTTTTGGAGCTTTTAGACTTTTATCAAATGATTGCTCTGATCTTTACTCATAGTTGGGGTTGTTCTTGTTGTTCCCTCTTTCTTTTTGATCCACTCTTGAATATTCCTGCCGCACTTGATTGATTCTTTTAAAATTTTGACTTATACAATTAGGTCTCTGGTGGTGAAGCTGGTTAATTGGACTTGTTATAATTGGTTAAAAAACTGTCGCTGATACACTGTCAGGTGGAAGCATTTAGAAACAATTTAATAGCAGCTAATTTTTTTGTTTCCTGACAATGCTATAACTACTGGGTCTCGTGCTTGGTTGGAACTACTGGATGCTTTCTGATGTATATGCACATGAAAGAGCCAATAATGTGATGGGTGCGACTAAAATGACATTGACAATGTCCAGGTTCTAGTATTTGGCAAGGTCGCGAAGTTAGCATCTTCGGGCAGTTTGACCATTTGGATTTGTTGTTTTTAATTATTTGTGGGCACATTTAGTACTTTATGAGTATATTATTTTACTATTGTCTAGATCAAATGGAAACTTGTAACAGTTTAAGCTTTCTATTGATGTCTTAGTCATCATGTTTGATAAGGTATTCATACTGTCCAGGTAAAGCTTTGCTTTCTGTTGTGTTCTGGCAATACCCTGTGGATTTTATGCTTACGAAGATTGTTATATGCAGGTGATTCCATCGTTATTATCTCAGCAAAATGAGAGCAGTGAAAAAGCGTCAGATGTTTTTGCCTATATATCGGTTGAGAATATAAGAGCACAGGAAGCACAACCAAAAGCCTTACGTGGCCAAGTTCGAAAGTGTAACTTAACCAAATCTTCTCTTGCCGGAGGAGTAACACTGAAAGAGGTGCAACACAGATATAGTGTGCTTATTTTGTTCTTTTCCTTATGATGTTAGTACCTGCAAAATAGTTGATTTTGCTTTTCAGCCAATTTGATCTCATAATAGGATTTGGACACTGTTATGGTACATTTGTCTCCAGTTTACAAAGAGAATAGCCAGTTAGTTCTATGATGCTCCTTGAAATTTTGCAATCATGTGGCACTATTCTTGGGAAAGAAATAAAATGATTTCCAACTTAGGTTCATTTAGATCCTTTATCTAGGTCTGTTGTAACTCTATCATCTCTCTCTTATTGAGCTGACATATAGATTTTGAAGGAAACACAACAATATTATATATGAGGTGGCTTAGCCAAAACAAAAAAGACCTCGATGAGGTGAGCTAAGAGACTAAAACAATGGTTGTTTCACCAGTTTGTGCAAAACTCAGATATAATATATGTGAGGGGATCTTTAGAGTCTCAATGGTGCTCTTTCCCTGATAAGGCATCTATTCTTCTTTGTAGAGCACCAATTCGATGCTTAAGATTTCCTGAGAATTGATCCTTGTGTTTAGTTACTGACTAATTAAAACAGGTCCTTTTCAATCACAATGTTCTTATAGCTGTATTTTGATGTCACATTATCTTTGCAGACCAAGAAACCGGAGTATATAACTATTAGTTCCTCAGGAGAATTTTTGGCATTCTTGACAAGCAGAAGCTTCACATATGGAAGGTTCCTGAAATTGAGTCGGAACGTGTAGTGCTTAAAAGAATAGACCTTCATCATACAAAAAAGTTCACTGTTTTTGCCTTCCACCCCACCCAAAGAATTGTGGCTGCTGGGGATGTAACTGGGAGAATTTTAATTTGGAGAGGATTTGGTAAAAGGACGTTTTCCACGGGAGACGGGCAAGCAAAAGGTAGATTGACAAACTTTGATGAAGACAAACCTGGGGTGAGGGGAAATGATGATGCCGATAATTGTTCAACGTGGCATTGGCATCCTCATGAAGTTAATTGTCTTGTATTCTCTTCCGATGGAGCTTACATGTATTCTGGTAAGTTAATGAGGCTGTTGAGTAAGAACAAATTTGCTCATACAGAAATGTACAGGTTAATTATATCTGTCACTTGCTGAACATGTTTGATTGCTGTCTGTTGTTGTCTGGTAGACTAGTGCAACCTATTCATTGTGATCGACCTTCGTGCAAAAGCTGATTTCGTCTTGTATAGCTGATGAGTAGGTTGTCACTCACGGAGCATGTAAATTCTAAGAGGTTGACACTTATATACTCATAGTCAGATGTGATTTTGTTATGTGTTTCATTCTCAAGATTAAATTTAACTATGCTAGGTTGGTAACAGCGAAATTTTGAATTTCCTGTTGAAGTCTGATAGCCCTTAGGTTTTCATGTATGGGATCGCCAGAGCATGCTTGCTCTCCGTCCATATCATGGGCTTGTGGAAGGTTAAGTGTTGATGTTCAACTTTCAAGAATTTCCTGGTTATGACTTTTTTTTGGGGGCTTGCAGGAGGTAGGGAAGGAGTTCTTGTGGTATGGCAGATAGATACTGGGAAAAAGAAATTTTTACCACGAATCGGATCTCCACTTTTGTATTTTGTGGATTCTCCCGACCCGTCGCTGGCCTCTGTGAGGAAAAAATTGTTTGCAGTACTTCATATTTGAGCATTTCTCTCAAGAGCTGGAGAAGCTGATGCAGTCAATAACTTAATGTTTTTCAGATTTCTTGTGCGGATAATCAAATTCATCTACTTAAAATGCCTGCAATGGAAATGCTGAAGTCTATTTCGGGAATCAAGGTATGTTTAAAGCAAGTCTACTTGTAGTTGATGTATGCAGGTTTCTGTGAATTTGTAGTTTGTATCGCTTTTGGTATATCTAAATCTGTTTATTGTATCTGTTAAAGGTGGATACAGATAATATTTTAATCTAATTTTGCGGAGCTACTATCTAGAACTATTATATCCATCTATAAAGATATTTTATTAGGGTCCGTTGAAGTAGTTATAAACCTAGTCAATGTATGGACTAGGAAGATGGTTTTCAATGAATACATTACAGTTTCAGAACGATTAAACGTTAATTTTAGTTGTGGAAGTTGATACAGTTATGGAAAATGTTGCCAAGCAGGAGCTGCTAATCTATGTATAATGGGAGATTCTCTCTTCATTCACATGTACACACAGATTCTGTATATTTCTGTTGACAGGTCTCTCTGTGATGTGAATATGTGTAATGTAAGAATTTAATTGCCCTCCACTATCAGTTTCTGAATTGTCTACTTGTATTGTGTCAATTAAGATACAATTTCCATAGGATGTATGTAGTTGCCATTACAGGTTCAATGATTATTTTCAAAAAACTGGAGACACTGAAACCTTGGAAAGATCATTTTCTTTTTAGAGGAGAATCTAAGTAGCAAGGTGCTTAAGTGAATTCCATACAAAAGTCATTGAATTTTTTTTTTTTGATTGAGTTAATATCATCAAACATTTTTGTTAAAACATATTCAAAAAATTATGAGGATGTTTTGGGCGTTGAAAAGCAATAATGTTCTGAAAGGTTATTTTAGGGTAGTGAGTTTCCTGTTGTCTTGACACCGGTTATTCTCTTGTTCTGATTCGCAGCTTCCCTTTTCACCTCCTGAAGCAGTTAGCAGCTTATGCAGTGGGTGTGTCTTTGATGAGAAAGCGGGGGTAGTTGCTCTACATACAGAAAATTATGGCATCCAATTCTACAGCTTGTTTGATGATCATGCAATATCTGAGGTATGAATAAGCAGTTGTCTGATCTTTTTGGTAATGTAAGCAATTTTTAAATTCTGAATATATGGCAGCTTAAGGTATGAATAAGCAATTGTCTGATCTTTTCATAATGTAAGCAATTTTTAAATTTCTGAATACATGGCGGGTTCAATATATATGATCTGTTCTATTTCTCATATGTTCTGGTACCTCAAGCTGTGATACAATGGCGACTTCCATGTGATAATTTTCCTTTGAAATAGGTTGTGATGGGAATGAGGCTGAATTTGAAAACTAAAGGTGATGGGAGATCAAGATTACTTTCTAGTCAATGAGATTCATGCCAGAGATATGATCTTTTACTTTAGATGCTGCAAAAGATATATCTTAGATGAAGCACTTAGGCCATGTTTAAGTATTTAGCTCATTGTTTTCACTGAACTTTTCTTGGAGTTGTTTCCCTCATTCATTTTTCTGCTTTATACAATAATCTCTTAGTCACGTCATTGGAAACAACCTATGAAATTTGAAATATCTTAATGTTATCTCACCTGAACAGCATCAAATCAATATTTTGTTTTCAACTTTTTGGCTGTTTTCAGTTTTAAGAAACTAGAAATAGTAAACTGCTAGCATTCCTTGTCCAAATGCAAGTCATATTGATAGAAAATGATGATGTTTGGGAAGTACTTATCTATGTGGCCAAGATGACTTTTCTGAGGACAAAAGTCTTATATTTCGTGTGTCTATGTCTGGTTGCTATGAGCTGGAAACTAAAGCATTCCAGATTCCTTTTTGCAGGTTCAAGTATGTGAGAGAAATCATCAACCAGGAAATGAAATCACGGTAATGCAATTCATTTGTTCTTCTGTTTCTCAAGTGTTACTGCTTGGCTACATGGGGTCTTATGTTAGTCCCTTTCTGCCTCCTATAACTGCTACACTTGTCTGCTCAGCTACTTAATTTCTGTTCTTGGATGGTCTGGTTACAGGTTGTAGTGACTCAGCTGGCCCTTTCAGTTGATGGTTCTTTTATGAGTACTGTTGAAGTTAGGCTTCCTGAAGAAGATATAGGTGGTCTTGTTTGTCTTAAGTTTTGGACATCAGATTCTCAGGATAAACATTTCAGATTGTTGACCGTGATTTATGAACCTCACAGGTTTGTAAATTTTTTCCCCTCTAGCGAACCGATAACAAGGCATGTCCTGAAACACCTGACGCGCACACACACAAATCCAAAAGGAAAAAGTATTGCTTAGACATTAGTGCTGAAAGCAATGAATGAGCTTCAGAAGTTAATTAATGCTGGAAAATTCTAACTTTTGTATGGCGAAGTAGATAACACATAGATGCCTCTATCTTTGAAAATACCTATTGTGAACTTATTGAGTTTTTCTTCTAGGGATTCCGATATCTCCGCCGTTGCTTTCCGGCCTGCCCAGTTAATGGCAGTAACTTCATCCTTTGGTGGGGATTTCAAGGTAATATAATCGCTGAATCAAATCATTGAGATCTGTATTTCATGGTATGTTAATTGTTCCTTTGCAACATCTCAGACTTGGGTATGTGGAGATGAGATTCGAAAAAGGGAAGTGCAGAATACTGGCTGGATGTGCTATGCAGTTGGTTCATACAAGTATGGATGACTTTCCCTTCGGCTTTTCCTTTAGATGTATCGCCTACTGGTTATTTTACTGTTGTTTACTTATTTAATGGTAAGAAAGTTGCAAACTGAATAGAACCTCAAGTACGTATAGGTACAACGTTGGGCAGGATATCTGCTTGTGAGCCATGAATGTTCACTAGTCCATTTATGTTGCATCCCCACTGCCATTTCTGTTGTTCTTAGTCTTAGTGTCGGTGCTAATATATTGCCAGAGATGTCTATGATTTGATCAGCTGTCCCACCAGTTGTCCCTGTTTGTATTATCTGCGACTGTCGAGTATTGCCATGGGATTATTTATGCTGTTAAGCATGAACAAAACCAGTACATGCCTTTTGTCTGTCATGTCTGGTGAACACAGTGTATGGTTAATTGTAATTTATCATTCTGATTGACTTTTGTTGACCTTGCAGGAAAAGACCAATGACAGCAGCTACATTTTCTGCTGATGGTTCGGTTCTTGCTGTTGCGGCTGAAACAGTCATTACACTGTGGGATCCGGATAGGAATATACTTGTGGCTATAATTGGAGATGCTTTCACGGTGATTCTAAACTATTAGTAGTCTTATTGGAGTGGAAATGTTTTGCATATGTTTATGGGACAGGGCTGGTTGAGCATGGAAGGTCATGTTTGACAGTCCTCCTTGGTCTGTCAAAGAGAAAGCATAGTTGCCGCTTGCCATGCATAGCTTGAGAATATTGACTATGTGTGGTGCATAGTTGATGAATAGCCCATTGATGGTAGTTGAATAAATTGCTGTCCCCTGTTAATGCATTTTAGTTTGGGGACTATCAATAGTTCCTTTCATCACATTGAATCTTAAGATATTCCAATGGAGTAAGGGAAATTGTGGTTGGGTCTTTTCTGCTATGCACCTGAAGCCTCCGGTGGCTTTCACAATATGAAATGTAGGGGAGTTGACCTCTGACTGCCTCTCCTTGAATTTGAAAATGAAGGTTCTCCTGGGGAAACCATTTAGTGTGTTTGCATTTTGGTAGGCATAGTCAACTGACAGGTTTAATATAGTGACCAACTGTGAACCATCCTTAATGTCACAATGACCACTTTTTCAATCCCGTTATGGACAATTGTCTTGATTGTGCAAAAGTGTTTAGTTGGCTTTTCTTGACCTTGAGGCTGGATCACTTTAACACCTACTTTTACTATGAGTGATCAGTTCCTATCCACATGGACCTTTCACTTGACTATTGAATCAAAATTTCATGCTGGAGTATACGTGGCTAGGATAAGTGTTTTCAGAATGTTACAATGGCAAGTGAATCGTTATGTGCTAAAAATGTCATTCTCTGGTCAAGAGGGCCAGAATTTCAGGCCAATTCTTATTTTTAATTTAAAAAAAAAAAATGTTTGGGTTGTACCTTTGGCTTGTTAATGGAGGAACGGTTATAGTAACTTATCATAGCTTTTACATTGGCTGTTCCATCTCAACCGTCCCAAAAGCAGCTGTTGCAACCATTGTGTTTTACTATTTAGAACTTTGAGCTTCTCTCAGTTAACCCATGGAAGTCTGATTGGTGTCTCAAATGTCGTTTTGCAGCCAATCAAGACCTTGTCATTTGTAGGGCAGTCAGGTTACATTGTATCAGCATCTAGAGGTTCCAGGCCGCAGCTATCTGTCTGGAGCCTGTCCAAGTTGTCAAAATTATGGTCATACTCTCTCCAGATAGAAGGTTAGACCTTGCAATGTTTCTTTCCTCCAAACTGCAACGGCTATTTGAAATGCTTATCTTTCCCTCTGGTTGCTTTAAAAGTTCTTGCAAGAGTTAAGTTTTTGTCCGTAACCTGCCGGAGTTCTTTTTATATACTTTGGTTCCTATACTCTGTTCATGAGCATTCTTAACTCAACTTTTCTTTCCACAGCTGTCACTTGCTTGGGTGATTCCTCGACTTTTGCCGTCCTTGCTCTCCTCCCTAAGCTAGCTACGGAATCTCAGGGAATGGCACTTGGAGGGAGGGACGGAGCAATTCTCGCTTTCAATGTTAACAGACCTGATCCCGTGGCTGTATGGTCTGTGAGAAAGGTACATATTGTCTCTGTCCTTTTGCTTTTCGAAATTATACATTCCATGCCATTACGTTGTACTCCTCTTTTCCTATTTATCCTCCAGCCAGATAGAAATTATTATCATGATTATTTTGAAGAAAGATCCACAATAATTAGTCTTGAACAGTTTATTTGTGAAAATGTGTGTATAGCCAAAAATGGATCCCATCTCAAATCAGGTCGAGTTTTTATTGTTCGAGTTGACTTTGTAGTAATAAGATCCGCCAATCCTTACTGTGTAATCTATAATGACGCATGGAAGCTTTGCAAGAGCTGTTCGGAACATCAAGCAGTGGATGAGGGTGGCCATAGCTGTCGAGGCACTGATCTGTGTGTGTTCTTATAGGAGGAAGAGGAAAATCAGTCTTGGTTGAGGAGGAAGAGATCCTTGATGCATATGTCTTCTTTTTTCTCCTCACTACTTGGGTGTATTAAGCTACTCACCAAAACAAATGAACGTATTTATCCTTAAGGGCCAAGTCTCTTAAGCAAGTCTTTTGAAGTTCCAGTAATCAAGTGATGACTGATAGACATTGGCAGATGCAAATAAAACTAAAAGTCCAAATATTGCTCTTCCTATCAAGTTCAGTCTCATTGTTGCATACAAAACAGAAACTATCGTTTTTATTGAGGAATAGAAGAAATTAACTGAAGGAAGCATGTTTATGTCTGGAAAATAAATGAAATTTGAGACAATCCCTTTTCGTTTCTCAATTGTATATTCAGCTTAAACATGGATTATGTGACATGTCTCCGAACCTGATTCCATTATCTTGGATCCTTTTAGGCTAGTCCCCATGTTTAAGATTTTCTAAAAAGGCGATTCAAACACTTGGATATGCACCTGACCTAGTCTTGGCACCCAAGTCCGATCAACATATTAGTTTGCAATATAGTAAAAATGCCAAATAGTGAGCATGGTGTTTTAGCCCAGTATGCAAATCATTATTTTTCCTGGATAATTTATGCTGATTTCTACCTTTGATGAGGTCATCTGTGTACAGGTAGTTAAATATGTGGCCACTTCTGTGATGGTCACTCAACTTCTCCCTTAGTCTAAATGGTTACTGTTTTTAGCTAAATAAAGGAACACAGATGAATGAAGCATGAAAAGTTAAAAAATTAATTTTCTGTTCTTTGGGCAACAATCATGTGGTAGTATCTAATTGCTGAGTGGAATGTCCTCCCCGAATCTTGTGACTAAAATGAATCAGGAGTACTTCTCTGCATGGTGCTCTTGTTTCTTAATAGGATTTTCAAATCCTGTTGCATCACAGAGGAACAAAGTAGTAGTTACATTGTCCGATTTACCAAAAAAGTTATCTGTGCCAATTGCAGGCTGAAGGCGGTGGTCTTGCATTTCTTCAAGGCAGTCCATCACAAGAGAACTCTACTCAAGGGAAAACATCTCGTGGGTTGCTTGCATTTGTAAATGGTGATCATGAATATGTCCTTTTTGATCCGTATAGTGATGAAGCAACTGAACATGGCATTGCTCACCGGAAGGGCCTTGTTTCTGAAGAAACAGGTACAGAACTGATCTTACAGTAGAGATTTGGTGCTGTGGTTAATCCATGGACATTTATGGTGGATAATAGTGTTTTTTCCACTAGGATGTGATCAATGATCATGGTCAATTCAGAGTTGTACACACTCTGCTAGTACCTTTAAGCAAATTAGAATCCCATTGTAGTAGTTTCTTCTTTTGTTGTTGATCTTTATTTGGAGACTTTGATTATTGCAGAGAAGTATGGGTACTCGTCCATATATGGGGAGCTACAGGAGTTCAACCTTGAGAGAAACCAGACAGCTGAGATCACTATCGCTCCATCTGAGAAGCCTTGGGCTACCTTATTCAGTGGATCGTCACAAACTCTGCCACCTCCTACCAAATTGTGTTCGGCATTCCTGGAATCGCTTTTGGAGAAGCGAACTGCAGTTGTTGAGTAATCAGAAGCCCACCCTTTTTCAGGAGCAGGTTACTTATGCATTCATTTACCTGCCATGTGCTGATTGATTGTTGGTGAGAGTGATAGGCTGCTGTCATGATGCGTAAGCAAAGTTTTCTTCCAAGTAGGTTACTATTGAACTGCCGAATTCTTCCTTGATATGTAAATTTCGCAATTTTGGCCAGAGTGTGTATTGGTGTAATGCTTAGAATTAGCGGTGCATGGTGTATGCTGTCTCAGTAAAAAATGAAGATAAACCGAGATAGCAAGGGAGGGCCGTCGAGGCATATTTTGTTTATCTGGACAGGCTGCAGACTAGGTTTTGACAATTTCTTTTACATTGGTGTTTCTGTATATTGTTATTTATTTTCCTTTTAAAGGTCCAAATATTTACGCCCGTCTCTGTCTCGTAACATGAACATTGTAAGGAGTAGCTGAATGTACTTGTGAAAGAAGATGATCTTTACACGGAAATGAAAGTGTCGGAAATGAAAGTGTCTCTGAGCTGGAGTATTGATTTAACTGAGGGTTTAGACCTATAGTCGCCTTACAATTCGCATACGCGCAAGACAATACAGGTTTTTCTTATTTTGTTGGTATCACGTTCTCTTTCGGATGGGAAAATGTCACAAATGGTCCTGAACTTTCCTCTAATGTTCAATTTCATCCATGAACTTTTGATTTTTTTTTAATTTGGTCCATGAATTTTCATATAATGTTCCATTTCATCCATGAACTTTCGATTTGCTTAATTTGGTCAATGAACTTTCATTTAATGTTCCATCCAATCTCTAACTATTTGAAAAATGACTAATTTCCCTTTTTTAATAACAAACTGTTTTTTTTTTAAAAATAAAAAATAAAATACCAAATTGGGTTTTTTTTTTTTGAAAAAATTCCACATTTATGCAAAGTAATAAAGGTTAATATTTCTTTCCTTTCTCCATATTAAAAATAAATGGAAAAAAGGGATAGTATTAATAAATAAAGGTGAATTTTGTATGTTGATTTTTTTTTTGTATATACAAATTACTTGAATAATGTATGAAAGTCTATCAATCGATTTTTCCCTTTTCGGTGAAGTCCATAAAAAAAATCGAAGAAAATCGGTGTTAGCACAGCTGAGTTTAAGCTCGAGCCTAGGAAGAAGGGTTCCTAAATTTTGTACGATGAAGAAAACACATTCTAGCCTCGAGAATAATACCGGAGTGGGTGGTTTTCATTTTTTATTTGTTTGGTCATAAGGAGTGGGTGATTCGAATGTGGTAATTTTTTGTACTTAATGATCTAGGGAAATAATAATCTTGATCTCCCATGGCTAACTTAGTCATGGCCTTATATATCTCGAGGAGCCAACCTAAATTTGAACTGGTAGCAGCAGGAAAATTAGTTGTGCTTCTGATGGTTGACAGTCATAATGGATCGTCACCTCCTCCTACTTACACCAGTAGCGTGCATCCAAACTATAGACACGTTCATTCTTAATTCTTTGATCATCATCGCCAAATGGATCGGCCTATTCAATAACATGCGGTTTCACATCCATATAGTGCATCCGTACCATAAAATCATGTTGGTCCGAGAACGATCAGGACGACCAATCCGCTCGGTGCATTACACTCTACTTTCGTACTTCTTAGCCGGCGGACTGCTCCGAAACCGAATTGCGACGGTGGAGCCCGATTTACATCACCTAAGTCCACAGCAAAGAAATGCTCTAATGGGTAACCATTCATTGTATCAAGTTAAAAAGCTTTCTATGCTACCCCACCAAAATCCACGAATTAGACATGTTGGACTCGTTTCGCCCGGAGTTGGCCAACTTTTTTCTCCTCCTTAACATTTTTCAGAGACCAATCCCTTTACCTCACTTTCTCCCCCCTCCTCCTTCCCTTCCCAACCATTTGGCAATATAAAAGCTATGGTTTTTTCTAGAAAAATTCCACCCCGACGATTGATATAATTTTCATGAATTTCTAGCTATTGTAAACTAATTTAGAGTAATCAAGAGAGAAAGAGAGAACTCACCTTGAGAGATTGAGAAATCTTTACGATAAACCTATTGTAAACTAGAATTATTATTGAAAAAGTTCCGAAGCTTCAAAGTACATAGTTTAATGCAGACAATAATGACAATGTGTCTTCCTTGCGACAATGGCCTCGTCACACCTTTGACCACTAGTGGCCTCATTGCGGCCTTTGGAGGTAGATTCGACGAATGCCTTAATGTGCCGGATGGCGATCTCGAGGGTTTCTTCGATTATGTTTGCAAAGCACACTTAGAAGTTAGAACCATCCCGACTCGCTGCAGTGGCACAATGACTTGCCGTCGTACTGTTGAGGCAGCTTATGCCCGCGTTCTGGAGGCATAAGAAAACATTAAAAAATCAATTGGTTTCCATCCAAGATATGCAGATTGATAGAGTGACTATCAGCTCAGCTTTTTTTTTTTTTTTTTTTTTTTTTTTCCAGCATAAAAATTCAATTTTTAAACTTTCAACACTTGTTCAATTTACCCGACGGATCCTAAGTTTTTCAAATAGACCGAGCAATCTGTTTTTTGCGAGACTAAATAATAGATATTCAGAAAAAGCTAAAATAGAAATTTCCTTTCATAAAAAAAAAAAAAAAAAAAAAAAAAAATCATGTTGTACTATTCTATTCACGATTGCTCGGTTGATCCCACAGCTGTTCTGGTTCGATTTGGCATTAGTTCAAACCAGCGGACCGATACATAAGTAGAGAAGACAGAGAGCACCATAGGAGAAATAACATGTGATGTACAATCCAGAGACCACCATTTCCTCCCCATAGCAGGGCAAGAGAACCTTTATTTACAGAGTACACACCCGACTATCTATCTCATGTTGCTTAATGTGATGTAGTTTGGTACCAATGACATTGATGTACAAACTATCGGAGTGACTGTGAAAGGATACCAAGCAATGCAAGAGCACTGGACAGACGAACTACTGAATCACAAAAAGAGTGCACATTGCAACTCTACAGACGGCGGTCTCGTCCACTGCACATCTTATGATTCCTCGGAAGAGCGATACAAAGGCCCGCGACCGCTTGAATCGACTATTCACGCATTGTTTTGACGAGCTTGGATATTTTTGACGGGATAGGGTAAGGAATTCAGGGGACTGTGAATTAGGGTATGCAAAGATCGTATTTAATCCAGTGTTTAGTGGGTCGTTTTCGGAGCAACTGAAATGAGGAGGCTCAAAACCCGGGCTTTGGAGAAGTGACAGAAGAACATGCGCCTTCGATATCCCCTACACATTGACCATTGATCATGCTGTCCACTATAAATGGCTCTTGCAGCCTACGCCTACGTGCCAGCAAGTCCGGTTCTGAATCCTGTCATGCGCATCACTCTCGAATTTTAGGATAAACGACACACAAAAAAAAAAAAAAGTACTTGCAGAACATTTAGGCTCCGAAAAAAATATTTTAAAAAATATTTTTCTAAAAATGATCATTTATCTCATTTATAAAAAAAAAAATGATAAATGAACGAAAAGCATTCTTCTTGTGCACCAAAATGTTTAAAAATAAATCATTATTAATTATAAAGTTATTATTTATCGGCTAATTGTTTCATAATGAATGACCATTTTTTAGAATGCATATTTTAAAATTTTCATTTATTCCATGAAATCAGTGGATTTTCCCAGTTAAGTGAAAAATGAATGAGTTCAAACGGGTCTCCCGTTCTCCTTCCTTCGACATTCGAATTTCCGCTTTTGATCATCTATTAAATTCATGCCATCCGACGGATTAATTTGTCATGTCCCAAATTAATGAACCTTCGAATAAATTCGAGTTTTTCCTAACGCAGTCCACCATGCCTGTCTGTCTCATCCGATGTCCCATCATTTTGTCCAAGCCTCGAACCTCCTTTTTCTACCTTCTGCCCGAGCCGTGCGGCTTTAGCACGAGACTCCCTGACTCCAGAGCATACATCGCTCGATTTTCTCTTTTTCTTTTCTTTTTCACTCAATTTCCAGTTTAATCTCCGAGATGTCCGCCCACTGATCTCAGCCTAACCAGATCTCGAAAACTTTTTATTTTTTATTTATTTTTTTGCCAGAATAATCCCAAAACGACTCGACCATCACCCAAGGTGAGTCGGCTCGGCTCGAGCAGCGATAGGTTCGCGCTGAGCTGATAGGCGGGGGCCCGCGGGTTGGGTGTCGTGTTGCCTTCCGGGGTTGGGTGTCGTGTTGCCTTTTCTTTTGTCGTCCTCTGCGCGTGAAAAGCCCTACTGGCCCCTCTTCCACATGCTCTGCTTCTTTTATTCGAAAAAATAACGTAAAATTCCCCCCTCCAAAAAGCTACGTCCGACGACGGACGATACCACCTGGTCCCCGGCTATAGTCCCACAGATTTTAGCGTGCGCTCCGAATTATTCTGTTAAATAATACCACCACACGATCTGAAAACGATTTAATTTAGAAAAACCAACGTACGCGAGAAAAAATCAGTGGGGGCCCGGTCAGCAACTCCGTTTGGGAGGTTCATCCCGTCCACTTGTGTCCACATTATCTATTAGAGAAGATCTCTAAAGCAATACTAAATGCAACAAGACTTTTCCCGCCATAAAAAAAATTCGAACTTTGCTCATCCACGCAACACATTTTGCCACCCCACCAATACCCTAAGATTTTGTACTCACGTAGTAATGGGATAGAGTATTTCCGTTACAGGACATCATTTTAAGATTTTCTTTTCATTTGAAAGATAGTTTGGGGCATTGACGTTAGTAGTAGACGTAATTTATTATTTTTTTGGGGTATTTAGTCCAGAATAAGAGGAATTATTCACAGCGATGGAGTGTTTATTTTGCGTTTAATTTTTTTTTCCAAAATCCAGCTAATGAGCAGCCCCGTGAGCCCGCGCTCGACCTCCTAAAATCTCCCGTCTAATCCCCGATCTCTTCAACGGCTGGCTTCCTGGCTCGGCGCGGCTCGGCTCGGCAGCCTCCTTTTATATAGATGCCTGGCACTCTGGTGCTCACTTGTTCACCGCTCTCACTATCAGTCTCGTCGTCAGGGGCAGATTCATCATGGATTCGCTTTCCTGAAGACGCCTCTTCATCTCTCTCCCCTCTCTCTCTCTCTCTTCAGCGCGCTGACTGGGCATTTCGGATCCGTACCAGGTTCGGCCCTTCAATCTCTGTGTTCCATCACTCGCTTCTTTAACGTCGTCGTCGTCGTTGGAATCGTGGAAATCCATGGGTTTTTGTGGTCGGTGTCCGTTATTTTTTTGTGCTGTGCATTCTTGTGTATGGATTGGTCGGGCTCAATTTGGGAAGAGATCAAAAACCCTCTTGGCTGTTGAACTAGAGTCGATTCAGTTCTGATTAGCGTCCTCATGAGAATCGGCATTCGATGACGGGGCTGACATGTTCACCACCTTTACTTTTTGCTCCCATCTCAGCCATACGTGTCTTTTTATGACAGCTTTTTAAGGTTTTTCCAGTTGCATCTTTCTTGACCCTTCACGATGGATTTTCGATCTGTCGAGTGTAAATGGGCTGTAGGGTAGGAGGTGTTTTCGCTGGTGGGGCCTCAAGTTACGTTATTTTCTGCATCTTGTCTGAATGGCTGCGGATTATGTGAACTCGCGGGGGGTTTTGTTTCGGTTGAACTGATTGGATTCGGATCACAGATGGACACGGACAACAAGCTCTTCAATGTGGGCGTCTTGCTCCTGGCCACTCTCGTTGTGGCCAAGCTAATCTCGGCGTTGCTGATTCCGAGATCCGGAAAGCGCCTCCCTCCCGTCGTTAGGACATGGCCTGTGGTTGGCGGGCTGCTCCGGTTCTTGAAGGGTCCGATGGTGATGCTGCGGGAAGAGTACCCCAAGCTTGGGAGCGTATTCACTCTGAATCTGTTGAACAAGAAAATAACGTTCTTTGTCGGCCCTGAGGTTTCTGCGCACTTCTTCAAGGCTCCCGAGTCCGATTTGAGCCAGCAAGAAGTGTACCAATTCAATGTGCCGACTTTCGGACCTGGAGTTGTATTCGACGTCGATTACACCATCAGGCAAGAGCAGTTTCGGTTTTTTACTGAGGCTCTGAGGATTAATAAGCTTAAGGGGTATGTCAATCAGATGGTTATGGAAGCGGAGGTGAGCTGATAGATAAAAGTTGCTTATTTATTTGTTATGCCTCTTGGTTCATGTGTGGTAGGATTGTGTAAAATCTCACTGTTTATAATTTGAGGCATTGATCCTCAGCGTAAGTGAAAACAAATAGATCTTGAACTTGTCAGGTGAAGGCTGTTAACTCAAAGTAAACTATTGTCAGATTGAAAGACACAGGAAATTTTTTTACTGTACCTCTAGAGCCATCCGCATGGCATGTAAGTAGTTAATCCGAAGGACTGTTCATACTCCATGTCAAGGCTAGCTTTAGCTGAATTGTTCATAAGTACAGGGGACACCACCATGAATGTGTTTACTTCCTTTATGATAATAACGGGAAAATATGAAGAGGCAAATATTGCAACTATCATGCTTTGTATTGTTCCCCCCATCGATACACATCCTTATAAGTTTGACCCTCTCGCCTTTATTATTTGAAGCTTTATGTTAGCCTCTTGCTCAGTATGTAAAGTTCTGCAGGACTACTTCTCAAAATGGGGAGATAGTGGTGAGGTGGACCTAAAGTATGAGCTCGAGCACTTGACCATATTGACAGCGAGCAGATGTCTTTTGGGTCGCGAGGTTCGTGAGAAGCTCTTTGATGACGTGTCAGCCCTATTCCACGACCTTGACAATGGAATGCTACCAATCAGTGTCATCTTCCCCTACCTGCCCATCCCAGCTCACCATCGTCGTGATAAGGCTCGGAAGAAGCTTGCTGAGATTTTTGCAAACATCATTTCTTCACGCAAATGTGCTGGCAAATCAGAAGAAGACATGTTGCAGTGCTTCATTGACTCCAAGTACAAAAATGGTCGCCCGACAACCGAGTCTGAGGTCACCGGTCTGCTTATTGCGGCTCTCTTTGCAGGGCAGCACACCAGTTCTATCACTTCCGTGTGGACTGGGGCCTACCTCCTCACCAACAAGAAGTACCTCTCTGCCGTCTCTGATGAACAGAAGCACCTGATGGAGAAGCACGGGAACAATGTTGATCACGATGTTCTGTCTGAAATGGATGTCCTGTATCGGTGCATCAAGGAAGCACTGAGACTTCACCCACCTCTAATTATGCTGCTCCGAAGCTCGCACAGTGATTTCAGTGTCAAAACACGGGATGGCAAGGAATATGACATCCCAAAGGGCCACATTGTGGCTACTTCGCCTGCTTTTGCTAATAGACTTCCATACATTTATCAGGATCCAGACCAGTATGATCCAGACAGATTTGCGGTGGGGAGAGAAGAAGACAAGGTGGCTGGAGCATTTTCTTATATTTCTTTTGGAGGCGGTAGGCATGGGTGCCTTGGTGAACCATTTGCCTACCTGCAAATTAAAGCAATATGGACTCAACTGTTGAGAAACTTCGAGCTGGAGTTGGTTTCACCTTTCCCAGAGATTGACTGGAACGCTATGGTGGTGGGTGTCAAGGGAAAAGTCATGGTGAGGTACAAGCGCCGACAGCTCTCTGTGTAGACGAGAGGCTTTGACATACAAGCGCCAACAGCTCTCTGTGTAGACGAGAGGCTTTGGTCGTCATCGTCTTGTTTCATGCCCCTTGCGACAGCCTTGCTCCTTTCTTAGCTTCTGGTGTTTCTGTTTGTGTTGAAAGTAGGGATTTTTAGCTTCAGCTCGTTTGTGACTATCGTAGCTTCAGACCCAGGGCTCATCATGTTTCAGTTATTAGTTGCTCAAGCTTGGGTTTTTGCATCATGTGTTGACTACTTTTCAGTGCAATGACTTTTTCGTCAACTTGGCAGCGATATTATCTCCTAGAGACATCAAGAAATCAAAATCGTATGTTGTTTTCCTTTCCTAGCATGGCATCGAGTTAATGAGCAGTAGAGAAGCTGGAAAATGTAAAGTTGCACTTAGCCCACTTGCCCCGAATCATTTTCAAGTGCATGCTTAAAACTTCATCATAACGATTGTCTGAATCAGTGATTACCCACGGCACTGGAGATATAAGTGAGCAGATCACTATCATTTATGCCCACATAATGTTGGCCAATCAATGCATGCTTTCATGTTTTTGAGGATCCTTATCGAAGGACGCATCTCAATAAAGTGCAAGAGAACCCCTATCATACACCACAGGCAAGAAGTGCATTGCAAGCATGATAGACTGATCTAAAGCTCAACAAGTTACGAAGCAAGGCTTCTTTTGTCAACCAGACACCTGTGTGCCTGATGCATCGCTCTTGCTCTTCGCTCAGGGCTTGCTCAACGCGTTCAGATTTATACCAGATACTCCATGTCATGCACATAATCCATTAGCATTTTGGCTGAGGCAAGGATATGCAAATTTCCACCAATTATTTCACAAATCAACAAAGAACCATAGGATCAATCCTTTTGTTGGGTCTACGAAGCCCATCCAGCTCATCTCCTAGTAACCTTATTTAGAATCACAAACCATAAGCCTGGGAGAGCAGATAATAGAACCATTGACCATCCTTACGAAATCAAAGCATGCAGTTAAGCTTTTCAATGATTGCTTTTCATGAAAGGACAGAGTAAGAACAAGCCCAGTGCAAATCCGGATTCCCAACTGATCATCAACGCATTATATATGCCAACACCACTTGCTGATTACACAAAAGAAATCCCTACAAATATACAGACTTGCCACCTTCCCATAGCTAAGAAGAAAAGCAGCTGATGACAGCATCCAGAACCCTCACTATGCAAACACCTACAGCTGACCAGAACACGGACATGCCTACCACTTTGAAGCCCCAACAGCAAAAACAGATAACTTGCATGATACCCATAAAACTTCACAAGTTAGTCAGAATTTATGCTCAATTCAACTTTTAGAAAGCTTGACCACATTGTCACGCTGCCAGAAGCTTTTATTGGCTGGACAACATTACATCAGATCAAATGTTTAACCATACACAATTACCACATGACTGCTGGAAATAAAGGTCAAGGTACAAGCAATTGCAAGGAGCCCAACATAAGTCTCAAGAATCATTACTAAGAAAAAAGATTGTGAATGACACCCACGCTACTCAGGTAGGTTGATCAAGATAAAAAGTAGTAGACAAATACAGTGTAATCCAGTTCCATTATTCAAAAAAATACTATCCAGAACTGGCAGCAAAGAGACAGTATCCAGAATTGTAATGCCAATCAAACAGGTCTAATTGCAAGAAGAAATAGAACCTGAAAAAGCAAGAATTTCGTCTTATTTTTACTTGCTCAAAGGACAAAAAGAATAAGCATGCCTTTCAGCAGTAACAACAGTACTTTGACATACAGTCAGCATCGGCACTTCTCAACCAACGAGTAACTTATTCTCTTCCATGAAGCTGTAAGTGGGCACCTCCAAATTGTATGGTGCTGGTCCCTTGCGAATCCTGCCAGAAATGTCATAGTGTGACCCATGGCACGGGCAAAACCAACCACCAAAGTCACCAGCATTTGGCAATGGGATACACCCCAAATGAGTACAAACTCCAACAACAATAAGCCACTCCGGATTCTTAACTCTTGCAGAGTCTTCTTGTGGGTCTCGGAGGGAAGCCAAATCAACACTGTTGGCCAGCTGAATGTCGTCTTCAGTACGGCGCCTAATGAACACTGGCTTACCACGCCATTTAACAGTAACAGTCGAGCCAGGCTCAATGCTGGATAAGTCAACCTCAAGGGAAGCAAGCGCAAGGACATCTTTACTAGCTGACATGCTCAGGACAAACTTGAGGACGAGAAGACGGATCACGGATGCATAGACGAACCTACCACCTGACAAAACAAAGTATGCAAAAGCACGCTTGCTAGGATCACCAGGCGGATATCGCTCATGATTATACTCATCGTACACAATCTTTGAAGTTGGATTTTTCACAGCTGCTACAGTTGCTGGAAGGTCTGGGACGATACCCATATCATGTGTTGGTGTCAATGCCTCAGAAGAAAATCCTGAGAAAGCCAGAAACCCACTTATCAGACCAGCTTGGAGACAAAAATCTTAAGACATTCAAAAAAAAATCCCTTAGTATTTTTTCTCCTCACAGACCATCCCTGCAAGAGGGGAAGAATCTTAAAGGAAATCTTATAATGAAGAACACATTTATTTGCTTAAGTCAAGGAGAAGGAGTATGTTTTTTTTGTTTTTTTTTTTTTGGCCATGTAATTTATCAAAAGGGGGATCGAGACTTTGCAAATAGCAGTTTCAAAGGTCGAATCTTCCTCTATAGTATTTCTTTCAGAACCTTGGTCCCATCGCTCAATGCTGGCCTGACATGTAATTGCCCTGCGGGAAGGGCCCACTTTACTATTGTAGTTATGGATGATGTTCAACAAGAAGTATCTAGAGAAGAAGCTAGGCCACAACCACAGCTCCGAAGATCCGCCAGGCAACAGAAACAAAATCCTAAGTATGCCAATGGCTGTCATTTTCTGGGCTATTTGGATAGATTCAGATCCTTTCATGTAGGAGAGTCTTTGATGAGCTCGGATCCTTTTGATGATTTCATGTGAGGAGCTGCCACCTTTGGTGAGCACATATGCCCCTAATCTTTTAGATTCTAAGGCCAGGTGATTTCGTATCCGGTCAAAATCTTGGCTAATTGATCGAAGTGGGTAGCTCCAGTAGACCCATAGATCATGGAATGAGCGGGATAACAAAAAGTAAGGATTCAACTAGCTTTGAGCTCTCACGTAGTTCAGGAACCCACATGCAACAAAATATTAACCGCCAATGCCCATCTCATAACTCCCAATTGAGTTGCTATATGTCAACCCAAACTTAATGACTAATCAGGTTAAGTAAATGATTGTCATTTTCCACTTAGAGACTTGTGCATTGTTTAAAGGAAAAGAATCAATTCAAGTCAAAATGGTCAATGTCTTGCATGAGATCGCATCATGAAGGACACACGGCTTTTGCATGCTAGAACATAGCTTGAGGACAAATGCATATGCATGAAGTTGCTACGTGGATGAACATTACTCTTAGGCATCATGATTAAAGCTGTAAATAGATTCTTTAGCTATCTCAACAGCTATGAAGAGCAAATTTGAGAGACAGGGAAAGGACTGATAAGAAAATTATGCAGAAGAAGATAGATTTGGCCAAAAAAGAAAATATTGAAAGAATTTGAATAGCTTATGTAAGTCGTTCACCCCTCTATTGGGTTTTGAGTAAAATGCATGCTATGTTTTCTATGTAAATTGAATCGGCTATGTTAATGTCTTTATCAGGTGTAAGATTCAATATGAAACATGTTGAACAAATGCCATTATGTGTATTGGGAACTAATATCTATGCACAGGGGGAACTGAGTACCATGTAGGACAAAGTGCCATGTCGTAAGAGTTACCTATTAAACCTTGGACAGATGCAAGAGCTAAACCAAGGGGGCCCTTCATGAACCCATGGAGCCCACCTCTAGAATTTTACTAGTGCAACTACATGTGTACACCAATGGGATTAGCTGCTACATGGTATAGCATCATTCAATAGCATCTGTTTAATTCATGACTCGCCTATGGTGTTTGCAGGCTGGCCTAAACTGGGAAGTGTAGGAGATCGGGGTCCTTGGATAAGGACTGCACAGTGAACCTGAGTGGATTTTGGGATATTATTCTTTATGGTATCAAAGCCGAGTAAATTTTCGGATGTTACATGCTAAGCCACATCACAAAGCTACATCTAGGAATGTGGAATCCATACCAACAGCTTCTGAAGAAGCAGATGATGTAAGACCCTAGATCATTATTATGAGCAACAAAAGAGATTCACTCATCAAAACGAAGATGGTCTGCAATCCAGACCATTGCCTAGGCAGAAGGACTTAAGAGAGGAAATGGGGACTTATATAAGATAAGTAGCAAGGCAATCTTGAAAAGACTCTTAAATATCCTTCTTTTTAAGGAATATAAAATTAGTCCTCTAGATACGCCGTTTCAAAAAACATGCAAATTGCTTCTTCACAAAGGAATTTGCAATTACTATTCACTGTACATAAATGACAATAGCAGCATATCAAAAATTACCCTAAAAGCATACTCAAATGCATATGGATTTCAATTCTTGGCAAAGTGAGAAATTTCAATTAATTCAGAAGTTACAAATTATATACTATTCATGTAGACCTGCAAAAATTCTACGTGGCCGCTTTAGGGGCATTGAGAGTATTTGGAATAACTTATCCGCAGATCTATAACAGTGAAATATGATTCTTCAATTTCAAAGTGTTTGATGACATTTCACAGCTGCAGAAACACTCAGCTGCAACACCTCACGTCAGCCTTTGAGAAGCTCCTCCACCCAATTTAAGGTGTCGCAAGCACAGTGATAAGACAACAGAGTACAACTCCAAAACAGAACACTTGCAACATAGCTAAACCTATACCAAAGATTTTTTTTACATGCTTTCAAGTATCAAAAGAACGCCAAAACCATCAACCTGATATTACGCTATAAGTATATAGATTTGTGCCCCCTATTTTTTCACCAAAATCTCCACCTCAATTTGTGCAGTCACAATGGGCACAGCAAATCTTTTAAATCCAAAAGCCCTAATACTATGCACGATGCTAAGTATCACACACATCATGCGCCTAAGATGTAGCATTAGGATTGTAGACACACGCAAGATGCATCGCGCACTTACCCTGAGAGTTTACAATGCCTAGGCTACTTAAGGAGTTAAAAAGATGGATAACAGGACGAGGGCACATCTGCATAAATACAAAGTGAATCTCCTCTATTTCATTCCTCCCATCACCAGGAAAAAAAAGAACCGTAAATTTGATGTCGAGATATCCTAACACCAGGGATACGTCACCCAAAAAACTGCAAATTTTATAGCCTTTCCACTACGATACAGAGGCAAAGGAGGTGCAATCTAAATTGCTCAGTCCCTAGAAGATTGCTCCAATTTCCCACCACAAGCACCTCCCATCGGGTTTATTCATCTCCTCACACCTCTCCTACTCCATAGACACATCAGATTCAATCTTCATCAACTTCTTGAACTGCCTTTGCTGGATGGACTAGTCAAAACCGCTGGTCTCCCCAGTTCATCTCCCCAATCGTGTTAAAATCAAAGCCCAGCGCCGAGCTAACCTCCCCATTCTCGAAGAAACGGTCATGCTTCCCCGGCTTTAAAAACCCATAGCTCGGGAGACGAACCGAGCTTAAATCAAATCAAATCTAAGGGAGCGAAACCTAAATCGCGAGCGCTGATAGTGGGATACAAGCAATCTGACCTCTGATCGGAAACCGGAACTGCGGAGCCGGAGAAGGCGACGAGTTTGGGGACGGCTCGGATCTGGAAGAGAAATCGGAGCCGAGATCATGGCTTCGAGAGAGAAAACCGGCTGCCGGAGACGACTGCGAAGGCCTCCAGGATAGAGAAGAGAGCCTCCTCCCCGCGATTCTCAGCATCCTTCGCGTCTGTGTTTTCGTCGTCTTCGGTCTTCTTCTTCCTCTTCTTCGATCGCTCCCGAATGATAGGGTTCGAGGAGCACCTTATTTTCTCCCCCTCCCAAAAATGGTGCGCTCGTCAACTTTATAATATTTTAGTATCTATTAATGAAAGAAAATAACGTAAGCCGTCTTAGCTCAGCTGGTAGAGCGCATGGCTTTTAACCATGTGGTCGTGGGTTCGATTCCCACAGACGGCGTATTGTTTTATTGTCACTCTTTTTGTTTTACTTTATTTTATTTATTCATATTTTGCTTCATATGGCCCCATTTTGTCTTGCCTAATCTTTTATTTTATTTATTCATATTTTGCCACATAGGGCGCCTAATTTCACTGTTACCCTTTTTGTCTTACCTAATTATTTTTGGATCAACTTTATCATTATCGAATAAATTATAATGTATATTTTTTAATTAATAATATTTTGCTACGTTTTACCTATCGAATAAAGTTAGTTTTACCTAATTCACGGTGAATATAAATATTATAGTTTCTTACTAATTAATATGCAATTTTTTAAACACCAAAAGTAAGTATGCATCTCTTGCTTTATCAAACATGTTTGGTGGGAGATATCTTTCGTGAATTTCCTGTCGTTTCATGAACATTGTACGACGATCGAGAGCAGTTGTTCACATGCGTTACAGATTTTGGTAATGGCGCGTTGCATTAAATTCCTGGATGGAGCCATTATCAAGATCAACTATCCACATTTTGGCTATGTAACGACCAAAAGCAATTGTTTGCATTTTATGGTATATTTTACTTAGGACCGACTATCCACGTATATGATTAATTTCCGGTAATGTCGTGTTGCATTAAATTACTAGATCGAGCCGTTATAATCAAAAGCAACCATTCATATGCATAACTAATTTTTAGTAATGATATGTTGCATCTAGCTCGGGCCATTATATAATGATCAAGATCAATTATTCGGATTTCGCTATAAATTTCTTATATTAGATTGCTATGTAATGATCAAGAGAAATTGTTTGCATTTTGTGGTATCTTTTACCTAGGAGCAATTGTCTGCATACATAACTAGTTTATGGTAATAACTTGTTGCATTAAATTGCTAGATCTGAGCGTTATATAACGACTTAGATCAATCATCCGCATTTTACGGTAAATTTCTTATATTAGACTGTTATGTAAAGACCAAGAACAATTGTTTGCATTTTATGGTAAAACTTATAGAATAAACCATTATGCAATGATTGGAAATGCCATTTAAATTTTCCAAACCACTCATTGCTATTTTTGGACATGTTCATCTCGAGAGAAATTGCTTGCACGATATATTAATTGTTTTAATAGCTCACACGCATAACTAATTTATGGTAACGACATGTTGCGGCGGTGGGTGGCGCCGGGCAGAGGGTGGCCGGCGTCGGAGCTCCGGCAAGGGCTGGGGCGGTGGCGCGGCGTCGGCGGAGGCAGGAACACGGTCGTCGGACGCGGGCTGCTGGCTTCGGGCGCTGGGTCGCGTGCTGCTAGGCGGCGAGGGGGTGCTGCTGTGGGTTCGCCGGAAGGAAGGGCAGCAGTGGGCGTCGGGAGCGACTGAGGCGAGCGAGCAGCAGGTCGCTGGTGAAGAGGACTCCGGCGCGGTGGCGAGCAGCGCCGGGCGGAGGGGTGACGCGTTGCAGGAGAGCGGTCGTCGGAGAGTGGTGCTCGGGCAGAGACGCGGGCGTCACAGGGTGGAGCTGAGGACGTCGGGCGCTGGGTGCGGCGAGCTGCTCGTGGAGCTCCTGCAGGCGGCGGTGGCGCGGTGAGCAGAGGGGGGTCGAGCACCGGAGGGCAGCGGCGTCGGTGCTGCTGAGCGGAGGCTTGCAGACGCGTGCGACGGCGGACAGAGGGGGGGTCAAGCGCCGGAGGGCAGCGGCGGCGAGCAGTGGCGTCGCTGGGAGCTGATCTGCTGGCATCGTTGGTGCTCAGACAGAGGTGGTGACGGAGATGGTGCGGGGTCAATGGCGGAGCTCGGGCGTCGGCTGGGTGGCGCTCGACGGAGGAGCGGCGGCTTCTGGCGTCGGGCGGAGCGGAGCGGCGATGGCGAGTGCAGAGAGAGGCGTCGGGCGCGAGCGTCGGCAACGGCGCGGTGGCGGTGCTGCGGGTCAGCGGTGGAGGTCGGGCACGGGCGTCGCTGAGGGCGGCCGGAAGGGAGGCCGGCAGGTGGTGAGCATCCGCGCGAGGAAGACAAACAGTAGCTCACTCGATGAGTATTACTTCTCGATACTTTCCCTTCTATTTATCAATTTAGTCGTTATTCTCATGAATTTTTGGATCTGGTTTCCATTTTGACTTTCTATTCACTTGATTTCTTGATTCTTGGCTGGAAATTTGGCTCCACACTTACCAAGATTGAATATTTGTCAAAGCAGGAATAGCTAGTAAAAATCCCCACCTTCCATGCATAAACAATCATATTGATTTTCCTTCTTTTCTCATTTTTTTAGGGGTTAAAATTAATCTCTAATTTTTATGCATTAAATCAATGACCGAGTCGCTAAAATTTACATATCAACGGTTTGCATAGTGTAACGATCCAAATGTTTCCAAGGTAAAATGTTGCGAGAAATTATTCAAGATAATCGAGCGAGCCATGAAACTTTTAAGGACCTTTCTTGATTACTCCAAAATATTTTTTAGGGCAATGTAGGATTGGGCACGAGGTCGTTCCAGAATATTCTCTAGGGGTAGAATGGAGAATTGCGGGTGATGGCATTGAAAATTATTGATTCAGCAGTCTAACAAGTAACAACATCATTCTAGGTAGAACTTGTTTGTTTCAATTTACGGATACACTTGCCAATCGATGAGAAAAGGCTATGACTTTTGTGTCGATTATCCATGTTGGAAGGTGTAAAAGTATTAAAGGAATGCATCAACGGTCGTTTCTCGTGTGTCAGAAAGCCAGTTATGAATTTTTTTTAAAACATCAAATCGGATAAAATTTATTATTATAAAAGTCATGTCATTTTTTTGACCAAAATTCCTTCCGAAGGTATTTAGTTGATCTTTTTTCTCCGATTCAATATCCAAATGAGCTAATAATAAATTTTGATATTAAAATGAGTACTGTATAAAATTTTTACTATATGAAATTTTTGACACTTTTAACGCAATGAATAAAGCAATCTCATCCCTTCATAAATACACGAGATACGGATAATAAGTACCCACCCGTTGCTCCGTTTTGACTCGGTCCATGCAGGAAGAAAATCCGGCACGAAAAGGAGTGTTGGATTCTAATGTAAAGCATGAAAGCGACCAGCAGGATTTGCGTGAGATTGGTTCACAAAATCCAAAACTCAATTAATTGCCCGTAATGATGACAAATTCCCAAGACAGGTAAAGTAAAATAAAAATAAAAATAATAAAATTGGCATCTAAGCCCTCCACCGTGAATTAGCATGTAATGATGAGGTTAGACCTTTTTGTCTAGTTCTTTTTGTTGGATAAACTCGATCGACACTGTTTATTGATCACGTGTGTAAGGTTTTTCAATAATTACGACATTTGAAATTTCATTAATCTTTTAAATTTCGACGAAAACTATAAATAGTTATTTTTCTTTATTTTTCTTAAGTCAAAATGGACGCGCTTTGTATATGGCTTTCTCTCGTGATTATAATTATTTATATATTATATTCAGCTTGATTCGAGGACTCAACAGTATGCATCGATTAAGCAAATTTATAAAATACTGAATCGTAAGTATATCCATCGATTTTATCCATTCGTGTATTGTTGCAAATTACCTATCAAATAAAGTAAGTTTTATCCTATTTCAAGATGTGTATTATATTATACTTCCGTGATAATAAAAATGCAAATTTATAAATAAACCAATGGAGAAATATCTACATCTTGCTTTTATGGAGCATGTTCGACGAAGAATATATTTTATAACCTTCTTTCTTTATTTTTTTCAACAGTTCATTATATAACGACCGAGAACAACTGTCTACAATTTAAAATAACTTTCTTGGATCAAACCATCATGCGATGACCAAAAACAATTGTTTCAACTCTATTTAAATCAACCACTGGGGGTTCGCCCTAGTGGCCACCCTTCCATCTTGGAAGGGGGAGGTTGGGGGTTCAAATCCCCACCTTCTCGGGGGGGATTGGGGTGGGGAAGATTTCATTTCGGGAGTGGGTTTCGACTCCCACGCCCGGCAAGGAGGCATGGGCAAAAGTCCGAGTAGGATTAGAGTAGAGGAAAAACAAAAAAAAAAAAAAAAAAAAAAAACTCTATTTAAATCTTACAATAAGGAAGTATGTCTGTCTTGCTATATCAAACGTGTTTGACAACGAATGTATTTTATAACATTCATTTTCATTTAGCAATCCATTATATAATGATCGTTACTTCATAACCGAGAGCAACCACCCATAATGTATTCCATTTAAATCTTAAATCAAGTCGTTTTATAACGACCAAGAACAACTGTCTGCAATTTATAGGAAATTTTTAGATCAAACCATTGTGTAACGACCAAGAACGGTTGTTTCAATTTTACTTAAATCCTATAATAGAGAGGTATGTATGTATATCTTGCTATATCAAGCACGTTTGACGACAGATGTATTTTATAACCTTCCTTGTCTGTATTTTCAGCAGCCTGTTATATAACGATCAAGAGTAGTTATTTGCATACATGATAAATTTTTTATCATCACTTCATAACCGAGAGCAACTGTCTACAGTGTATTACATTTAATTCTTAAATCGGGTCGTTATATAACAACTAATAACGGCCGTCTACGATTTATGAGGATTTTCTTAGATCGAACCATTGTGCAACAACCCATAACAGTTATTTTGATTCTACTTAAATCCTACAGCATAAAAAGTATGTATATCTTGCTATATTGAGCACGTTTGACAACGAATGTATTTTATAACCTTCCCTGTTCATTTTTTTAGCAATCTGTTATATAACGATCAAGAGTAATTATTTGCATATATAGTAAATTTTTTTATCGTCACTTCATGACCGATAGCAATTGTCTACGATATATTACATTTATCTTAAACCGGGTTGCTATATAATGGCAGAAAGCAACTATATGCAATTTATAGGAAATTTCTTAGATCGGACCATTATGCAACGACCAAAAAGGGTCATTTCAAATCTACCGAAATCCCCTAAATCATTCATTGCTATTTTTGGACAAGGTCCTCGGATTACTACCGAGAGCAACTCTTTGAGAATTAATTGCTATTCTTGTATCACTCTTTGTTTAATGAAACAGTAAGAAAAATATATGTTGAAAGTGAGTGAACGCGGGATTGAACAGGGTTGAGAGATAACGAAAAAGGAGTGGTAAAAGTGAATTGAGTTTAAGTAAATTGTAAACCCATTTAACACGTATATTATGTTCAAACTCATTTATGACCTATTTATTGAATATGACTAAGCTATATAATAACTCAGCCCATCACATATGGATTAAAAAACAAGTCTAATACACTATAAATGCGATTGTACGCTTGTTTCATTACTCAGTGGTTGATAGGTGATCACCTTTTCTTGAAAATATATACCAAAACACATATTTCCATTTTTGCGTCAACTTATTTAAGGTTATGATTTTCCTGCGATCAATCTTCTTCGCAATATGTAATACATATCTTAAGGAAACACCTTATAGATTAACTCAATTACTAATTGTCGCCGCCGCTACCTTTTAGAAGAGAATCGCACTCACGTTCTTCCTCTCGCGTCTCGTTTTTTCCTAATAGTCAAGTTTTCCTCAAACGGTCAATTGCCGACACCGCATTTAAAAGTACTTGGGAATCTCGTCAATCTATTTAAAGACCTCTCCCCAAAACCGTCCACTTCCGTATCCACACAAGTTCGCTATTTTCCCCAACTCTCGACAGAGATACCCGACAACAAAACTCACCGTCTTTCCTCATCGATCGGCTAGCAAGCACAACCCTAAATCGAACCAGTCGACATTGACCTAGAAACGATGTTGTTAGATCGCCAAATTGGTATTTTTCCAATGCCATCATTTCGCCAAGTCCAAGTAACAACTAACATGGCAACAAGGAGCGTCTCCGGGCAAGCTTATCCTCCTCATAAATAAAAGAAACCGGAAAAAGAAGGAAATCCAGGGAAGGAAAAGCAAAAGGAGGAAGGCGATGGCAGGTACCGGCCCGTGCCGTGCCACGTTTCGGCCCGATCCATAAAAGGCAAGGAAATCCGGGCACCAGAAAAGGGCAGCTGGATTCCAAATGTGAAAGTCGGGAACTGACCGGCAGGATTTGCGCGAGATGGCGTTCGCAAAAATCCAAAATCGACGAAACTAACCCGTAATCACTAGTCACTTCCCCCGTAATGACGACCGAATTTACAGGTGACAGGACCAGTAAAGTAAATAAGAAGGGAAAAAAAATAAAGTAGGAAGGGAAAATAGTATCTGGAGCCAGCCCTACGCCTATGAATTAGCATGCAATGATGAGCTAAGACCCCTCTTTTCTTCGCAACTATTTTTCGTGTTTCCACAATTTGCCCCCTCAATTCATGAATTTCCCCATTTTTTTATTTTCCTATTAAGGTAAAAAACCCATCAGAAAAGGGCAGGTTGCATTCTGGGAATTGGCAGAAATAGAAAAGCAAGGTCTTCCCGTACAGGGAAGGGGAAGGGCAGGGGGGAGGGCCATAAGAGGGAAAAATTCAAAATCGGGTCCTCGGCGAATTCTGAATTTCAAAGCGACCCGCTCGATTTTATTTCCCCGGAAGGAATTTCCCTTTTTTTTTTTATTATTTAATTTAAAAAATTACGCGTTTAATGGTTTTTGCCATTTCGGATGAGCACCAGGGTCTCCCCTCTTCCGCCCCCTTTAAATATTGCCTCCACTTTCACTCGACCCCATGACCAATCCTCTCTCCGCTCCTCTCCTCCCTCACTCAACCGCTTCTTGCTCTGTCGCTCTCTGATTTGCTCTCTCTCTCTCTCTCTCTCTCTCTTCTCTTTCTCTCTCCCGTTCGAACTTCGAAAAACCTCTCCGCCCCACCCCGGCCATGGCGCACGTCAGCGACCTCCCCTGCGACGGCGACGGCATTTGCATGGTCTGCAAGGGGAAGCCGTCCCCGGACGAAACCCTCACGTGCCGGACGTGCGCGACGCCCTGGCACGTCGCCTGCCTCTCCGCGGCGCCCCCGACCATGGCCGACGCCGTCCAGTGGGAGTGCCCCGACTGCTCCCTGCTCCTCGTCGCCGCCGCCCCGGCGGGAGGGGCGCCCGAGCCCCCGAAGGCCGCGATCGCGGCGGCCGGGGCGGGGGCCCCCTGCGATCTGCTGGCGGCGATCCGTGCGATCGAGACGGACGATTCGCTGAGCGAGCTGGAGAAGGCGAAGCGGCGCCAGGAGCTCCTGAGCGGCGGCGCGAGGGCCCCCGAGGGCGAGGACCGGAGGGAGAAGGGCAATGGCGTGCTCGACATCCTCGACGGCAGTCTCAACTGCTCGTTCTGCATGCAGTTGCCGGAGAGGCCCGTCACGGTGAGCCTCTCTTTTTTCCCCAATCCGTTTGATCTTATCGCTTCGTGAAGCTCAACGGAGTTGTTTTCTGCCGGTTCATTGCGGTTACCGATGTCTCGCGGAAGTCCGTTTCTTTTTCGTTTTCATTTTCTTTTCGGTTTTACCTAAAGCAGTTTAATCCGAAGTTTTATCCGTTCGCAGTAGTTGTTTATTCGTTTGCCCAGGTGCGTCAGCGATTGATTTTACATCTCAATCGAGGACGGTAAGGGTGAACATCGGATTCTCCGCTATCGCTGGCTTTTCGATTTTTTGTATTCCCTTGAGTCACCATTTCTTTCGCTGACCTTCATCGGTTATGGTTCCAGTCGTTTTAGGACCTTGTCGTTTTGTACTACTGCTTTCGTCCGTTGGTTGAATCTTGTCCGTAGTGACATTGATTTCGCCTAACCTATTATTATGCGCTGTTCTATGTGCAGCTAAAAAGGCTACTCATGTTGTTGCAAATAAGCTTTGAAGATCATTGTTCATGAGTTGCATTTGTAATGTAGCTAAGTCATTTTGTATGAACGAGACTTGGTTACCTCTCAGAAAAAAAAGGGATATCATGTTCCATTCGATGCTAATTTGCTCTGTGCATCCTGTTACAGACTCCTTGTGGACACAACTTCTGCTTGAAGTGTTTCCAGAAATGGGTTGGTCAGGGGAAGCGCACCTGCGCAAATTGCCGCCATGAAATTCCAGCAAAGATGGCAAGCCAGCCTCGTATCAATTCTGCACTTGTTATAGCCATCAGAATGGCAAAGATGTCAAAATCAAACAGTGAGAATGCACAGGCCAAGGTCTATCATTTTATCCACAACCAAAACCGGCCTGACAAGGCATTCACTACTGAGAGGGCGAAGAGGGCCGGAAAGGCCAATGCTTGTAGTGGAAAGATCTTCGTTACCGTCCCTCCGGATCACTTTGGTCCAATCCTTGCAGATAATGATCCGGAGAGAAACCAGGGTGTGTTGGTTGGAGAGACTTGGGAAGATAGGATGGAATGTAGACAATGGGGTGTCCACCTTCCTCATGTTGCAGGGATTGCCGGGCAGTCGTCTCACGGTGCACAGTCTGTGGCTCTTTCGGGGGGCTATCAAGATGATGAGGATCATGGCGAGTGGTTCCTCTACACAGGGAGGTATTTCATTTCTGCTGTTTGTTTTTATTCTTTGGAGTATTTGCTAGCTTGTCTTGCATCCTTATAAGGGACAGTGTTTAAGAATCTTAGGTCACCATTGAGAAAGCAACACACTCTTAATTTGTTGCCCGTTTGAGAGTAATGCTGTTGTAATCATTATTCCCGTCTTTCATTAGCGCGGCACTGATGAATGACCATAATTTTGATTGCTTTATAGCGGTGGAAGAGACCTTACTGGCAACAGGAGAACAAATAAGGAACAATGTAAGGATCAGCAGTTTGAAAAGTTGAATGAGGCATTACGAGTAAGTTGCAAGAAAGGGTACCCTGTCCGGGTAGTGAGGTGAGTCCACATCATTAATTCGTGCTAAAATGACAGATTCTTCTTACTGGACTAGCCGTTGCCAGAGGTGTTGTGCAAATTGGTGATGTGTATGATCCTTTCTGGTTATTTTATGTCAGCTTTTTGTAGTGCTAATGAAGGATAGAAATGCGCTAACATTCAAAGAACCAGGTTGTATGGAGGTGATCATATCTGGAGAGATCCTGTGACATTGCCTTGAATTTTATTTGCTACAAGGGACTATCTTTTGTATTAATTGACACAATATACAAAAACAACCATATGTGGATTAGAATTAATGTGCTTGCTTAACTTCCATAATCATTACCTTGGCTTGTCCAATATTATAGTTGTTGCATCGCATAAATTACACTGCAGTCTGAAGAAGAAGATGTTAGATCAAATTCTCTATATCCCAGTATTGTTCAAGATGTGTTTTTCTGCACTGTGGGTTTGACATTTCCCTTGACGGCAGGTCACATAAAGAAAAACGTTCTGCTTATGCTCCGGAAACGGGGGTGCGATATGATGGTATATACAGAGTTGAGAAGTGCTGGCGTAAAGTGGGGATCCAAGTAAGACTAATGGCACATTGTTCTTGTTGCATGATACACATTGCTTCGTTTTAGTCTCAATGTTGACAGAGTTATTATGTCCCAGGGTCGCGTTGTCTGCAGGTATCTTTTTGTACGATGTGACAATGATCCTGCCCCTTGGACGAGGTTAGCATTTTGTACTCTCTCTTCCTTATTTGTTTTCATCCTCACATAACACATTTTTGTTTTCAAATTCAATGTGAAGTGATGAACATGGGGATCGACCAAGGCCACTTCCGATTGTTAAGGAGTTGAAAGGTGCCAAAGATGTTACTGAGAGGAAAGACCCTCCATCCTGGGACTATGATGTAGGTCCATTCACTTTCATACACATTCTTTGGCTTGTTTTGCTGAATGTAAAATGGAGAATTTTTGTTTGTAGGCGGAAAAGGGATGCTGGATGTGGAAGAAGCCTCCCCCTAAGAGTAGGAAGCCTTATTGGGGAATGGAGGATGGGAAGGGAATGAGGAGAAGCAGGAAGCATAAGTCAGTCAGAGAGAAGCTCCTGAAAGGTAAAATTTGATAGCTTTATTTAACTTCTGGAGAATTACTTGTGATAATGCTTTACTCATTACTACTTCATTGAAACTTATATTTTGATGGCCAATGATGCAGAATTCAGCTGCCAAATATGTCGGAATGTGATGAATTTACCTCTGACTACGCCATGTGCACATAACTTCTGCAAAGCCTGTCTAGAGGGAGCCTTTGCTGGGCAAAGTTTCATGAGACAGAGGACATGTGAAGGCAGAAGGACACTACGTGCGCAGAAGAATATAATGAAATGTCCATCATGTTCAATTGACATTTCCGATTTTCTTCAAAATCCACAGGTGCGGCACGATTATTTTCTCAGGATTTCATTATCCTATTTTAGATGGGGGGACTTCTATGTTGTCATTTGGCATTTTCACATTAGAGCTTGTATAATACGATGGCTTTGAAATTTTGAAGGCCCTAAAATGTGCTTTAGAATTAATGATCATCCACAGGAATAGCTTTAAAAGCCAATTGATGATCACGTGGATGGGAATGGTTGAAGCATTTCTATGTTATCAGTCTGGTTAATATTTTTTGTTGTGTCGGTAGGCTCATGAGGCTTTGACATCCATGACAGGTAAACAGAGAGCTAATGGGTGTGATAGAATCACTTCAGAGCCAGGCTCTTGAGGAGGAGGAGGAAGAGGAGGAGGAGGAGGAAGAGGAGGAGGAGGATGAAAACTCCGAGTCAAGTGAGGAAGCTGATGGTGCTCAGAATAATTTGGAAAATGATGCTGAAGATCGTGAAAATGATGCTGAAGATATTGAAAATGATGATGCTGAAGGTGAAATTTCTGAGGAAACTAAGGTACTGCTGAAACCAGAGGCTGAAACTGAAAAGCAGGAAGCCTGCAAGCAGAAGGCTGAAAATCCTGGCAATTGCCTTTCAGATCTCGTCCGATCTGACACTGCAGATGCTGAACTTCCGGTTGACCTCAATAATCAAGAAGATGCTGAAGATGAAGAGGCGAATATGGCTGTGCCAGAGAGCAATGCCAGGCAGCTCCGGAAACGAAAGAACTGCAATGATGTAGTCAGTCCAGTGAAGTTGGATGCTGGAGTCGCAACCAAGAGCAAGCGGGTCAAAATGGCGGCAGCAATTTGATTTTTAGCTATGGTCAAATTCCCCATCCTTGATTCTGAACAAGTTGAATTTCCTTCATTTTTTGCTTTTTGTTTGTAGATGTCTCTTCTCATAGGTCCAAGCAGCTCGATCATGCTTTTTGTTCTTACTTGGTGGTCTAAGGAAAGGATAGTGAAGAACATATCATGGAAGATGTAGGGACC